>JADLZN010008928.1:0-20634 GCA_018155175.1 Sinocyclocheilus anophthalmus
TGCGATTTCAATTTTTTCTTTCTCTTTGGAGTGTTACAAGCTCTTGGTGCATAAAGAAGATCTATAAAGTTGCAAAGACTAAAGTCTCAAATCCAAAGAGATATTCTTTATAAAAGTTAAGAGTCAGCCACGCCTACCTAAAACGGCTCGTTCTAACATGCCCCCACATATCTACATCACTATGTGGGAAGATTTGCATAACGCCGCCCAAATGTCAAAGAAAGAAGGTGTAACTTTTAGTCTCGCTGTAGTATTGTTTGTTGCTGCCGCCATGTCTTGAAGGCGCTGTGTTTCGTTGTGAAAGCGAAACTACTTTGTTTGGCCTTCCAAAAATGGACACGACTAGAAGTCAGTGGTTAAGTTGTATTTACAACACTGATCCAGAACACTTCAACTCAATGCCTCGTTTATAATGGGTTTTCATGTTTTTGAATCATCGTTCCGGCCTGACAGGGCATCATCACAGTATGGTAAGCGTTTCCGTCACACGCTTGAGGTATTCGGCCAATCACAACGCACTGGATAGCTGGCCAATCAGAGCACACCTCGCTTTTCAGAACAATGAGCTTTGTAAAAATCGACACGTTCAGAAAGGCGGGGCATAGAGGAGAAACAATAATGTACAGTATGTGGAAAATTAATGTTTTTTTAACCTTAAACCACATAAACACATTTCATTACACCAAATACACAAAATAATGTTATTTTTAGCAGCATCATATGACCCATTTTAAGGTGCCGTCACATTAAGCAAAATTGTGAATGGCTAATGTGACGACTCACAAAAAAAGATCCAATGACTATTATATAATTCCAGATTGCACAGATTTCTACTGAAATAACATAAATGTGATGCATCCATATTCACCTCAATGCTTCCCATGGCAGTGGGGGGGGGGGGGGGGGGGGGGGCCAAACCTTATTTAGGGGGTTTTCTGTGAATAGTTCGCACTCTCTGCACATTTACTAACAACAGCAACTGCAGTATGTATGATATCTCAGATTATTTCAGTCTGAAACAGATGTCATTAACATGTGCTCCTTTTCTTTATCCGAACAGTTTCCATCCCTGCAAAACTACTAAATAAAATGCAATTTGTTGTTGATATAATTATTTAAATGAATAAAAAAGGCATTTAAAATCAAAAAGTGTCAGTTTAGCAAGAACTTCTGACTTTTGTTTCCCATTGGCCAACAACACATTTTCCATGGTACACCCTCTCCATCTCACCTGAGTGACAGCTTTCGCAATCCCATTAGCAGCTTTGGTGCGGTGAACTGAAGCTGTCGAATCAAAAGGCATACGATCGGATATTTAGACGATAATTATTAGTTTTGTGCATTTTCAATGTTCCCCAATTATCTTAGTAAACATTAGAGGCTGTTTATGTGTGATTTTTAATAAAATATATCATAAAATCACTTACCTTACAATAAATGCGATCTCCGACGAGCAGTCGATAACGTATCTCTGTAGATTCCCTCGAAATTTCCAAACGTCTTAACCCCGCCTCTGATCCAATTTCATTGGTTGAATCTTTCAACCAATCATTTTCCTTTCTGCCCTTAGAACTAAAAAAGTTTTTGTTTTCTAAAAAAGCACAAGGTATGCTGATATTGTGAGTGCACACAAATAAAGGTAGACGTAGAATGTTTATACTCTTACCTTATTACAAAATGCGGTTGTATCCACTGTTATAAGAAAAAAATGCAAGTGATCGTGCTGGCGACTCCATGTCCTGCAAAGCGCGCTTTAGCTTCTCTGCACAAACGATTGGATACACGCCTAATAGCACACATTTATCTAGGTTAACCATTTAAACTAACATTGTTTTTTTAAGCATTTTATATAGGCCTATAGATTTTATTTTAGTCAAGTGGGGATGATTTGAGAAGGCTAAATTGATCAAACATAGGCTATGATTAACTCACTGTCTGCCACTGGCCGCTTGGTCATCACTTTAAAAAAAACAAAAACTAGAATTTAACAAACCAAAACTTTTTCCAAACATATTTCTAAATTAACGTAATAAAGAAACGAAAATATATATAACCACTTTTGCCATTAAAAACGAAACTGAACTATTTTAATGGCTACAACAGCAGCTGTGTAATTGGGGAAGAGAGAAAGAGAAAAAAGACACGGGCTCCAGTCGGACTCAGCAAGTAATTCTGATAATCTGTCGGATAAGGGCCGGACTAGGGCATATGTTTGAGGCCCGTGCAGGGTTGTGCTGAGCTTATTTTGTAGCAAACTCACCCAATTTGGTACTGGCACGTGGCTTTATTTTTATTTATTATTTTAAGGTGGCACGAGCGCACTTTGGATGTGACTGTGCACCGCCTCTGGAGCGCGCGAGTACTGAATGGCTTAAAAAGACGTGCAAATAAATAATAACATTTTCTGACGATGCAACAATGACCCGATTAGGCAAGTGACAATTCGGTCAACTGTCCCGAAACGCGAGTGAAAGTCTTGTATCGCAGCGTGCAGCGGCTCTTGTAGCGCAGACAAGATGCGCCGATGTGAAGCCGTTTGAAGAGAAAGTCAAAGAGAGAAGACGTGTACAGCTGAATCACTCACACTGTTTTCAGTCTGTAGGTTTGATTATTTACTCATCAAACCTACATGCTATAGGCTATTGAATAAATGTGTGAATATCCATCATTTTAAAGTCAAAAGCTGCGGGAATGAGTAAAACTATGCGATATAGCCTATGCGCAATCCCGCACCGAAATTCAGGACCTGATTAAACACAATTCTATTATACAGAGTTTTGTGAAATAGATTTCAATGACTTTTCCAAAACTTTCTGGGTTTATTTTTCCAAAACTTTTCCAGGCCTGGAAATTGGTGTTTTAAAATTCCATTACTTTTCCAGGTTTTTCATGACCGTACAAACCCTGTATATAAGACTGCTAGAATCTGTACACCCCCCATTATTATCATCATCACTCAGAATACTGTGCTAAAGGACATCAATATCGATTGTAATGTTACATTAAAAAATTTAGCAGAGACAGATATTCACATGGATTTATTGTACAGGGAGGGAGGGATCTAGAGACAGCAACACAAAAATAATGAGTCACAGCCTAATACAGTATTAGAATTTTTCAACAAATATATTGTACTAATTTGGACATTTAGGCACTTTAGAATTGCTGTTCAAAAGTTTGGGACCAGTAAGATTTTTTATGTTTTTTTTTAAAGAAGTCTCTTCTGCACACCAAGCCTGCATTTATTTGATCCCCAATACAGCAAAATTCAATATTTTGATATATTATTACAATTTAAAATAGCTGTATTTTATTTGAATATATTTTAAAATGTAATTTATTCCTGTGATTTCAAAGCTGATTTTCAGCATCATTACTCCAGTCTTCAGTGTCACATGTCCTTCAGAAATCATTATAATATGCTAAATTGGTGCTCAAGAAACATTTCTTATCAATACTGAAAACAGAGTAATTGTTTTATTCAGGTTTCTTTTGTTGAATTTAAAGTTCAGAAGAACAGCATTTATCTGAAATAGAAAATGTTTGTAACATTATAAATATCTTTATCATCACTTTTGATTAATTTAAAGCATCCTTGCTAAATAAAGTATTAATTTCTATAATATATATACTGACAAAATTATAAATGCAACACTTTTGTTTTTGCCCCCTTTTTTCATGAGCTGAACTCAAAGATCTAAGACTATTTCAATGTCACACTTCTCTCGAAATTGTTTCACAAATGTGTCTAAATAGAGTTTGATCAGGTTGTTGATTGTTGCCTGTGGAATGTTGGTCCACTCCTCTTCAATGGCTGTGCGAAGTTGCTGGATATTGGCAGGAACTGAAACACGCTGTCGTATACACCCATCCAGAGCATCCCAAACATGCTCAATGGGTGACATGTCCGGTGAGTATGCTGGCCATGCATGAACTGGGATGTTTTCAGCTTCCAGGCATTGTGTACAGATCCTTGCAACATGGGGCTGTGCATTATCATGTTGCAACATGAGGTGATGGTCGTGGATGAATGGCACAACAATGGGCCTCAGGATCTCGTCACGGTATCTCTGTGCATTCAAAATGCCATCAATAAAATGCACCTGTCTTCATTGTCCATAACATACGCCTGCCCATACCATAACCCCACTGCCACCATGGGCCACTCGATCCACAACATTGACATCACCCACACGACGCCATACACGCTGTCTGCCATCTGCCCTGTACAGTGAAAACCGGGATTTATCCGTGAAGAGAACACCTCTCCAAAGTGACAGACGCCATCGAATGTGAGCATTTTGCCCACTCAAGTCGGTTACGACGAAGAACTTCAGTCAGGTCGAGACCCCGATGAGGAATGACGAGCATTCAGATGAGCTTCCCTGAGATGGTTTCTGACAGTTTGTGCAGAAATTCTTTGGTTATGCAAACCGATTGTTGCAGCAGCTGTCCGGGTGGCTGGTCTCAGAAGATCTTGGAGGTGAAGATGCTGGATGTGGAGGTCCTGGGCTGGTGTGGTTACACGTGGTCTGCGGTTGTGAGGCCAGTTGGATGTACTGCCAAATTCTCTGAAACGCCTTTGGAGACGGCTCATGGTAGAGAAATTAACATTCAATTCACGGGCAACAGCTCTGGTGGCATTCCTGCAGTCAGCATGCCAATTGTATGCTCCCTCAAAACTTGCGACATCTGTGGCATTGTGCTGTGTGATAAAACTGCACATTTTAGAGTGGCCTTTTATTGTGGCAAGCCTAAGGCACACCTGTGCAATAATCATGCTGTCTAATCAGCATCTTGATATGCCACACCTGTGAGGTGGATTGATTATCTCAGCAAAGGAGAAGTGTTCACTAACAGATTTAGACAGATTTGTTAATATTTGAGAGAAATTGGCCTTTTGTGGTCATAGAAAAAGTATTAGATCTTTGAGTTTATGAAAAATGGGGGCAAAAACAAAAGTGTTTCGTTTATAATTTTGTTCAGTGTAATTACAAAATAAATGGCAATTGAAAGAAAGCATATCCTGCTACAAACAGGCTCTAAAAGCAGCCAGGGTTGAGCATTTCCGCAAACTCATAGAAAATAAACAAAACAATCATGGATTGTTTAATACAGGCCCTGACGAACAAATACACAGACCCACTGAACTGAATATCCATCACAGTTTAGTAGTAAGATTGACTTGAATTTTTTCACCGATAAATCTAAACTATTAGAATTACATTCTGTTTTGAATTTGAATTTGCAGCTTTAGTTATATGGAGTATACACAAGACTAGATAATGATCAGATATCATCACTCTGCTGCAAAATGTATTAATATCAATTCCATGTGACAGTATTAAATCTAAAGTATGATTTTGACAATGAGTAGGTCCTGACACATGTTGTCTAACTCTAATAGAGTTCAGAATGTCTATGAATTCTGATACCAATGCATCTTTTTCATTATCAGCATTGATATTAAAATCGCATACAATTAAGACTTTATCTGCAGCCAGGTGCTTACCGTACAACTGCTCTAAGGAACATCTTTAGCTTATATAATTTAATTCCTATAAACACTCCTCCTTCAGTTATGGTTTTGTCATGATTAATGGCTTTAATGTATTTCACTGTTGGTTGAGACTACGCTATGTTATAAACATTTGTTCTGGAAAAATTTTGGGATTTTTGACAGGCAGTTGATACATTTTTGGATCTAGGCCTTAGTTTGTTGTGGAAGTTAGACAATTGTTTGAGCTTTTATAACTGTATGACAAGTAGATAAAAATGACAATTTATTTTTCCAGTCTTCTGAGTTCCTAACAATAAAAATACAAAATAAGCTGCCCTAAAATCATCAGTCTCACTGTATTTTAATTAAATGTAACACTACAAAAAAAGGACAGGTATTGGTATCGAATACCAGAAAGAAAATATCGGTACTCTGTCTTCAAAAATGGTATCTGTGCATAGTTGTGTATCCATTTTGTTAAAATTAACATTCAGATTATGCAGGGATGTAAAATCTTTGACCACAGCTGTTAATTGAACATGCATGGCCAAGTTACATATAAAGTAACTTGATACATGTAAGGCCTATTTGTAAATGTATTCAGCAGTTTAATCAATTTGTATCATTATATATACATAGTATGTCAAGTTTACAGATGCAGAAAAGTTCCTACATAATACAAATGTGATGAAATCATTTTATAGAGATTGCAGAGTGATGCCAAGCAAAACTACTTCATAGAAATAGGTTAAATGTTTAAGTGTGATCCCAAAAAACACAAGCTGCCCCTGCCTGTATAGCACACTGTGTGTGAGGACTACTTGCTGTCATTGTTTTAATCTGCCCTTGTGTCATTTCAATATATTGAAGTTCAGTAATAAGACTAACTTTTTATAATCAAAATCCAATTACAAATGTTCAACTATTTGTTTTCTTCAGCTCAGTATCATTTTGTAAAGAAAATGGGTAAATCTAAGATGATAGCTTACCATTCTATCAACAAAATACTTACTAATTTCCCAAACATAACTTAAATTCCTGCCACTATTCAGTTATGGTAATTTACCTTCATAGGCAAATAAGGACACAAAACAGTGCTTTCAATTATTTTATTTAAACCGTACAAATCAACTTCTACTTAAGACTTCTGGCTTTGCGCCTGAGCCTTCAGTACTTTGACCACGATTTTCTGCTCCTCAATGAGGAAAGCTCGTTTGATCCTGAAAAGATGACAAATGTGGATCATTAGCTCACAAAAATCATTTAAGAGTTTAACTACAGCATTCCTAAATCAATAGTTCACCAATTAATAAAAACCCAGTCATAATTTACTCTTATTATGTTGTTTCATACAATGACTTTTTATTCTGGCAAACCCAAAGGAATGGACTGGTCCTGAGCTGGATGATGACATCATTGAATCAATTAACTGGCCTTAACTGAAAAATGTACTGTTTGTCCTCTTGCATTATTGACAAACTACTTTCCAGTTTGACACTGTAAAGCGCTTGACAAATCTGTATTTATAAAGCCCTAAATAAAGGTGACTTGATCGCTCTTTTCCACAAAATGATTAGACTTCAACTGTCATTTTTGCAAGGTACAGTAAAGAGCCAATTAAAATCAAAAGCATCAAACCAGAAGTGCAAATACCCATTTATATATTTGGCAATTACATAAATTATATTTATATAAAAAACAATTAATCCATTTCTATAGCTGTAACTTACAGATCTATGAAAAGCACCACAGAAGTACCATACCATCCATATGACTACTGCACCATACAAAATCTTCTGAAGTCACACAATAGTTTTGTGTGAGGAACAGAACAAAATTTAAGTTACTCCGTGACGATCCTCCAGTCCAGTGAAATGTTATATTTGGTCAGCTTTGCTGTGTTTAAATGTGCTATCTAAATAAAATGTACTTTACCTATCATGAGTCAAACAATTTTTGGATGAACCCACTATGAATCTACTTATTTACAAACAGGCTAATGCAATAGTCTCAAGTCAGTTACCTGTCTCGTACACACTTGGCACACATGGAACCACCATAAGCTCGGCTGACATGCTTCTTGGTTTTTGAGAGTCTCATAAGAACCTGGGGTCTCACAGCACGGATCTATTGAGGAACAAACATTAGAACATGGTTTAAATCACATGTTCAATTGTGTCTAGTTTAACAAATTAAAACTATTCTATAATTCAATTTGATGTAGCTACCAAGACTTCCAATAGATGTTAACATCAGCTGTGCTATTGTAGATTATATTTTCTTTGATCTCCCTAATATTAAACTACTCCAAAACACACTAGATATATTACTGATCTTATCTTTAATATTAATATACTTTGCCACTAACCGAGTGACATTAGAATTCTTAAAAATGCAACAAAGATGATACCAATTACTTTATGAAATATTTTTTAACTCATGATAAACATACTATTTACTCTACAATAAAGTTGTACATAATAAAACAAGAGCCAAGAAATTTTAACACTGCTCCTTTTCACCAGATATATTGGCCTCTATCTTCAAACACATTCATATCAGTCTACTCAATTTAACGATGTAGTCCAAGCTCACAGGAAACTAATGCACCACTTACACCACGCAGTCTACCGGGGCAGATTCCGCATGCTGACTTGGGTGCCTTGCCAGTCTTCTTGGTATACAAGTACACAATGCGGTTACCTGGCGTACGGGACCTGAGTGATAATGCAGTCGTTAAGTACAGCTTTTGAAGTATGCATAAGACACTACATTGTAGAAAATCGTCGGTGCATGGTGAAAATCTATTTGCATCAATGCAGGAATTACTTACAGTCGGGTCTTGTTTGAAGCAGTGTTGTAGGAAAGCCTACGCCGGTAAGTCAGGCGCTGCACCATCTTGATCTGAAAAATTACACAATCTTTAATTATGCCAGTTCAAGAGATGTCAAAGCCTGTGTGGAGTTCAGGCTTAGTAAACTACAAATGTTCAAACGTGTTAAATATGCGTTTAAACCAAATCAACGATTATAACAGCGTTACACTTTCACTCTGTTGTAAGATTTTAACTGTAATATAGTAATCTGACACGTTCAAGTTTGTAAGGGATGTGAATGACAACTTCCCAGCGTTAACTCGGGCAGTAACCAAAAAATCCGCAATTAGACTATTAATTCACTTATTATGGCAAGGGTATCCTCCGTTAGAATGCGGACTACACGTAGAACTCTAAATATCATATATTTGATCTTCAAAAACGGCAGATGACAATAGATAGTTCAATCACATTTTAAGCGCACAGACAATCCGCCATACCTGCTATCACTGTAGACGGAAGAGGAAGGAACCGTTACCGGGTGAAAGTTCAAAATCTGCCCGCAACGGAAGTAATACGTTTGCATATAGCAAAATAAAAGACGTTAGAGTACCTTCTTGTTTGTTGCTATTATGTACTATACCTCAAGGGTGTAACTTTGGTTTGAGAAGAGGGGGGGGACACAAAATGGGGGAAAATGTTTTCGATTTGAATCCCATTTCCTGCATGTACATACATTTAGGGACTATGGTGATACAAAATCCAGGAAATAATTAAGTTGATTAATGATCAATTCTGCCAAAAAGAATAGTAGGCTACTAAACTATGTATTAGAAAAAGATGTCTTACTTTCTTTATCGTTTAATAGGGGCCGTTCGCCAAGACTTGAGAGAATCATTTTTTAAAGTCGAAAATGTTCACCATTAATGCTTTGAATAATGTTTAAATAATGTGTGACTCAATTTCCACTGTTAAACAAACTTTATTTCAAACTAACACTGTATAGTGAAATATACAACTAAATCACTTGCACAGGACAGAATGTTCTACATCAGTGGACCCCAGACTTTACTGCGTGTACCCCCTCTCTTCCAGTTATTATTAATTAGACTGCACTTTTTCCATTAAAGGACAATACTTGCCCCCTAAATTGACTTTCAAATGCATTTTTTATCTTTATAAATAGAATATTAATGTTTAAAAAAATAATGTTCAATAGATTAATATGCAATGATGATAAAAAAAGTGAAAAGTGATTTTAAATACTAAAACCGCCAGTAGGTGGCGGTAAGTCACTGTCTAATGCGTGAGTCATCGAGTCATTTGTTCATTCAGTAACTAAGCAAGTGGCACAATATTTATTGGGGACATTAATATTGTAATAGATAAATGTAGTAACAAATATATTAGAAATATTTTAAAAACCAATTATTTGCCTTGTTCAACAATGTTTTGGTCTACTAAATATGAAAATGTTAACTGGAAAAAAGTATGGTCAATAACAAATAAGTTTTTTATTAATAATAAAATTAGAGAGGTATCCTATAAAATTTTACACAAAATTTACCCTGTCAAGGAGTTGCTTGAACGTTTTAATTTGAATATTGAAAACTTATGTGAATTTTGTAGCAATGCCAAAGAATCTGTGACTCATCTTTTTTTTTGATTGTATATATTCAAAAATGTTTTGGTTGGATGTTTCTAATTTCATTTCTAGGTTGTTTGGAACATATATACAAATTAATCTGTATGATGTCGTTTTATTTTTTGTACAGGACAATGTTGATTCCAAAAGTACGATATGCTTTCTTACACAACTTTTTATTTTATTTGGAAAATATCATATTCATGTGAAAAAATGGTCTAAAGCTAAGCCAAATTTTGAATATTTTATAAAAGAGATTAAACAATATGGTACCACATTAGACAAAATTAAGAACAAAAAAGCTAGAAAGACCTATGAAGCTTTTTGTTACTTTAAATTGTTGTAATTTTAGCCCTGGCTTGAATTGTTTCACTTTACATATTATGATTATTTATTTGTTTTTCACACAAACGTGATTTTGAAAAGTGGGGGTGGACATGTCCCCCCTGTCCCCAGTGGAAATTACGCCCCTGCCCATGATAATACATCTGTCTATAAAATAGTTATATTAGTAATAATACAAAGTGGTATATATATATATATATTAGATATTAATATGAAGAGTTTCCGATGCAAAGCCGCTAAACCGCACCTCCGTCAAAAATGAGATAATGACATTGAGCGAAAAGCTTTCTGCACATAGTAAACGTTCAACAAATATTTTTGCTTCAAATCCTCTAAATCCCAGCCTCAGCCCATTCAGAAATATCAGTTTGTTGGCAAAGCCTCTAGACGCCCAATTCCCGTTGGCAGCAAAGCCGGCGATGTTCCGAGAACCAAATCAGAATGCTTGAATCGAATCTGTTTTTTGAGGAGATGTGATTTAGATTCAGATTCAGACATTCTTCAGCATTTGTAACATTTTTAAGATGGAGTCCGATGAAATGGATGAGCCTGTCCTACTGACATTAAATGGCAGAAGAAAACGTCGTTTACCTCAAAACTCTGGCCGTTACAAGGCAAAAGAAAAAATAAACTGGAAGTGGCTTGGTCGCAAGTGTAGCATGCACTCATAACAGTTCTTCATGCAGTGCTACTTTGAAGGAATCTGATTTATTATACATCAAACAACAGCTCTATTTCATCAACGACAAAGTCAAACAAGATGACATTCTTCTGTCTCATATGGATGCTATGCCATGTAAACGGAGGAGACAACAAGTGGAGGCTGAAGAGAAGAGACAACAAAGAGATGTGTCGATCAATTATGCCGTTTTAAAAGAAGATAAAGCGAAAGTTTTATTCATTCCTGAGCATTTTCTGTAAGTACAAAGATTTCCTCATCACAATAGTTACTAGTTTTTCCTATTTTTGCATTAGTGCCTTATTATTTGTATTATTTTTAATGTTTTATTTATTTATTTAAAAAAAATGTACGTTGTCAAAGCCATGTTTATCCAATTATCTTCCTCTTGTACGTGCTCAGTACAGGGCTATTTTTTCAGCAGTTATTATCTGGTAATGGCCTCTCGGCGGTATTAAATGGGGTCATATGATGCTTTTTTTAAAGATCATTATTTTGTGTATTTGATGTAACATAATATGTTGACATGCTTTAATTTTCAAAAAACAATTTTTTTTCAAATACTGTATATTATTGTAGTTACTCTATGCCCCGCCTCTCTCAAACCCTTAGTTTTCTACAAAGCCCCTTCTTTCGACAAGCCAGTCTGCTCTGATTGGCCAGCTGATCCTGTGCATTGTGATTGGCCGAACACCGCAAGCGCTCGTTGTAAATGTAACGCCCCTTACCATAATCGCGAGCTTCCATCTTTCAAAATAAATGTAAAGACAAAGCCCAAAAGGGGAACATATTCTCGTGACAGACACAGTGATGAAGCTGGCATGTGTTTGCAGTAGGTTGGTCAAATACCCCGGTAATTTCTGTACCACGTCGGTAACTAAAAAAATTCAACGTTACGGTACCGTTTTTTAAAGTATGAGTACCTCGGTGTCAACCCGGTTCTTGATGCGCTATCAGAAAACTATCCTCTTCCAGTGTTGCCAAGTCCGTGGTTTTCCCGCAGAAATGGGCTACTTTAATACTGTTGCCGTGGGTTGTTTTTCATGTCCGCGGGTTGAAAAACGACCCCACTAACGTGATATTTATCCCCTGGAATGCGAATTACCAGGCGAACCCCGCCAAAACATGCCTATTTTAACTCCGAACCGCGATTTTTTTAAACAGTGGAACCCCATCGAACGCGATTGGGCGGGTTTGTTGTGAAAACCTGGTAACCCTTCATAAAGCAGTGCGACCTCACGAAGAGGAAAGCTGTGTAAGTCACGCGGGGGTCCGGGGTTTTGGCCCTGGTGTCGGTAGCACGGAAGTTGGAGTTTGGATCAGAGGATAATGGCGGCTAAATCAAGCAATTCAAAAAATACGAAGAATAAAGCTTGTGGACATCAAACGGGCAATGGATCAGAGAATTTAAGAATGGATGATACAGGTGAAGAGGAGGATGATATGGAGGTAGGGCGGACACAGATAGAGGGAAGATCAGGAAAGAAGGAATCTAAAAAGAGGAAAAAAGGTAAGGAGGAAGGATCAGAAAGTAATTCGGTAGCGAGTGTGGAAGAAGGGGATGGAAGAAATAAGGTCATAGGAGGATTTAGGGTAATGTTAAAATTTAAAGAAGCGGTAGGAGTTTCAGGAATAAATCCATTGGCCTTGACATATGAATTGAGGAAATTAGTAGGTGAGAGAGTTTGCAAAAGTGCTGCAAGAGGGTCCTTTATTGATAGCTTGTATGAATGAAGAACAGAAAAACAAAGCTATAAAACTAAAAGCAGTGGGAAAGCAGTCGGTGATGAGCTTTAAGATTGTAGGACAGACGTTGTGGGTGTTTGGTGTGATAAATGGCGTTCCGTTAGGAGTTAATATGGAGGAATTAAAAAAAGAATCTGGATGGAGGAAAGGTCATTGATGCAGTCCGTTTACAGATGAATAGAGATGGAAGAAGAGTAGATAGTTTGAAGGGAAAGAATTGCCAGATCGGATTAAGATGGGGTTTATCAGCTACCCGATTAGGGAATACATAGCCCCACCGTTGAGGTGTTATAATTGTCAGAGGTACGGGCATACTGCAGCAGTATGTAAAGCTAAAATTAGATGTGCGCGTTGTGGAGGGGAGCATTAATTTGGGAAGTGTGATGAAGGAGTTGGCTTGAAATGTTGCAATTGTGGAGGAAGGCATAATGCGGCATATGGTGGGTGTGAGGTAAGGAAAAGGGCAGTAGAGGTACAACAGGAGAAAGTAAAAAATAATCTAACTTATGCTGAGGCTGTAAAGGTAGTAAGGGTTAGGAATAAGCCAAGTGGGACAGAACGAATGGTGAATGAAAAGAGAAGTAAAGATACAGGGAAAAATGGAGAGGGAGGAGTAACAGAAGATACAATGTTGGTAAATAAAAAAACAGTTTGTGCTCTTTATGGTAGAGGTAATTAACTGTACTGCCCAAATGGAAAAAAGAACAGAAAAGATACAAATAATTATCAAGGCAGCAGAAAGATTTCTAGAGATAAAGGGTTTGAAGTGTGAAGACATTAGGAAGAGTCTCAATACAGAGTCTCGGTCAAGCCAGGAGTTATGGGTTGGATAAAAGGTTTGTTAACTATCTTACAATGGAATGCTAGAAGCCTTTGTGCAAATGGTCAAGAGTTTAAAGGATATATTAGTCAAATGAAGGAAAAGCCAGATATTATATGTATACAAGAGTCATGGTTGAATTCTAGGTTAGATTTTGTGTTAAAGGGGTATGTAAGTGTGAGAAGGGACATGGAAGATGGTAAAGGTGGGGGTTGTGTTACGTTTATAAAAGAAGGAATGCCTTACAGAGTTGTGGAGAAAGGGGTGATTATGGAGTATATAGTTGTAGAAGTATGGTCTGGAATGAATAATTATGTCATAATAAACTTTTATAATCCGTGTAAAGACTGGCACAAAAAAATATGGAAGAAATAAAAGGATTAAGTGGAGAAAAAGTAATATGGTGCGGTGATTTTAATGCTCATAATACTTTATGGGGTGGAATATTAACAGATACAAATGGATTAATCATTGAAGAGGTGATAGAAAGGAAAAACTTGGTCTGTATAAATGATGGAAGTTACACGCGTTGGGATGTAAATACAGGTAGGGAATCTGCAATAGATTGAACAACTATGCCCTGTTTCAACTCCCCTCACAACGCTCCTATCTCCTGGGTGGAATAATAAATTGGGAGGTTCTAAGGAATTGTATAATTGGGAGTGATCATTTTCCTATAATTAGTTTTATTGTAAATAATGAGGTAAGAAATCTTAATTGAGGAAATACAGGAAAGTGGAAGTATGAGAGCTGATTGGGAAAAATTCAAAATCTTGTGTGAGGAAAGATTGAAATTGATAAAGGTGAGTGAAGAAATAGGAATTGAGAAGATATATACAGAGGTAATGTCAGCAATTCATAATGGTGCAAGTGAATGCATTCCAAAAAGTACAGGAAAGAGAGTGGGAAAAATAGTTCCATGGTGGAATGAGAAATGTTCAATAGCAGTTAGAAGGAAAAGGAAGGCATTCAAAAAACTGAAGAGGACTCATAACTGGTAAAATATGATAATATATAAGAAAACTCAGGCAGAAACTAGGAAAATAATAAGGGTAGTGAAGGAAGAGTATTGGAGAATGTTTTGTGATGAACTTGAGAAAAATACTCCAGTTGAGGAAGTGTGGAGTATGATTAAAAAGATGAGTGGAATTAGGAGATAATATAATTATCCAGTGTTAAATATTGGGGAAGAAATTGCAGTATGTGATAAAGACAAAGGAGAAATGTTCAGGAAAGAATTTTCAAAAGTTAATAGCTCAGATAACCTGACGAAGGAAAGTAAGGATATGAGAGAGAAGCTGTTAATAGAACATCCATACATAAGGTAAATAAAGAGAGCTACAAATAGCGCATTAGATGTTCCGTTTTCATTTCCGGAGCTAAAGCGAGCATTGAAAAACACTAAGGCTTCAACTCCAGGACAAGACGGAATTAGCTATGTTATGTTAAAAAAGTTAAGTGATGAATCATTGAGTATAATTCTGGAATTTTATAACAGGGTATGGGAGGAAGGGGTTTTACCCCAGGGTTGGAAAGAAGCGTTAATTATCCCTATTAAGAAACCGGGTAAAGATCCAAGTAACCCTCTAAACTATAGACCAATAGCATTAACTTCACATTTATGTAAATTAATGGAAAAAAGTATTACTGACCGGTTGATGTATAATATGGAGAAGAATAACTTTTTCTCTGCATATCAAAGTGGTTTTAGACGTGGAAGAGGAACAATGGATTCAATTATCAAATTAGAATCAGATATTAGGAAAGCTTTGATCAATAAAGAAACAATAATAGCCATTTTCTTTGATGTTGAGAAAGCTTATGATATGTTATGGAAAGAGGGTTTGCTAATTAAATTAGATCAAATAGGAATAGGGGGAAGAATATATAATTGGATTAAAGAGTTTTTAATTGAGAGAAATATTAAAGTAAAGGTTGGAGATTATATTTCAAGGGAGGGAAGTATCGAGAATGGCACTCCGCAAGGAAGTGTCATAAGTCCTTTGTTATTTATAATTATGATTAATGATGTTTTTGCAACAATAGGTGAAAATATAAATAAATCTTTGTTTGCAGATGATGGAGCTTTGTGGCTTAGAAGTAGGAATGTTGAGTATATTGTTAATAAAATGCAAAGAGTTTTAATAAATGTTGAAAAATGGTCTTATAAATGGGGTTTTTAATTTTCTGTAGATAAAACTAAATATATTTTCTTTACAAATAAAAGAAGTAGTATAGATTTAAAGTTGAAATTATATAATAAAGAGTTAGAACAAGTTAAAGTGATAAGATTTTTAGGCATGTGGTTTGATGCAAAGGTTACATGGAATAATCACATAAGTAAGATGGAGGGAAAATGTAAAAAGACAGATTGGCATTAAAAACCATTTATTCAACAATGATTAGAGCAATATTAGACTATGGATGTATGGTATATGGTTCAGCTGCTAAGTCGCAGTTAGAAAAATTAGAATGAATACAATCACAAGCTTTGAGAATTTGTTGTGGAGCTTATACTTCCTCCCCAGTTCCAGCATTACAGGTGGAGATGGGGGAAATGCCGTTTCATCTAAGAAGGAAACAATAGATTTTGACGTATTGGGCAAGCTTAAAAGGTCAACAGGATAATCATCCAATAAAAGGATTACTTGAGATTTGTTGGGAGCATGGAAAAAGGAAAATGAATAGTTTTGGTTGGATCATTAAAGATTTAGTGCGGGAGATGGAACTAAATGAGTACAGAGTTATTCCAACGGTAATTTTAACGATACCTTTATGGATTTTACCACAACCAAAAATGTATTTATTCTTATTGGAAGCAAGACAAGATAAAGAGCAGGAGTTACTAGAGGCAGAATTGACTAAACAATATATTGGGATTAATTATGAACAGTATGTTTTTACAGATGCATCTAAGAATCCACAGAATGGTCAGGTGGGAGTAGCGTATGTTATTCCAAGGTTGAAAGTGGCAGGAGGGAAAAGAATATCAAATCATGTGTCAGTATTTACAGGAGAGTTGCTAGCAATTTTGATAGCAATGAATAAAATATATGAAATGGGGATAAACAAAACACTCATTCAAGTTCAGCCTTATTATGCTTGGAAGCTCAACAGTCTGAAACTAGACAAGATATTGTTTTAGAGATCCTTCAGTTAATATATATGTTGCAGCAGATAAATAGGAAGGTTCAATTCTTGTGGGTTCCGGCACATACAGGAGTGGCAGGGAATGAGGAAGCAGACCAATTAGCTAAACAAGTAATGACAAAGGAAAATATAGATATGCAAATTCTGTATAGTAAAGGTGAACTTAAGTCAATAATTAAAAAGGGGATAAATACAAATTGGCAATTGTTTTGGGATAAAGAGTTAAAAGGCAGACATCTACATTCAGTACAACCAATGGTAGGTAGAGGAAGGAAGATTGTGTTCTTTCAAGACTAAGGTTGGGACATACAGGGCTGAATTCAACATTGCACATAATAGGGAAACATCCAACAGGACTGTGTGATTGGTGTGGAGTTAGAGAAACTATAGAACATGTAATTATTCAGTGTAATGGATATACAGAGGAGAGAAGTAAGTTAATCGATGAACTTCAAAAAAAACGGTGAGCAGCAAGTAACGTTAAAAGAGATTTTGAATCCAGTAGGAGGTGATAGTCTGTTAATACAATTTCTAAAAAGAACTCAGTTAATTCATAGAATATAGATTATTATTATTATTGTTGTTATTCCTGTTCTCTGGGCTGAGAGGGACTTCGGCTGTAGATGGAGGAGCTGAACACGCAGCAACATCGAAAGCTTGAGTTCTGATAGGTCTGGGAAAAGGGAATTCAAGTCTCTGATCCATTGCTTCAGTAGATGGCGGTAATGCTCAATTGGTGATTGCGAGCCGCCAATAAAAAAACGAATAAGAAGAAATAAGAAGAAGAGGAGGAAATGCGCAGTATGTCAATCCCCATAACACTTATTCTGTTCCACACTCCATCCATTCGGTTGTGCGGTAATGGCACTTCAAGTTGTTTACCAACCTGCCAAGAAAACACCAAAGAAGAAGACGAAGAAGAGAAGAAGAAGAAGAGGAGGAGGAGGAAGAGGAGGAGGAGGAGGAGGATGAGGAAGAGGAGGAACCCCATCAAAACTAAACAAAACACCCCCGATCAAGTTCAAGCAGGTAAGTTTCGATTACATTTTTTATATTTAGAGCTTCTGTTATGAATATTATTCAATTTTTTAATTTGAATTTCGGATTGAAATAAACATCGCCGTTAGCATATACGTAGTTAATCGTTAGCATGAGCCGGCTAACGCTAATATAATGAGCATTAGAATGCATTTTGTTCAAAATGATTTTTTTTAACTATTTAATGCTCCTATAACTTAAAAAAAAAAAAACAGGAGGACATGATGATAATTACTATTTTTACACACCAGAGGCTTTTAAATGAACTGTGTAACCAAAATATGCATGTTAGAGAATGTACAAATGTATGTTAACAGTGTTTGTCATATCAGTCCGTCAGAAAAAGTTTTTTTTTTTAGTTAGTTGTAATTCTTTGCTGAATATCTCTAGCAGGTTTTAAAATCCCTTTAAAAAATGAACACAGTTTGGATTAAATAAAAGTACAATCTGTAAATTCAATAACCAAGACAAGAAACCATATAAGAGGTGGTAACTGGTGCTGGCCTCTTTATTTTCCACGTGGAAACAATCATCATATACAAATTTACCACACCACTCCTGAGCAAATGCAACGGCCACCTAGTGGAACTAAACTCCCCTCATTACCGCCCCTTTTCCTTAAATAATAACATTACATTCATTTTTCCTGAATAAATAACATTAAACTCTAAACCGTTCACACTAACACTAGTCAACACTAAACCCTCCATTTCCTCTCCCTTTCCACCCTTTACAAACATTCATTTTGTCAATACCAAGATTAATTTTCTCTTTTCTTTCATTTTTTTTTTTTTTTTACAAGTCAAGTCTAACAGGTGGTTTTCTAACATGATTGGATCTTCGTAAGATTGGATTGTCAGTCTTTGGTATAGATGAAACCAGTTCAGGGGACTGTTCAAAGAGCTGAACCTCAGAAGGAGACTCGGAAACAGGAAGAGACACAGAGGGCATTTCTGGAGAAGATTTCTCAACTTCATGAGAAGTTAGCCCATCCAAAGGAGACGGTTCTATATTTGACTTACAGATTTCTGCAGACTTCAACAAACTCCTCCGATTTCTCCTTAGCACTTGGCCATCCTCTGTTTGAATAAGATATGACCTTGGATTTACTTCTTTTAGAACAACAGCTTTCTTTCGCCATCCTGTTGGCTCCTCAACCCTAACCACATCTTGCTCAGAAAGAGGTATCAGTTGCCGAGATCCCTTATCATAAAATTATTTCTGTTTCCTTTTCTGATGTTGCATCTCTTTCAATGTCAAACTTTTGTTTTCTCTTTTAAGAGACAACTTTGGCAAAGTGTCATGCAGTTTACGGTTTATCAGTAGTTCGGCAGGAGATAACCCACAACTAAGTGGGGAGGAACGATAACTCAACAATGCCAGATATTCATCCGAATTGCTTGTAGCTGCTTTTTTCAACAGTCTTTTTACAATTTGCACCCCCTTTTCTGCTTTTCCATTTGCCTTTGGATAAAGGGGGGTCGACGTTGTATGCTTAAAGCCATATTGTTCTGCAAACAGTCTGAATTCACGAATACTATTCTGAGGACCATTATCACTTTGCACAATGAAGGGAATTCCATGCCTGGCAAAAATGCGTTTCATGTGATTAATCACCTCACTCGTTGTTGTATAACGGAGCTGTTCAATTTCAGGATAATTGGAATAGTAATCAATAACTACCAAAAAATCCTTACCATTCAACTGGAACAGATCAGTTCCTACTTTTTGCCATGGTTGAGTAGGCGCATCAGTAATCAGCATTGGTTCTTTTGCCAGTTTATAGTGATGACGCAAAGAGACATCACACTTACTGATTAATTCCTCAATATGCATATTAATTCCAGGCCAATAAACAGCTTGTCTGGCTCTTCGCTTGCATTTTTCAATACCAAGATGCCCTTCATGTATACGACAAAGCATATCTTGACGCATTGATACTGGAATAACAATTATACTGTTACGCAACAACAAGCCATTACATACACTCAGTTCTGCCCTCATTGGAAAATAGTGTGAGCACTTGCCTTTAATTCATCCTTGTTGAAGAAGAATAATCACTCTCTGCAATTCAACATCCTTAGTCGTTTCCTCCACAATAAGTTTTAACATCTCATCTGAGAATGGTTAAGATAATCACTGTACTCACATGTCCTTCCACTTCTTCACTGAGGTGACTGCTCTCTGACATTGGTGCTCGTGACAGTGCATCAGCCACAATGATATGCTTCCCAGGTGTATACACTAGATTTAAATCATATCTTTGCAATTTCATCATCATGCGTTGAATTCTGGGTGACATATCATTTAAGTTCTTTTGAATTATCGATATTAATGGTTTATGATCTGTCTCTACTGTAAAAGTAGGTAATCCATAAACATATCCATGAAATTTCTCACAGCCAAATAGTACCCCCAAAGTCTCCTTTTCAATTTGGGAGTACCTTTTTTCAGTTTCCGTCAGGGATCGAGAAGCATAGGCCACAGGTTTCCAGGAATCTCCACCAGCCTGAAGAAGCACAGCTCCTAGTCCATCCTGAGAGGCATCTGTAGAGATCTTAATTGGACGAGTGTAATCAAAAAAATCAAGAACCGGTTCCATAGTCAGAATCTCTTTTAACCTCTTCCATTCTTGATCATGTATGAAAGACCACACAAACTCTGTCATTTTGTAACAATGCTCTCATATGTGTGGTTTTAGCAGATAGATTTGGCAGAAATTTTCCTAGGAAATTTACCATACCTAAGGTAAAACGTAAAACTCTCTTCTTGTCATTAGGTGGAGGCATTTCCAAGAGGGCTTGTACTTTAGCTGGATCTGGTTCCACACCTTTTGCAGACAGCTTGTTACCTAAGAAGGTTATCTCTGTGACTCCAAACAGACACTTTTTCTTGT
>JADLZN010008929.1:0-194556 GCA_018155175.1 Sinocyclocheilus anophthalmus
CAGTCACCACTATTAACCTACTCCTAAATGTAATGTAGAAAATTTATATTTTCTGTAAAGCTGCTTTGCAAGGATTTGCATCGTGAAAAGCGATATACGAATAAACTTGAATTGAATTGAATTATTATAATATTAAATCAATTTAACATTTGCAGTCGTGATTATCTGGACTTGACATTAACTTTTTTTTCTCACCAGCCACTGTGTTTAGTGGTTTTCCAAAGTTACTATCACTGGCCATAATTTTGTTAGTGGGAAATTACGTTCAAATTAATTTTGTCTTTCACCTTTCATCGCCGTATAGATCCTTTTTACAATGACGTCAGCTAACGTCCGTTTTTCTGCAAAGCAGTGTATCTGTAAGTTTCACATCCATAAATGCAAGGGATCTGAAAAGAAACCCAACATTATCCAGTTTAAGAATAAAATGGCTTTATATTGAAACAACGCAAGAAGGACCGGCCGTCAAGCCGTATGTGCTACTGAACTATGGACCGCTACAATTACTTTAATTCCCCTGTTTAATTTGACTTTACATGTATACCCACTTTTTCTTTGTTAATTATTATTGATTGATATGATTGATCATATTTTATGCTCGTTATAGGCTATATGCAATTTGATATTAAAGTGCGTTTTATAGGTTATTTATTCACACAAATCTGTTTTTAACAGTAAAAGCTTTTTATGTAAACTTAATATATTTATATATTTTTTAGGAATTTATTTATGTCATGTTTATCTAAATAAAGCGGAAA
Source organism: Sinocyclocheilus anophthalmus (assembly GCA_018155175.1). NCBI lineage: Eukaryota > Metazoa > Chordata > Actinopteri > Cypriniformes > Cyprinidae > Sinocyclocheilus > Sinocyclocheilus anophthalmus. Next base: position 759 of record JADLZN010008929.1, read on the forward strand.
AATATAGACCCCATTTTATTGATATTTAAATAGTACAAGATTATGTTGAACTATTCTTGTACATACAGGCACTGTATAAAGCAGTACATAAATTACTGAATGAAACGGCTTTCTGTTTCCACATGTAAATATCTAAAATGTTTGTTTATTTGACAAATGTATCTAGCCAACTTCATCTGCAATAAAGGCAGCAAACACTGCGCGAGAGTCACAGGAATCAGAAAGTACAACTGCTCTGTTTTCAACTCCTCCCTCGACTTAGCGCCAAATCTCGCTGATCGGTATTCGGTAAGTTCGTTTGAGATCCCAGACGCCTTTCATTGCATGAGGACGAGAGTAGACGGCTGCAATCATCCTCCAATCGTATTTGTGGCAGATGTATAAGTGTCTGGGTGAACTCCATGCTGATCGCGATAGCCCTTTACTGTGCCGGCGGAAGTAAGAATACACTGCTTCGAGTCAGAACGGAAGTAGTGTGACGTCATGTGAAAAGGGTCTATTTCCTACAGTCAGCCTTTAAACCACTTTTTTAAGAAAAAGTGTAAGTCAAAAGTATTAATTATTATATTAATTTAAATATATCTTACGTCTTAATGTTTAGATTTTTAGAAGGCACATTAGGGCATATTAGCTATCCACCGGTTCACAATTACAGATTCTCTCTGTAATTGTTTGCTGCGTAAAAATATTTGTCAATTTTATCGTTGGTCTGACTCTGAACAACATCAGTAGACGGGCTGATATTCAGTTGTGCTATTGCTTGTAATGTGTTCGTTTGTTCCGATTTACTATCTGTTCACTTAACTTAAATAATGTTTCAGCTTTATATTTGTTAGGCTAGTAGTTTTTGCTGTGGTATAGAAATTAGAATTGAGAATTGTAAAATGTAACTGGTATTTTAAATTTTGGTGTCATATAAGCTTTTTTATTAGAATAAAAGATAACATGGGTCAAAAGCAATGATAACAGCAACTATTTTATTGTTTTGTGGCAGGGCCACTGGCCCGAAAAAAAATTGCGCAAAAGGTTGTGGGTTCAATTCCCAGGGAACACACATACTGGTAAAAAAAAAAAATGTATAGCCTGAATGCACTGTAAGTCGCTTTGGGTAAAAGCGTCTGCTAATGCATACATTATTTTAATATTATTATTACTTGTCCAGTCCCCTTCAAAAAATCCACTTGTCCTGGACAAGTGTTAATGCCAAGTCCTGTTTCTGTGCGTGTATTTTGGGTGTTTTTTTTTAAAGAGAGCTGTTTAACAGACAGCACGCCAGTACAGATTCGATTTTTTTTAAACCACTGAAGGTTTATAGCACTTAGATGAATAATAGCATGATCATGCACTGTAGCATAGCCAAAGGATGACAGAAATGCTGCGTCCAATTTCAATCATGTTCAAACTGATAAAAATTAATTGCATGTGTTAATGTGTTTTGAAAGTCCTGATTATTGACAAGGCAAAATCTTTCTTGTATAATATTGCTTTTAAAAAGAACTCACTGAATAACAGTTCCATTTTCTCTGGATCCAGTCTTGGTCTTGGGGGCAGACTTCCCTTGGCATTTGATTTCTTCCCTGTAAGTGAATGTGTCGCCATCTCCTCCCGAGTGAAGGACTGGGACACCAAGTCTTGTAGCATGCGCTGTGGTGTTTTTGCCCAAGATTGAAATCCTTTGTGGGAGTGCTGCAATGAAGTAAGTTAATCAATTCCAGTGAAGTAAGTTAATAAATTAAACAAAAGGTAGCCAAATTGGGGCATTGTTTACAAAAGCAGGGTATATGGAAGTTTTAAAGGGGTCATATGATTTTTCTAAAAAGAACATTATTTTGTGTAATTTGGTGTAATGAAATGTGCTTATGCGGTAAGGCTTTATGTTTATACATTATTGTTTCTCCTCTATGCCCGCCTTTCTGAAACGTGTTGATTTTTACAAAGATAATCGGTCTGAAAAGCGAGGTGTGCTCTAATTGGCCAGCTATCAGTGCGTTGTGATTGGCCGAATACCTCAAACCTGTGACGGAAATGTTACGCCCCTCACCATACTGTGATGATGCCCTGTCAAGCCGGAGCGACGATTCAAAAACATGAAAACACATTATAAACCAGGCATTCGCTGCATCCAGTGGAGACATAATCCGGTTATACTGAATTATACCTGTCTTTTAAAAGATCAGGGCTGGACTCGCTTCGTCCACAGTGAAAAGCCGATCCAGCGCTCCACAGAGAGAAGTGATATTTCCTCAGCGAACAGCCAGATCAGCTCCGAGCAGATATGTCCTCTTTGTAAGGCTGAACAACGTCGTTTCGCTGTCACACCGAAACACAGAGTCTTACGACTACAGCGAGAATTAAAGTTACGCCTTTTTTCTTTGCGTGAACATTTGGGCGGCATTATGCAAATCTTCCCACACAGTGATGTAGACATGTGGGAGCATGTTAGAACAAGCCGTTTTAGGTAGGAGTGGTTGACTCTTAAATTTATAAAGAATATCTCTTTTGGATTTGAGACTTTAATCTTTGCAAACTTTACAGATCTTATTTATGCAACAAGAGCTTGTAACACTCCAAAGAGACAGGAAAAATTTTAATTGCATCATATGACCCCTTTAAAGTAATAAATAAATACAATTTGCCAAAGTAATGCCAATTTAATTCATAATTAGAATTTTTAAAGGAAATGTTCACCCAAAAATGAAAATCTCATATTTACTCACCTTCATGCCATCCCAGATGTATAAGGCTGCGTTTATGCTTGGCATTAACATGCGATCACCGTGATCCGATCAAGCAGATCAGTCAAGTTGTCATACCAAGCTTACACTCTTTATTCCCAGCCTATAATTGCTCTGGAGCAAGGTTAGAACTGCTTTTGCTGTGTTAGAATGTTACTGCTGGATGCTTGGCAACTGACAGCCAATCGCGTGCCTCATATTCAAGTGCTTTGGACAGTTATGGAAACATGGGAGTGTTATATAAAGAGTAGTTTGAGGGAAAAATGTCAAATGGTGACAAAACGTGACAACTGGAGTGAAGAGGTGATCATTTCTTTCTTACCTTTATAGTCTGAAATGTCCATTAAAGATAAACTTGACAGTACAGTCGACAATATGTGAGGATGCGCAATGTTAGAGCACTGGCATAAAACTGGCTTGAATTTGGACGTTTGATATTTGCTAATTTAGGGACCGTCTCTAAAGTTACCTACGACATTGGTACACACTTTCTGACTTAAATAGCATTTGAAGATATACAGCCTCTTTCAATAGTTGTATGACTGTAGGTAAACTTTGGTGTGCTGTGTTCGTCCAATCAGTAACACTGACACTGTAAATATGCAAAACGTTAACCTGGGATTTAGGAGTGTACAGTGTGAAACGTCAGTTTATCAATGCCCAGGATTAACTGTTAACCCCAGGTATAGTATGAGCAGTGTGAAACATGATTAAAGGTAACCCAGGATTCCATTTAGCCAGGGTTTAGAATTAAATTAAATTTCACTATTTCATTTTTGTAACTGAATGTTTTCTGGAACTGATATAGAGCCGATTTTATACTTGCTGGTGTGTTTTCTCAGACCTCTGTTTAATTATTTGCTGCATCAAATTCTGCCCAGGTTTTGATTCAGTTTTCCTTAGTTTTGCTGGCTGAAAAAAAGGTAAAATAATTAAATGAAATATTAAACAACAAGAAACTAAATCCTAATTATGTCATTGTGTCTGGAACCAAAGTTGTTTAAAAATATCCACCTTGGTCGTGGTCATGTGACCCGGAGCAAGATGGACGCTTGAGACTTTGCTCCGCTCCAAACCGGGGTTCACGGTCTCATTTTCTTCAAGTAAATGTGATATTATCAGTTAATTATTGTCGCAGACATGCCCAAGCAACAGCGTGACAAAGACTTTCCTATTTTCTGACTGACCGGCCCATCCACCAGGAAAAAGATAGCGACTCATCAACAGGCCGCATGTAGCATTCAACCTAGCAGATCAACTTCAGAAGTCCTGAAGTGTCTCCAATTTTGTGTACCTTATGCATCAAACACTATGGGCATGACATAAGATGCAGAGACTATAGCCCTATTCGCACGGGATTAGTATTACCTGGTGACCTCCAGTCATTTGTAATAATTGCGGAGGTTGTCTGTGATCTTAATCCCATGCAAATCAGCCATGTCTGTAATTTGTAAAGTAAAAACTCCCCCGCAAATGACCTACCATATTTCACAATTCGCCCGAACACCGAGTTGCTTGGTTATAATATTAAGTCCCGTGCTCAATGCGGCATCTCTGTGATTCGGCCAGCATTTGGCGGGTCGCATATAATTTTTCGAGTTTTTTGTTTGCTGTGCGCCTTTTTATCAATCTTTCGTGAAGAATGGAGCTGCGTTGGATTGTTTGATAGTATTTTGGGTGCTGTCGTCATATCGCTACACCATACAATTTTCAGAAAGAGAAAGCTGAAAAGGTTTTGAGGTTAATGTGTTACAAGTAAATCAAGCATAAAGCTTGAGATATTATTTTAACTTGGTGAAATGTAAATGACACAGGGCATGAAACTATATTAGTTTATTTTTTTTAAAATCCATCTAACACCAGTGGTTCTCAACCCTAGCGGCCGCATGGTCTGAACCCAATTTTTTTTTTTACTTTCAGTTTTACAATTCATTTGAGTTTTTATATTAATTTAAAAATGTACTAAATAAATATAATCTATAGCCTAATGTTTTTATGTAAAAATTTTGTTTTTCATATATTATTTTCAAACATGAGAAGTACTCACATAGCCTAATTAACGTTACACATTTAAAGTAACGACCAAGTGGCCAGCAGCAGACAGTGAGCCTATGTTTGATCAAATTAGCCTTCTCAAATCAACACTTGACTTGCCTACAATAAAATCCATAGACATGAAACACTTCAAACATATCACAATGTTAGTTTAAATGTTAAACCTAGATAAATGTGCGCTGTATCCAATAGTTTGTGTGGAGAGTGGAAGCTGAAGCTCGCTTTGCAGGACATAGAGACGCCAGCGCGATCACTTGCATTTTTTTTTCAGTGGATACACAGTCATTTTTGCTCATAAAGGTAAGAATAATACATCACTCGGAACTGTAAAGGATCTACTTTTATTTGTGTGCACTCACAATAACAAAATGTGCTTTTGTAAAAGTACGAAACCAACTGAAGGCGCTATTCTCTTTTCTGCCGTCTCTTCTTCAACAGGAGCGCTTCACAAAAATAAACAAACTCAGCGAATACATGATGCCTCCCAACATGAATGTATGTCATTCTGAAATTCCCGGAAAAAGGCAATTCAGAAAAAGAGGCGGCTTTTCTGCATTAGGAATGTTTTTTTTTTTTTTTACTCTTTGTACAGCAGTTACTGTTCATTCTAAATTAATTTTTTATTGTAGAATATGTGTTACATAAATACATTAAATGTAGAACATATAAAAAAGTGCTCGTGGCTCGTCTGCCAGTGGGTCCCCCCCAACGAATAAAAGTGAAACTCCGCCTATGATTTTGCTGTTACTTTCGAGCCGAAGTTCACAAAATTGTGTGTTATTTATGGGTAGTAGAATTATTTATTTATTTCAATGAATGCAATCTATTAGATATCATAATATTTAGGCTATGATATTATAAATCATGTTGGTTTGTATTGCTGACGTAATATGTAAATGTATGTGTGTGGCCCGCGAGACTTGCACTTGGACCACAGTGCGGCCCAGTGGAAAAAAAGGTTGAGAACCACTGACTGACCATAGAACAGGACTCTCAAAGCCTTGACATCCGGGTATCCGGGAGATAAGTTAGTAAATTTGAGTAAAATCACAGGCTTCACTTATCCCGTGCGAATGCACCACACGAAATTCAGAGGTGGGGGGTTAATTTAAAAATCACACAAGGTCCCCAGATAACACTAATCCCGTGCGAATAGAGCTTAAGCTACAGATATTGGACAGTTGCTTTACTCAAGTCTTTTTTAAACATGATACACATGAATGGGATGTTCACTGTCATAGGTTGCATTTCATTATTATTTTAAGTAAATCATCAAATGATTTAACCAGTAGCAATCTCTAAGAATACTAAGGAGTTCATGCTTAACGACTTTGTAACTTCTACATTTTTTTTACTTACTTCTCTTTCCAAATGGTCTTTCAGTACATTTTTTCGATTTTTCTTTTTTTTTCCTCTCAAAAGAAGAGGAGGAGGATGTAGAGGAGGAAGAGGATGTCAATGTCCTCTTCTGCTTTCCTGGTTTCTCTATAAATTTGTCTCTCTGCATTAAACTTATGTACAATTTCTCAACGTGTATTTTCTAATTGAACAGGCTTTTGTTGAAAGAAATATGTATGTTGAAAAGCACAAATTGTTGTTAATAAAAATGTAACTTACTGTAGCTATGATGAGGGGCATTACTTGATGTTGCTGGAGCAGCAGATGACGCCAACATCAGCTGATCCAGCTGTGTTCTAAGCTGATCTCCTGTTAATTAAATCCCTCTTCTTCTCCTGCAGTTTTTTAAGGACAGTGGAGGCAGTAGGAGCAACGTTTTGATCTTGATCAGATGACATAGCTTGAGGAAAAAGGAAGCATCCAAGCCAACATTAGTGTCAAGGACCATGTTTTTCTTTTAGTATCGGTACAAGAGCATTAAGTGTGCGCGAAGCAACACAGCTGTCTGCAAATATATTTATGTCAACGTGCAGGTTATAATAAGCTTGTTAATAGAAAGAAAAACACACAGAAACAAAAATACTATAGACTACTGATTAGAGCTGCACGGTTCTGGATAAATTGAGAATCACATTTTTTTTTTCTGTCTCAAATAGAGATCACGATTCTCCTCCATGTATTCTGAAACTGTACACCAAATAATGGTTAATTACTAGAGGCCTATATCTATATAATATATTAATATATATATTAGGATATATATATAGGCAGAATTGTTTAATGAAGGAATGATTCAGTGATTTACACAAAAGACGTCATTGTTTCATTCCTCTGTATAATCAGCATTTTTGATCGAATCTTGTGTAATGATTCAATACCCAAACATTTTTTAAGTAAGAGTCACTTTTGGCGAACTTCACTAGACACAAACCGTTATTTGAAGCGCCCAGTTTCACTTCCAAAAATGGATTTCGCGGCTATTTGATCACACCCCTACCCCCCCGTCCCATCTGCTACATAGACATCATGTTTGAATATCCTGATCCTATAAACTTTCATCCCAGATAATTTTCTGGTGATAACATAAGACTTAAGACAGAAATCCATACTGTGGGATGAAGTGCGACGTGAAGATGTTTCCTCCTACCCAAACATGTAACGCTCTCCTCTTGTTTCACGTGAAGTGCCGAACACAGGATTTGAATGACTGTTTTTCAAATGTTTTCTAGAACACGGCAAATCGTTGTCATTTAGAAATTAGATTGTATAGGTGTTTGAATCTTTTAAAAATGAATTGTGCAGCTCTACTACTGATAGACAGAAGGTTGGTACAGTGAATTCATAAATGCCATATGGCTGACAAATCTTCCAGCACAATCACTTTGCTGTCCACCACTAGTACTTTGAGTATATTTTTAAAGCTGAATTTTTACTTGTACTTGAGTACAAATTAAGCAAAATAATCTACTTTGTTACTTTAAAATCATAGTTCGCTACTGAGTACGCCCAAAATTTGAATTGATATTCAAACCTTTGACAACACTTCAGTAGCCAATAAAAAGAAGATAAAGATTGTGAAGGACCATAAAATCCTTGATATCGAACCCGGGAGCAAGTGCGCCCGCTGCACATGTTTGCCAGCCGTGACGCTAATATCGTCTTTGTAATGATAGTTTTGACCTCTGTATGAATCAATAATTGAAAAAAAAATCCCCATAAGGTAGATACGATAATTCCATATTTTTAATGACAATTCAAATGTATAGGTAGGTTGTATTCATAGGGAGGTTCGATATTCATACAACAAATCGATGCAAGAGGGTGGCCCTGCTTTAAAGCCACGGGCACTATGTTGCGTCTATGACGTGCAAGACCCCCTAAACATCCTGGCAAAGACAGGACAGGCCTTCCTGGAGGACAAGACTTTAGGCTGTTAACTCCACATCTGGTCCCGGTCTACACTGGATGCGACAAGCGAGTGGTTAAAAATAATTTTAATATCTGATAATAAAACTAGGCATCATTTTACTGTGCGTGGATGTGTCTGGTCGTTGTCACATCCATGCAAACTGCACTGTTAGTAATGGTTTTCGATAGTATTGTTGGTCACACTGGCTGCGTCCCAATTAATCGGTAACGCCCTATTATCTATTGTGGTAATTTGCAGGTTGGGTCAAAAAGTTGTTTTTTTAGATAAATAGCTGTATTCTGTACTTTTGACTCATGTACGATAATTTTCTTCCAAATACAATAATTTAGCTTCTGGTACGATACTTGGACATTTCCAAACTGGCAACACTGGTCTTCATCAGTTTGAAAGCTGATCATCATACAGGGAGGAGCTCAGCGTAATTTAAGTGGACTCAAAGTTTGGGAGAAACAAACTACAAGGTAGTGGTTATCATAAAGATCTACATTGTGATACCAATAACGAAATATCTGACATGGTTTCCCTTACTCATTTTCCACGTTGGCTATCTACTGTACATACACATATTACAACTCAAATAGGCCTAATTTATACAAATTAACTGCCTGTCCTCTCACTCTGATATTACTTGTGCGCACGCAGACTGTGCAATCGCGATCTCTCCGTGCTTTTAAAATATAAATTATTTTTCTTTGCTCCTGGATTAAACTTTGTCAAAAAGTTATCAACCATTCAGAATAGATCCACACCTGACCGATGAAAATGCAACTAGAAATTTTATTGGCTGTAAGTGAAATGCACCATAAAGTCTTTCAACAATCACGATGTAACGTTAATTTCTTTACAATGTATGTTTATGCTAGAAATGTTTTGGAATGGGGTATTTGTATGATTTGTACATATAAATATCCTAGCCTGTCTAACTGCATCACTGCTTTGATGTTCCATTTATCTAAATAAGTAACATACGTATATAGCTCTTAAACCACTGCCTATAAAAATTCAGTGTTGTCATATTTCAAATACCTCAACTGAATTGAGGTCATTTGTTTTATAATTTTATTACTCACTGTGTACTTGCCTTTTTTTTTTGTAAATACATTTCAATTTGAAATCAAGGTTCCTTGTGCTGTAAGCATTTGCAACAAAGTTACCCTATTTTAAAAACACAAATACACAGAATGAGCAAATGATTAAGATTGATGTTGTTTTGTAATGGTTAATTGATGCAATGTTTTATTACCTATTGTAATAATATACATATATTGCATACTACTACATAGCGCACTGTGACTCTGTGAAGCCTAGGCCCTCCTCCCCCTACCCTCGTCAGGTGAAAAACGTCCTCAAGTTTTACACTGTAACCATGGTTCCTTAGAAATAGACGCTTGCTGTCCCTCTAGAGGGCGCTAGGGGAACGCCTTGAGCGTGACCCGTGTCTGAACATGAATGAAAAAACGACAATGAACTTTCCATTGGCAGCGGTAGCCTATGAGGAAACAATAACCGACTGCGGGTATAGAAAGAGCACCTGTGGAATAGTCAATGCCACTTCTTGTCTAAGGATATCAGGAGTGCCGAAGCATGGAGAGAGACCAGTGTCCCTCGCTCCCCTATTCCTCAGGGAAACCATGGTTACATGCTAACCTGAAGACGTTCCCTTTCGGCAGCGGTCGCTAGGGTAACGGTATAACCAAAACGCCAACGCCACCATGCTGAGGGATGAGAGCCCCAAAAAAACTGGATTCCCTTAGTCAAAGACTCAAAGGAACATCATCAAGGAAGCTTCCTACAGGTAAGCTAAAAGCTCGCCAACGTCAGCGAGGGGAGGCCAGATGAACTCGAACATAATATAGTTCATGAAGCGGCCTACCGAGGCCGAACACACAACTCAACAGACGGACGATTTATCAAGGTGGCCTCACAGAAGGCCGAACACTTGGTTTCAATACTCTCACTGGAGCTCAGGTGAGCGGAGGCCTCAGCAGCTCGTTTATCACTGCTGCCACCACAAGAAGGCCGAAACACTTATTACATTGTCTAACCAGAGCTCAGATGAGCGGAGGCCTCAGCAGAACGACTCTCTAAGCTAGCGGAGGCCAAACCTACTCAACATAAAAGACTGTTTATCAAGGCGGCCCCACAGAGGGCCGAACACTTGATTACACTGTCTAACCAGAGCTCAGGTGAGCAGAGGCCTCAGCAGAACGACTCTCTAAGCGAGAGGAGGCCAAACCTACTCAGCATAAGGACCTTCTGTCAAGGGAGGGTGGGATGGGCTGGGATAGGAAGGAGAATTATCTCTTCCCTTTGGCGTAAGGTGGATTTATGCCGCATTAAGTCCACAGATGCAGACGGCCCAGAGGCCCCGAGGTTTTAGGCGCAAACCCAGGACGGCGCGGTATCAATTTCTTATAAGCTGCTGACCGTGCCCTCGCCTCTCTGAATTTATCAACCACAGCCTCGACTGATGTGCTGAATAACTCAGAGAGCGAGACTGGTGAATCGAGAAGAAAATGTTTCTCTTTCTCCCCGATGTCAGCCAGATTAATCCAGAGACGACCAATTGCGGCAGCTGTTTGTTTATTGGCCCGGAGAGCCAGATCTGTAGTACGGCGCAGCTCGATCACCGCTTCAGGGGACAGGCCCTTGCCATCGTCCAGGACTTTAAGCAGATCAGCCTGGTAGGCCTGCAACACAGCCATTGTGTGCAGAGCACCACCAGCCTGACCCGCAGCCGCATACGCCCTGCCGTTCAGCTTAGATGTCACTCTCAGAGCCTTCGAGTCGGAGTTTCTCCCATTGAAAGATAGTTTGCCAACGTCTCTTCTATGGGAGGCATCGATGCATATCTCGCGCAATCCCTCCACGTTCGCATAATTTGCGTGGTGAAAAAGATGAACGCGAGCCGAATATGGATTTTTCCCAAGACCTTTCCACCTCGGTGTGAAGGTCTGGCAAAAACGGAAGACTCGTTGGAACTGGGAGATCATGGCCAGCCAAAAAACGCTCATCTAATCTGCCACGAGCGGACTTTGGCTTTTCGTGTTTCCAAGGAAGATTTAATTTCTCAGTCGCACGCGCCATATCCTCTAACGATTCACCGTATGCGGGGCAGGCAGGCTGAGAGGGTTCCAATGATTAATTTTCATCCTCAGCAACCACATCCAGCTCTTCTTGGCTTGCATCTAAAAGAGCACTATCTGCTGGATCAGATGACCCTAAAGAAAGAACATCTACATCCCACAGATCACCCTCGTCGGCGGCAGAAGAATGAGAAAGAGAAATACCTCATTCAAAATCCTCCGCTAGCTTGACCTGTGAGCCCCATGATCTGTCTCCGCTGTGCCTCGGCAGCAGCAGGTCCCGAACCACCGGGTGCCAACACTCGTCCTAATTCCCTCGAGAAAAGGGACAAGCGTAAATGGAGCTTTTTAATAGAAAAGCTCTCACAAGCTGCACATTCTGCTCCCTCGAGAACCGAACGCGCATGATCCTCTCCAAGACAAATAGCGCACATATCGTGTGTATCATCTGGCTTTATAAAACGCAGACACGGGGGAACACACTTCCTAAAGGGTCTTGTCAGAGGTTTTCCGATATCGCCTTTCCCTACGCTTATAACAAAGCAGATCTCCTTCAGACAAAGAAGTGGATGACGTTTTCAGCAGGTGCTCTTTTATACCCGCATTCGCTTTGTTTACGTCATAGGCTGCCGCCTGTCAATGTCAAGTTCATTGTCGATTTTTTCATTCATGCTTCAGACACCATTCACGCTCAAGGTGTTCCCCTAGCGCCCTCTAGAGGACTCAGTGTGGAGTTCCCTTTCTAGGTAAATAACCAGCCTAGCTTTGTGTAACCCTTCTAAAATCCATCTTTGGAACAATTCCCCCTCTGAAACAGAGGCTATCCAGCCCTTAAGGCGTCACACCAGTACAACATGTGCAGCCCTGCATCGCGCCGCACCATACTCTTTAAAATTCATGCACATTGTTTTCTATGAATGCGGTGCAACAAAACCGGCGACTGTCCGTGGGGCTGTTCATAATCCTGCTGCCACGCCTTCAGGGCCCGCACAATCCTTTTCCATTAAAATTACATTATATTTGTCCCCCAAATTATGTTAATGTACATACTTGTTAATTTACATAAATAATTTATTCATTTACAGAAGCTTTTATCCAAAGCGCTTACAGTGTATTTCCAGGCTATACAGTTTTTTAACCAGTAATGTGGTTCCCGTTGGGAATCGACCCCACAACCTTTTTTGCGCCGGCTAACCAATGCCTCAAACTAGCCCGGGAGCCATAGGAACATAATGACTTCACCCTAGGCTGTAAGATTGTGTATTGTGCATTTTTCAGCAAAACATTTGTCTTTCTTTGGCTCTACAATATATCACAAGCTTGGGCGTAGAGCCTTTCAGAGAGTCCGTTTAAGCACCATAAAAGTCGCATTTTGAGTACAGGGTAATTCCAGCCCAACAATCTCATCCCCGTATTTTGCTATAAAAAAATAGGCATTCTGTGTAAATAGCTCACTAAAATAGCTCCTAATTCAAAATAGCTCCGATACTTCGTGGTCTTGTGCTCGACTCGCCCTTGTTGATGCCTGCTTCCGTCTATCTTGCTCTGGACCGGAATCAAGTGTGTGTGTGCGGTGCGGTTGTTAGCGTGACACAGCGCCAAACCAGACTTTTATTTTGTTTTTTTTTCCCAATGGAAAGCATATTTTACACTGTTTTAATCGTTCCCCCCGGTGCCCCTATATAATATTGGCACTAGCGGCCCATTCACTGCACAGAAATATATTCTGTGGACAAGTTAACGATCCTCAAGCCACGTTCAGCGTCTATTTATAGTGCAGGCGGGGCTTTCGGATTCTAGAGAGCTTCGATTGGAACAGAAAGTTTTATGAGAAGTCTGAGTAGCGATGTGCTTCAAAAAAAAACGTTTTTGGCGTAAGTGACGAACTGCAAGCTTTGAATGATTATATCTTCTAAATGTGAATTTTGTCACGGTTTTGGAGCACACTGCCTTATAGAGAACCTTAAGACTAACATATTGATACGAACACCCAAAAAAACTTTAATTTTGATTTCATGGAGACTTTAAGAAACAAAACATGACAGCGCTGACAAAACAAACCCATTAGCAACAACACTTCATATGAAAACAACAGTGGTTTTATACTAATAAAAGATTAATTTGCCTCAGCGTCCCAGTAAAATGTCCTCACTTTTACGTTATTTGCAGCTGTCATCGTGAACGCAATAATATCTATTAGTTAATCAGCTATATTTTTTTTTCCCCCAGACAGATCCCCACAGCGGGCGGAACTTGCCATAAATTTAGTGATAACAAGGCCCGCCCATTTGGAGGAAAGATATGATTGGTCAATTTTTCTATCATTCGAAGTTACTCCCCCATTGATTTACTATTGCTTGGCCCTCTGTAATTTCACAGCTGGAACTCCAATCACAGAGCCGCAGACACTAGGCGGAAACCTTTCTATATGGAGAAACTGGGCATTGTGTCAAAATCCATTCACTGTAATACACAGATTTGAAAGAGGCTGTTGTTGTTTTTCACATACTTTGTATTTTATTTTATTTAGATTGTTTGCAACTTATGATTCTTAAAATGAGAATATTATTTTTAATTATTAAAAATAATTAGTATGTTTTAAAACTTTATTAAAAGTTTTATAATTTGTTTGTGTAACATAAGTTATTAGGCGCCTCTCTGAGGCCCCTGAACGGTTTCACACCACTGTATATATACATATACATATAAAGCGAATGTGTATTTTTAGAAGACTTTGATTAAACCACTCAAAGCTTGAAATAATAATTGCCTTGAAAAAAATGGATGAACAAACAAATTGAGATATTAAAATATCTAACTGGCAATGTATAGATGTGGTAGTAGTTTTTGCAGTGGTACTGAAAATGATTGTTGAAAAGGTCGTCATGAAATCAAAAATTACCCTACTTACTTTTTTAGTGCACATTACTAATCTTGTGGTGAACAAATGAACCATGCAAGTCAATACACTGGGAAAAAAAATTGTCTTCTGTGACCTGTCCAAAATCTTTTCATCAAAAACTGAAATTTTTTGCTTCCACTCCTGGGAATGCGTATCTGGCTCTGATGACCGTCCAATTTGACGGCTTTTGGGAGAAGTCCTCAGTCTGACTTAAGGCCTTTGCTTGGTTTCTCCCGTGTTTCCGGGTCCAATGCCTCTACTTATTTTACTTGACATCCTACTCAACAGCTTAATAGTATTTAATAATATTGCTCTAAATCGGCTAAGCATTTAAAAATGTGCTGGTGGCACACTACAGTCTCCTCCAGTCCTCTACCTCCCTGCTCAACAGCTTCACATATTTTTAGCTGTTGGGGAGTCTTGCAGTAGCGTTAGACCCAGGCCCGGCGCCAAGGGGGGGGGGCCGGGGCCTGGCCCCCCCCACGGACAATCCCTGTGCTCCCCCCCCCCCCCCGGACGGATAGCGAAAAACGGCGGACCTTTAGTTTTAAAACGTGTATTATATGTCCCTTACTCAGACAACTAAACCGCCTGCTGTCTTTTGCTTCTGATTTGCTTTTAGATGGAAACGCTGACCATTGGTGAACCCGGGCCTCGGATCTGTTTTCCTCCCTTCGTAATAATAGCATAACAAAATAGATTTGGCAAGCAATCCAGTGTATCTGCCCTTCTGCTTTGGAAAGCGTCAAATGATTTTACAATGCATTTTTGCAGAGGGGAGCAAAGTGGTCAATCACAGACATGTTTGTTGATTTCTAAAACGCAATGGCCAATCAGATGTTTTTAGGTTGGAATCCACGCACTCACCGCTCCAGTCACCGTTTTTTGTCCAGTGCTGAATTTGATCATGCTCGTAAACTTTCCACAAAGACCTTAAAAAAAAGTTTGGTAACACTTTCTATGAAGCCCGTATTTATAATACATTAGAAGAGTATTCTTAAGGCATTATAATGAATGCATAATGCATTATAAAAAAGCTTATGTTGTATCATCTCATGAATAAGAACAGTTTTAATATATTATAATATTTACTTATTTGTGGTTATTGCTTTTAAGAGTATGATGATTTATAACACAATGAACACGTTGCATCCACTTAAGTTACAATTGATTATGTTTCCCATAGTTATAATGTATTATAAATCTCATATCTTGCCATTTTTCTTATGCTACTTAAAGCGGTCAAAGACCACTTATAAGAAGTAATGATAATAATACTTTTTTTCCCTCTCAAACAGCCATAAGATCAGATACCAGATCAGATGAATGTGTAATATGACACATATTTGCAATAACTATTTTTATTGTAATATCAGTTTAATTATTTTGATGGTACCCTTTAAACAGCTGTTGATAAGTGACTCTGCCACTACATATCAACTAGCGGTCATTAGATTATTAGTATGTCTGCTACTGTAAATATTTGCTAAAACTTTATTTTGATGGGCAACCAACAGATAAACTAACTGTAAGTGTCTTTGCAAGTACGTCAACTTATTCTACCCACACTAGATTTCCTACCATTCCTTGAGCATACTAATAACTCTAATGAAGTTAGTGGGTCATGTAGTTGCAAATTGCCTTGATATGGCCGACTGAGTAAGGGACCATCAAAATAAAATGTACCCCTATAAAACATAGCATTTTTTTCAGTTTGAGTATAAAGCCATACATCATTAATTAAGCTTAGCAGACCACAGGAAACACTCAATCACACTCAACATCTAACACTTGCCCAAGCCTAGTAAAGATACTGTGCGAGATCTTCAATAAACATGTCAAGATATGATACAGTCTAGTGTATTCTGTGAGATGAAGTAATTTAATATGGTGTTTCTTTGTGTTTACAAATAAGCATATACTCTTAAACTTAGAACCACAAATAATAATTTTATTTATATAACTGTTTTATGATTATTCATGGAGTTGCTTATAACTAAATTTTTTTTATAATCCATTATGCATTCATTATAATGCCTTAAGAATACCCATATAATGTATTATAAATACGGTCTTCATAGAAAGTGTTACCAAATAATTTCCCATCCTTGTATACATTCATAGTTTTTTTTTTTTGTTTTGTTTTTGTTTTTTTTTACTATTGTGAGATCGTTATAATGAGTGACAGTTTTTTAAGTAAATTTAGAAGGGGAGCACTCTTTGCATGCTGTAGACGATAATATATTCAGATTAATAACTTGTTGGTTTTTTTTCAGCTTTTCTCTCAGGCCCGCTTACGACACCAAAGGCAAACTAACACACACTATATAGAACAAGATCATAATTCATACCAACAGACGTGATTCTGTCTGCAACCGAGCCGTGGTCCAAAAACGCAGGATTTAGGTAGGACACGTTATATTTTTATTGTTCTGCCACACCAAATCCCTGCACACCTGCTTTGCGTTTTCCCTATTTAATTTAAACATTTTTTTGTGAATAATAATATACTTTAATAACAATAATTGGTAACAAACTTTACAATAAGGGTCGATTAGAAAAATTTTCCTCCAAAGTTACCATTCCCATTGCCTCACTCAAATCCCAGAGGCTTGACCTCGATCGAAGATAAAGGCCTCACAGCAGTGGACCCCCTGCATTCCTGTGGTTCTTAGATTCGGATAAGATGGAAATGTGAGCTAGCACACCCTTCCTCGCAACCCTTAAGTCTGCGCCAGGCTTGCGGGCCTTTGCCTTTAGTCTCCAACGATCCTATGGATCTCCCGCCGATGTCCTCTCTTAGTTTTTCTTTGATGCTGGGAGAAACCGCTCCGACCACCACCAGTCATAATAGACATCTTTTCATCTTTTCAATCACTCCCTTCAAAAAACCCGGAAGAAGGTGATCGCGACTCCTACACCACCGAACCACCAAACCATCAAGACTTTTTTTTCATATCTGCGACTTCAATCCGTACAACTCGTTTCCAGGGCCGGGCAATGCAAGTATTGTACATTTAACTAAATGAAACAGAGGTTTAGGATAAGCTGTAGACCCTGTTATAAAACGGCACTGATGGTTTCACTTAGGTGGTTAACTGACTCATTTTCCATATCTTCATTGCCTGTTCTTCTAATGATCTCTTTCATTCACTTTGCTCCCCTTTTGTATGTACGCGTGAGTGAGTGTATGTTTGTTTGTTGGTTAGACTAGTTTGTGTTAGTTTTTAGTTAATAAAACGTGTACTTTGAGTATATTTTTAAAGCTGTACTTTTAATTGTACTTAAGTACAAATGAAGCAAAATAATCTACGTTTGTACTTTTAAATCATAGTTCGTACTGAGTAACGCACCATTGAATGCTATTCAAACCTTTTGATGGCACTTCCGTTAGCCCATAAAGATATCCGATCGTGAATGGAACCATAAATTCCCTGATATCTGAACCGGGAAAAGCCGCCGCTGCAGCAGGTGAAGACTTTGAATCATCAGACAGTGAGGGAGCTCAGCGTAATTTATGGACTCAAAGTTTGGAGAAACAAACTACAAGGTAGTGTTTTTCATTAAGATATCTATATTTGATTACCTATACTGAAATTGCGGACACGGGTTCCATTACTTCACTTTTTCCACAGTATCTACCGTATATAGCCTACATCGATACAAGCTGCGTCTCTCTTTCCTCTCCGACAGTGAGTTTGACACGCATCGCCTCCTGTCGATTATCATTGTCAGGATTGCAGATATTCCGCATAATTTGAATCATTCCTGCGCAAATGGTGGCGTGCGCTTTATTGTTAACACAGTTCCCCCCCCCATGTAATCGCAGAAAACTGGATGCGAGCTCTCAAATAGGCCTAACTTCTGAAATTGCAGAGTAAAAAAAAATAAAAATAGAGGAATTAATTTTTTTTTTTTTACAAAAATTTACTTATTTCTTCCTGACAGCTGAATTGCATTTCTCTTCAGTAGCTGCATTAGAATAAAATATGCATATGCTTTTTGTGAGATCAGAACAGCATGTGAAATAAATCATATTTCACTGTGTCTGGACAAAACACACCAGCAACAACACTTCACATTTGTAAATGTGAAACTCTCTTCCTTTATACAGCAAATAAAACACACACTAAACAAACACACTGTATTCTAGAAAATGTAAAATTCTGTTCACTAATAATATTGTCAAATATACATGCCAACTGTATAAACAGGCCTCAAACTGATATGCAAGAATGTTTTGATGGCTACTGAAAAGCCATGCAGTTTCAAAGGTCCAAACTTTCAGAAGTCTCGATCAATCAGGACAACACATTTCAAACCAGGGAAATGTCATTGTCCTTGTCATTGCTGGTGGTGTCAGGAAGGCTTGTGTCTGTCAAGCATTTTCCCATGAGGGTTTGTTTTGTGGCTGATGATGGTTTATTGAGCTTCATGGGTATGAAGATGTTTGAGGCACAGTGCTCTCTCAGATATTCCCCACCGTTCTCTTCATAATCATGACGGCTGATCCAGCCCTGAGCTTCAGCAGGGTTCGTAAGTGCCCATTCACATGCCCCGAACCAAGTATCCAGAGCTGGCCGTCTCGCCACAGACACCTACCAGACAAAAGATACATACTCAAGTCATACATGATTTGTATCATAATGCACATTTTAGTAGAATAGCCACTTAATAATAATAATAATAATAATAGGTAAAACATCCTTTGAAACTGAACAAAGGAGATGCTTTTTCGAAGCCAACAAGCCTTTTAAATGTTCATGTTTTTACTGAATGAAGGGATAAGTGCCGTAAAGATGCGTCACCCCCACAATCTAGGAAACTGCTTTTTTTGGATCACATGCAGAATAATTCAAGTAGTTGTGTCTGTGAATATCAGACCTTAAAATGTGACTGGAAGGGTCTGATTGCAAGCAGGTCTCTCTGCACTCTCTCTTTTAGTCCGGGGTACTGCAGGTTTCCGTCCAGTCAAAAACAACAATTCTTCCAAGTTCCTCCTCTGTTTCAGGCGGGTGACCTACACACACACACATCACACACCACACACACACACACACACACCACACCAGCTGAAATCAGAGAACTGCAACACTTTCAGTTTTTTAGTCCAGATTCAAATGGAATTTGTAACTATTGTATACTGCGATATATACACATACACACATATATATATATATACATATACTTCAGGCTTGTGAGACTTAGAATCATTTTGCACACTCTCTCTCTCCTACTCTCTCTCTATATTCATATATATGGTCGCACTTTAATTTGGGAACCAATTCTCACTATTAACTAATAGTTAATACTTATTAATAGTTAGTAAGGTAGTTGTTAAGTTTAGGTATGGGGTAGGATTAAGATATTTTAAAAAATACTGCAATAAGGCAGTAATTGTGATATGCATGTTAATAAGCAACTAGTTAAACATGAGAATTGGTCCCTAAACTAAAGTCTTACCGAAAACACTGAACTTGACAAATTGTGTTGTCTGAGCTCAATTCTGAACAGGGTTTCTAGACATGAACAAGTTAAATTTAAAACTTTAAAGACTTTTCTAAGACTTTAAGACACTTAAGACAAATAAGTTACCAATCATATGAAATTAGTATTAATAAATTATTAATTTGTACTAGATGTGGCACAGAAGAACACAAAAGTGGCTTGTAGGTACATTTTCAGATGTTTAATGAGGCTCAGAGGTGGCATGAGTGCAATTAAATTCATAAATTCAAGTGAAGATTAATGTTTTAAATATAACATTTTGAATACAGAAAGATTTAATAACACATTTTAACGCTAAATGCACAAGCCGCCCGCAGTGGCGGCAAAGTCACTGATTTTATCACCGAATCATTCATTCAATTGATTCGTTCGAACGGCTGAATCATTCAGGAATGAAGCAAGTGACTGTCTTTATGAACTGACGGAACTTTAATCCCTGTGTTTAAAATTGGCTAGGTGCACAAGATGAGTTTCTGCGACGCGAGACTGGGCATGCTTCTGGTCTTTGTGAAATTAGCATTTATTGTAAGGGGAAACTTTCATACAAAACTTGGTTAGATAGATAGAATTAATGTTTTTCAAATTAAATATTACTGGTATATCAAAGACA
The DNA here is from genome assembly GCA_018155175.1 of Sinocyclocheilus anophthalmus. Taxonomy (NCBI): domain Eukaryota; kingdom Metazoa; phylum Chordata; class Actinopteri; order Cypriniformes; family Cyprinidae; genus Sinocyclocheilus; species Sinocyclocheilus anophthalmus. Next base: position 20,983 of record JADLZN010008929.1, read on the forward strand.
AGAAAAAAAACATCCTCCTTGCATTATTGCGTACCTTTGTTTGGAAATTCATCATGATGCAATTCCTTCAGTCTTCTGTTGATTATGCACTAGAGCGTCTGTGGTTAGTCAAAATCCAACACTGCAGTATGGACTCAATGTATATTGAATTTGGTAACCTTATAGACCCCTTTTCAGTTAGTAAACACTGTGACCTTTTTTATGGGCGGAGCTTAGGTGGAGGCAAAAAGATTCCCCTGACAGCTTCACTAACGCTAGCTAGCAAGTTTTGTTTGCTTGTTCTTTAACAATGACTGGAGAAAATTAGATTTGATCTGAATATGTAATGTCACTCACTGTCCAGGACTGCAATTGTTATTTGAAAATGTTAACTTATCGGAAGGAATCAGATTGGCCGATTCGTACACACTCACTCAATGGATGGACGATCTGACAGGAGTGGCCTGACACACCTACCAGAGCATGTATAGTAAATGAAACTGAGGCCATATAAATCTTTAGATGCCTATAACTAGCCTATGTACTAACAGTGGCAATTGTAAGCAAATGGAACTACTTGAACATACACCTGACACATAACCTGGTTGTTAGTTAACTTGTTCCCTAATTTCTCATTAGGTGGGCAAGCATGAGAAATCTTTAGACTCGTAAACACACCATAATATATAAAAGACAATATTTTATTTAACCTTAACTGATTTAAGTGTGAGCTGCAAACGCGAGCATTTTTGATAATAGTTTCTGTCCAGTCCGCTTGTTTTATTAGTGTTGTCGTAATTTTTTTTTTTGTCTGGCAGTGGCAGCAGGTATGCGTTAAAATTTCAAATTGGAGCCTGTACTCCATCGATTCTGAAACTCAACACAACAAGATGACATTTTAAGCTCCTTATGTAGCTGACTGTGTGCTGGTTTGTATTGGCCACCTCCAGTTATCCCTTTGTTTTGCCTCCAGCTAATGTAGTGACGTAATTGTGACATCGGCACTAAATGGGTCTATTAGGGGCCAAGCACAGAAGGTGCGAAGGCACCTATTGTAATCGTTGGCGTTCTTATTATTCTTTTTCTTTTTCCGTTTCCCTCTGGTTGTCTATTGCAGCCCATAGAACCGTATGGTAAAAAGTTGTGAAATTTGGCACACTCATAAAGGACAGTCTGAACTGTGACCACAGCAAATTTAGAGTCTCTAACTCGATCCCTCTAGTGCCACCAACTGTCCAAATTTGCACTTATGTTTATGATAATAACGAATACGTTTAGATGGAAATTCTTTTTTTCTCTGATTCCTTGGCTCAATCAAATGGACATCAAAATGTCAAATTCTACGGGTCAAATTTTTTCGCAATTTTTAATGGTTAGAAAACACATTTTCAAACTCGTCCTAGATGGTTTGTTTGAGTTTGTCTGAAAATTGGCTCAGATCATCTTCAGACCATGCTTGCAAAAAGTTATGGAATTCAAGTAGATTAGTCAAACCGTTCTCGAATAACGCGCAAACGAATTCAACAAAGAACAAGCAAAAATGAACGAGAGACTTTATCTCCACAACATTTTCGCTTATTGAGACAAAACTTGGTGTGCATGCATTCGTTAGTAAATTTGAGTCTAATTTCATTTCATTCTTTTTCGGCAGAGAAATCTGAGGAGCAGATGGCGCACTCGTCAGTATAAGGATGGCGACGTAAGTGCGTCGAGGCAGTGCCATCAGCCAATAAATTGGCATGAATCTATACGGGCTTCAGACAATCGGCACACCCAGGGGGCATTCCCATTGCGGCATAGCTACGCAGCGTCTAGTTCCCTATTCAGAGAACATGGGTTACACAAGTAACCCAAGACGTGTATATCTGAATCAAATGCACATTATCATTCTTTGCTTGGTTTGAACAGCAGCTATGCTAATTTTTCTCTATTTGCTTTTCTGTTTCTGCCACGGGATGGGAATCCTGAGATAACTAGGAATTACACAAGCTTCAGTCTGGACCCAGCCTCTTATGAAGATCTGAGATGACCGAACACCTGAGAACAGATGATGCCAACCCCTACGAGGACCTCAGGAGACGACAACCCTGAACCAACATACAAGACTAACAAATTTTCCTATACGTTTGATCACAACATATAATCATTGCTGTTAATAGTGTTTCATCGTATTTTGAATACATGTCATTAACTAACTGCATGATTTTTAACTGTACATTTCTGCCATATGGACATCACCATTGATAAACTACTCCTAAATGTAATGTAGAAATTTGAATTGAACTGTAACCAAAATTAATGCTTTGCACTGCTTACAGTATCCTTTGATGCTGCTTATATTTTCTTTAATGCTGCTTATATTTGACTTTCAAACAAAGGATTATTAAGGATCTTAATTGCTGTCAATCTTATAAAATATAAAGTAAATAGAAACCACAATTGAAAATTACCAAATTAGTCATAAGGACGGCTGAGATCATGGACAAACTGGGAACACTGGAAATAGTTAACATCACTGATAACTGGTACTGTTTGAACAGTAAAAGTGCTGCATACTACTTTATTTTCTACCAGTGCTGACTCACTCTCTCCAAAATATAGTCTTGGTAACACTTTAGATTAGAACACACATTCAGTATTAACGAAGCGTTTTGCCTCAGTCAACTCCGAATCTGCTGCTTACTGATATAGTAAGTAAGTTAATTGTCGTAGTAGTTATGTTTAGGTATGGGGTAGGGTAATGGGATCTAGAATATGGTCATGCACTAATATGTCCTTTATAAGTACTAATAAACAGTCAATATGCATGCTAATATGCAACTAGTTAATAGTGAAGTGTTCCCTAATCTAAAGTGTTACCAAAGTCTTCCATTTTGAAAATGTAATGCTGATAACACAGAAAACACTTGTTATATTTGCGTATAGCATGTGAATCGTAGATTGGATTTAAAAGTGTTTTGCTGAGACACATTCATTTGCCTAAGTGTATAATTTTTGGGGTTAATAAATGCTCACTGTTCCAGAACAAACTGCATTGTCTCCATCAGGCCCATCTGCTCCTCTCCGATCAGAGATGGCTGGAATAAGATCTCCGGCACACGCAGACGCTCTGTGCCCACGAACAGCTGATGATACTCGGCCTTGTTAAACAATGGCTAACACAAAATAGATAAAGAGAGCAAAAAGAGGATATAAGAACACGGATACTATGAACAAATCTCGATGTGTTCATGAATACAGTACAGAGTAGACTCTGAATGACGTCATTCACTGAATTGACTCTAAGATTACCTGGATGGCACTGGTAGTTTTGCCGGGCTCATCATTGTCCTGATTTAAATCTGGTACCATTTCACTCCCATCTTCTGCAGGTTGCTCCACCTCTGCAGTCTGATTCAACAACAAAACAAACAGCCAAGTTTTGCACAAAAAGAAATCATATTTGTAAAACATGATTATTCCCACCCCCATTCTATCATGTTTTATTATTTATATTCAGTAATCCATACGAATCAAAGACAACACAAAGTCAGAAACACAAATAAAAGTATGTCTGCATGCACAAACCTCGGCCTTCATGAGCCTGTGCTGCTCCACGCTCATGCTGAGTTTATGGATGTAAGATTGCAGCTCCTCAGCTGAGTCCATGTTGAGCTCCACCAGACTCCTGTGAAACAGTTCCAGAGAGCCATCCTCCAGCAGCTCCTGACGGGAATACGACTATTACTGTGTGCATACTGGAGCTCAGCGTTTCACCTCTCTGCATGTAAACGTGTATACCTGCACAGACAGAAGTGTTTCCAGTCGTTTCTGGTCTTCCTGAAGTTTCTCTTCTCTGCGGCGACTGTTGATTTCCTGTAGTCGGCGGAGCTGTTGCGTTTTCCTCTCGTTCTTCTCCTCGACGCTCACGCAAACGCCAGCTGCCCGCCCTGAAAATGGCAGCTGCACACGGTGAACTTCCGTCTCGTAAAAGTTAGGACTTCGCCACTTCTCCAGCTCTGTCTCACAATTTATGAAAGCATGAATGCAGTAGTAAAAAGCACTTAATGTAGTGAAGCAACAAAACTAATTTAATACTGAAAGCTTCAACTAAAATTCAAATTCATTTACAATCACAATTAATCAAATTTATGTAATAATTAAAACAAAAAAAAGTGAGTTGCATGCAAACATTTAAATTACACAAAGGCATTTTTTTCTTCCGATTTTGTTTTTTTTTTCCAAAATAATTTTTCAAATGCTCAATTTTAGTCCCATCAGACCAAACAAGTTTTCCTCTGAATTGCTGAAATACTTTTCTTGCAATTAACGGCAAAATTCCAAGTGTGCTGGTTTACCGTGCTGGTAGTCTAGTGCAACATAGCTGTGCTGATGCAGTAGCTGCTCCATGCGGCTCAGCGTGATGGCAGTCTGGTTTGCAGGGTATTTCAGCTGCAGCAGTCTCTGAAGGTATGATGCGGCCTGACCTCCACCCAAATTCACACGCTTACAATTGAGAACATCCAGTCTGCAATTGAAATCATCCATATGCAATTTAAACATTTAAATTGCACACAAGGCAGTTTTTATATTAACTTTTTCCAATTTCTTGTTGAAACTCAATATTTTCTGTTCATGAGCTGAACTGGCAGGGCCCTGTGTGTGTGTGTGTGTTTCAATGCATTATTTTAACATGTTGTTATTTTTTTCTCTCCTTTTATTGTTTTTATATGGGAACACACCGAAATGAAAATTCTGGGTCGAAACCAAAACCGACAATTCTGGACGCACTTGGCCGAAAACCGAAAATGCTTTTTTAATATTAGGCCAATTTATTATTTTATTAAATAATAGAAAATAATAATGATTTTAATGATATTGAATTAAAAAAAATACCAGCCAATAAAATAACCACACTTTTATTAGAAAGTAAAACAATAAAATTGGACAGAAAATATATTAAAATTAAATATCAATATTATTTTATTCAGTTCTATGCAACAGAGAAAAATATTTGAGAGAGAAATTAAAGCACTTTTCAATGATTTTCAAGCATTTCACGCAACTCTTTACAGCACTTTAAAGCTCTGAAATGACCCAATTTCAAGTTAGTTTTAATGGAACAAAACATACTTCGTGGTAAATAAACACTAATGTAAAATAAAATAAAAAACAGACATCAAATTATCACTATAGCCAGTAGATGGCAGCAGAGGAGCACTTATCAGCTTATTCATTTGTTTTTACTTTTTGCTTTATATTTTGAAATTACGAAAATTATGAAAACAACCTTTTTGCAGTTTATTTAGTTCATTGCTTAAGGCATTTCACGATTTCAAGATTTCAATCATCATGCAGTAACCAGCATCACCCTGAAACCGGCACAGAAATTTACAAGTAAACAAATGTAAAATAACAGTGCATATTTCACTGTATAAATTAAAGATGAATCCTTATTAAATTTACAAAAGCTGTTCAATCGAGAGTAGTGAGTGATTTCCTTGTCTTTTGTTGTTTAACATTAAAAAACAGACAACAGGAATAGACTGCTGTTCCTTTAAGACATAAATTCACAGATCCAGTACACTGATGCTGATACACATGCATTGTCTTTCTCGACTGATTACGTTCAAGACATGACCAACGATGTTTGCAAGGATACTAACAATGACAGGCATGTTGACATATTTTGTCAGTTCAAACGCAAGTCTTAAAAGAGAAATCAATATAGGCTTTCCGTGTGTAAATGCACACGCACACACAAACACCTTCAAAGAGTGAGCGCAAGTTCTCAAGCGATGATTCTTTTTGATTTGGAATGCTGTTCATGTCTCACCTCACTTTCAACACCCGGGTGATGAAGGCGTAATTGAACGGTTTTACTAGTGTGTATCCCGCCGGAACTGTGTCAGCGCGGCGCGCACACGCTCGCGTCATGGTACTGTCGTGAACGCACGTCCAAAGTGAGTAGAGACGAAAATGTGGAATAAAGTTGTTATTTTTGTTTTCTTTGCGCTAAAAAGTATTCTCATAGCTTCGTAATTTTACAGTTGAACCACTGATGTCACACGGACTGATTTACCAATGTCCTTGCTACGTTTCTGAACCTTGATCATGGTAATTACATTGCTGTCTATGGGAAGGTCAGAGAGCCCTCAGATTTCATCAAAAATATCTTAAAGGTGCTGTTCCAGATGAACGAAGGTCTTACGGGTTTCGAACAACACGAGGGTGAGTAATTAATGACAGAATTGGACTTCTGGGTGTGAACTAACCTTTCTTATCGAGAGAGGGAGGGAGATGAAAGTTGTGTGTGTGAATTACCCGTGTCTGTGCATCTCTCAAAACAATGAAGCTGTGAGATTAGTTACTTCAAAAACATAGATTACCTCCTCATTTTACAACTGTTAACATCTTATATGAGAAAAAAAAAAGGAAGTTGAATTAACTTTATACATAATGTGTATAAATACAATTTGACTGAAATGCGTTGTTAAAGCTCTTCCTCGGCCCCTTCCCTGTCCACTTCATCTTCCAAATTGGGTCACATTTAAATTGATGTGACAGTGATGGGTTGTGTTACCTGCCATTGATGACGGGCAGCACGTGGGAGCAGTGATACCCTGATGACACCACAAGTCCTGTCGAGGACAGACCTGCTCCATCACTGACGTTGTTATGATAGAAGCTGAATAGACTGTCCACACCATACGCCACCCGTGGCACTCCATAACACTCAAAGAGCAGCTCAGACATCATCTGTCTGCAGTGAAGTGGGTTACAGGGCGGCTCGGTGATGACCACAGGGTGATCCACATGACCCTAAGGGCACAAAGGTGAAGTGTGTCATTGTTGAACAATTTTAATTTTGACTGACAACTTTTTTTAAATACTTATGATAAAATGTATATCTTCTTTCAAAACAGCAGGGAAAACCATTACTGACATGAAAAGGTGAAAAAGTTAATGGGTCTCATTCACCAAGCATGCGTACGCCCAACTTTGCGTGAAACCTGTGTACGAACGTTTTCACGAACAAATCACGATTCACTAAAACTTTTGTACTGAAATTTATTCTAAATAAGAAAACATATAGGAACCACTGAAAGCACATGTACGCAAAAATTACACTCTGTATGCAAGCTAGGGCTGGACGATACGGCCAAAATTGATATCACGATATATTTCTTCATTTCGGTAGATACGATATAATTCCGATATCGATATGAACACTATTTATCTGAATTCGAAATCTTTTGTAACATTATAAATGCCTTTATCATTTTTTTATCAATTTTAAGAATCCTTGCTAAATAAAAGTATTAATTTCTATAATTTCTTTCCCAAAAAATTAATAAAAATGATACTGAATGGAATAGTGTATAATGTTACAAAAGTTTATTTCAGATAAATGCTGATCTTTGGATCTTTCTATTTATCAAAGAATCCTGAAAAAAAAAATTATCAACGGTTGTAAATCTGATAATCAGCAAATCAGCATATTAGAATGATTTCTGATGGATAATGTGACACTGAAGACTGGAGTAATGATGCTGAAAATGTACCATGTCTGATCACAGGATAAATTTTACATTTTAAAATCTAGTTAAATGAAAGCAATTTCTAAATGTAAAAAAGATTCAAAATGTTACTGTTTTTACTGTATTTCTGATCAATTAAATGCAGGCTTGGTGAGCATAAGATAATTCTTTAAAAATATATATATAACAACAAAAAACCTGGAAATGTTGCTGGAGACCAATGTTATTATAGTTTTGCATTTTTAAATTAGTTTTTATTTTAATATAGTTTTCAAATTTGCAATAAAATTTTGTTTAGTTTTTATTAGTTTCATTAATATTGCTGTTAGTTTTAGTTTTAGTTTTTATTTTGTGAACACATTCTATTTAGTTTTTTTATATAGTTTAGTTTCAGTTTTAGTAATTAAAGTTTATTAGATTGAACAGATCACTTCCAGAGCGCAGGCCAAAACAAGACGTAGGCATAATTTAACCTTAGAGAGGCAAACATATAGCAACACAAAATTAACGCATGCTGAGATTGATCAGATAGTAAAAGTATACAAATACACACCAAAATTAAGCATGCCTTTTTAAATCTACACAAGTTGCACTTACATTATATGTAAAACGCACTAGACTGAATGATAAACGTGTGTTGTGATTTTTAATTTGAAAATAAATGTAGCTAATTTCTTTATATTATAGCCTATGTCTTTCATCTTATTTAACTATAATCACTGTCATGTCTTGCTCACTTTCCCGCGAACAAGCGTGCATAAATAAGTGTGACTGATGAAATGCAATAATAATAGTGGAGCCTCAGCATTGGATTTGCAGCGTTGCGCATTCTAGCCGTTCGCTCTGCAGCTGAAGTGAATGACAGCCTGGGAGCACTCGTTGCTCGCTTTCTGCAGCCTATATCATTTTATTTTTAATATTTATTTTTAATGCTTCTGTAAAGGACAAACGGGCGCATAGCCTATACACTGCAGAGTTTAAGAGAGACAATGGCACTTAACAGTAAAGTCATATCTAAATATGTTCTTTTCATTTATGAAGATTTAAGTATGTAGTTTATGCACATTTGTTCAAAACAGCCTGGCAGATTGTTCACAAGATGTAGGCAAAAGTTTGTACTGTATGCAGGAAGGATGCGCGTTCTTATCATTATTCCGTTGCGCTGCTTGTCTATTTCTCTTCAAAACACCAACTTAAAATGCCTATTTTGGTTTGACTGCTTGTCACATGAGAAAATAAATAATTTTGCCTTACTGATGCAGTAGCCTATTTAATGCGGGTGCGGTTCAGGTCGCGGGTCAGGTACAGAATTAAATTGGTGCTGGCTGCTGTCGGATAACGGGTCATGTGTTCTGTTGTGTAGCTACTGCGGATGCAGGTTTACCTAACAGGACCCGTGCAGGACTCTGCTTTAAACTGCTTTGCGTCTCTCCGTCAGATAACCTCACGTGCATGATGCGCCATTTACAGGGGCTTATTTAAAATGAAAACTCATTCTCTGCCAGCAGGAGGCGCTTTAGAGTGATACAACTGGTATATGTATATCGAAATAGCGGAAATGTGTTTAAAAATCATATCCCCGTTATTGAAAAAAATTATATCGCGAAACATATTGATATTGAATTATTGTCCAACCGAATGCAAGCAGGCACTAGGGAGGCTGAATCGGTGTGCAAGCACTGCAGCCGACTTCCCCTGGTGTGCTTCCGTTCCGCTGCCCATAGCCTCACCATGGCATGTAGGATGGCTCATCTGAGGTCCTCTATTGGCTATTTTAGGGAACACTGCAGAACTCCACTCTATTTTCACAACAGTGCAAACAGAAACAGGGGTTTGAAAGTGCGCAGAGTCTTGGGCTCGGACACCCTCGACGACCCTTGCATGAAGCGCATTACCTACTACATTTTTGTTACTTGCAGACTGATTACTAATATGATATGTTGATCTTAAGTTTTATATTTATTTACAAAACATATATATATATATATATATTATATACAGTGGGTACGGAAAAGTATTCAGACCCCCTTAAATTTCACACTTTGTTATATTGCAGCCATTTGCTAAAATAATTTAAGTTAATTTTTTTCCTCAATGCACACACAGCACCCCATATTGACAGAAAAAACACAGAATTGTTGACATTTTTGCAGATTATTAAAAAAGAAAAACTGAAATATCACATGGTCCTAAGTATCATACAAGTATTCAGACCCTTTGCTCAGTATTTAGTAGAAGCACCCTTTTGATCTAATACAGCCATGAGTCTTTTTGGGAAAGATGCAACAAGTTTTTCACACATAGATTTGGGGATCCTCTGCCATTCCTCCTTGCAGATCCTCTCCAGTTCTGTCAGGTTGGTTGGTAAACGTTGGTGGACAGCCATTTAGGTCTCTCCAGAGATGCTCAATTGGGTTTAAGTCAGGGCTCTGCTGGGCCATTCAAGAACAGTCACAGAAATGTTGTGAAGCCACTCCTTCGTTATTATAGCTGTGTGCTTAGGGTCATTGTCTAGTTGGAAGGTAAACCTTCGGCCCAGTCTGAGGTCCTGAGCACTCTGAAGAAGGTTTTCGTCCAGGATATCCCTGTACTTGGCCAAATTCATCTTTCCCTCGATTGCAACCAATCGTCCTGTCCCTGCAGCTGAAAAAACACCCCCACAGCATGATGCTGACACCACCATGCTTCACTGTTGGGACTGTATGGGACAGGTGATGAGCAGTGCCCATTTGTTATTGTCCATTTTATTGTTTTTGCATTTGTGTGCTTGGTTTTCTCCACACATACCGCTTAGAACTTTTTGGCCTTAATTCTATCTTGATCTCATCAGACCAAAGAATCTTATTTCTCACCATCCTGGAGTCCTTCAAGTGTTTTTTAGCAAACTCCACGCGGGCTTTCATGTGTCTTGCACTGAGGAGAGGCTTCCGTCAGGCCACTCTGCCATAAAGCCCCGACTGGTGGAGGGCTGCAGTGATGGTTGACTTTCTACAACTTTCTCCCATCTCCCGACTGCATCTCTGGAGCTCAGCCCCAGTGATCTTTAGGTTCTTCTTTACCTCTCTCACCAAGAATCTTCTCCCCCAATAGCTCAGTTTGGACGGCCAGCTCTAGGAAGGGTTCAGGTCATCCCAAACGTCTTCCATTTAAAGATTACGGAGGCCACTGTGCTCTTAGGAACTAAGTGCAGCAAGAAATGTTTTTGTAACATTGGAACAGATCTGTGCATTGCCCATTCTGTCTCTGAGCTCGCAGGCAGTGCTTTCCCTACATGATTCTCATTTGCTCTGACATGCACTGTGAGCGATAAGGTCTTGTGGTTTTTATTTTATTGGTATATTTTTTTTTTTATCGCAGGTGTGTGGCTTCCTAATCAAGTCCAATCAGTATAATCAAACACAGATGGACTCAAATGAAGGTGTAGAACCATCTCAAGGAGATCGGAAGAATGGACAGCACCTGATGTTAAATATGAGTTGTCACAGCAAAGGGTCTGAATACTTAGGACCATGTGATATTTCAGTTTTTCTTTTTAATAAATCTGCAAAATGTCAACAATTCTGTGTTTTTCTGCCAATATGGGGTGCTGTGTGTACATTAATGAGGAAAAAAAATGTAACAAATGATTTTAGCAAATGGCTGCAACATAACAGAGTGAAAAATTTAAGGGGGTCTGAATACTTTCCGTACCACCTGTATATTACAAAGTAATATATTAGCGATTGAACCGATTGCAATTTTTTTGTCCGATTCCGATTTCCTGGAAGTGTGACCAAAAGTTCTCAAAATTCCTCCTGTAAGGCATTTCCGAACATCACACAAACCAGATGGAGTCGTTAAAGCATGAAACCAGGGCAGCCCAGCGTACCTCTCTCCAATGAGTTCGCCACGCTCTGATTATCCAAAAGCAAACACGGAAGATAATGAGTTACAAAACCACCTCCAATGTATTAACCAATACTAAGACAACAGAATGACCCCATCCAATTGGGATCATTTAAGCAACAGAAGGTCAGGAGGTTTCGTGACTGGCTTCAGCATAAATAAACCATTTAATGGACCACGGAACAAAGAACCTGGTACCTGGACAGAGCCCTGCACAGAATAGCACGGACCTCATAACCATTTGACGCATAAATTGCTAAATCCGATCAACAAAAGAGACAATTTTATAGCTCCCTGTCCAGCAGGAGAATCTCCAGCAGACGCTCAGAGCTGACCTGAGAGTCACCGAAGGACCCTTCCCTTTTCCCCCTGCATTCCAAAGGAAAGAGACAAGATTTCTTTGACAATCGTTGACAATCATTGAAAGTATGAAAATATCGGAGCATAGAGCATTAGATATATATACTTGATGTGTTCATTTAATCGGTGCAACGTTAAGCAGTGTTTATTACCCCTTTTTTAGGAAATGAGGATATTAAAATGTGTAATATGTGAAGTTTAATCTTGAACGAATGGAAACCACAAATGCAGAAGGTTGAAATGAAGTAAACTTTACTAGTATGTACAATGCTTGCTCTTAAGAGACTTTATATGAGTATTAACACAACTTTATAGAGGGTGTCCTCATGTGATGAATTAAAAGCCTCTTGTTAATGTATGCACGCTCCGCCTCGCAAGAAGTCAATTGGAAAATCGCATCGGGGGACGGACTCATGCAGCGGAACAAAAACCCAATGCAGGACAGACTCGAGGGCTTGCTTGCGGCTTCTCCTGCTCTCACCTGTCGCCGTGTTAGAGCACCCCACATGTGCTCACACGCTTACCATCAGAGCGACTACAGCCATCTAAACTCAACACTTCAGTGATACTTCATTGAAATCTTCAAAGAACTTAAAGTCTTGCAAACTCAGAATTTTAGCAGAACTGCTCAAGCCTCTGCTTCATCAAGACCAACCAACAACGGGGTCCTACGGGTTTCCCAAAGGACGTCATCCTGACGTCACCGACCAGTCAGTAACGGGGTTTCCCTCAAAGACATCCCGGAAGCCTGCATCAGCCACGGAATCACCTCAGCTGTCAACCAGCAGAACACAAGTAAACTAACAACTCTCTAATCTGCTGAACTGATGAATTTAGATAAGCAGTCAAATTTAAGAAAAATTATCTGCGTGTGAGTTCTCTCAGGTGAACCTACATCACTCGTGAAAACGAGGTAGAACTATGAAACTCAGTCAACTCGCAGTCTAAGAAACGGTACATGTGTGTGTGTGTATTTTTGTGTGTTTTAGTTAGTTTTATGTAATCTAGAATAGCCAATAAAAATTAATGTTTCATTTATAAATAATCATCGTCTGGTGTCATATAATTTCAAGGTTAAAACATTTGCCAAAAGATCCTTGCTGCCTAGCTCGTAGCTTACTCATAATAATTATCTCTTTTAAGAGCTAACAAATGATCATAAGTGTGTTAACCGTGGCCAGGAAAACACATATTTAATTTGTTAAAATATACTGAGAATCACCAGCTCGCTGGACGACCCTTGATTTAAAAGTATAAACTATTTAAAATCAAAGTCAGTTTTGATCAGGTGGACATCGAATTCTCAGATCGAGTTCTTTTAAAACCTGAGCTAGAAATAAACCTGAATGAATTAATAATAATTAATTCCCTTACAACTGAGTTAAAAATTCCTTACACTCCACAGCAATGTGAAAGACTCATTGCCAGTTATCACAAACACTTGATTGCAGTTGTTGCTGCAAAGCGTGGCACAACCAGTTATTAGATTTAGGGGGCAATTACTTTTTCACGTCGTGCCAGGCAGGTTTGGACAGCTTTTATCCCTTAATAAAATAAATAATCATTTAAAAACTGCATTTTGCATTTACTCAGGTTATCTTTGTGTAATAATAAAATTTGTTTGGTGATCTGAATCTCTTAAGTGTGACAAATATGCAAAAAATTAAACACAGGAAGGGGGCAAAAACCTTTTCACACCACTGTATATGTATGTGTATACACTGAACAAAATTATAAACGCAACACTTTTGTTTTTGCCCCATTTTTCATGAGCTGAACTCAAAAGATCTAAGACTTTTTCTATGTACACAAAAGGCCTATTTCTCAAATATTGTTCACAAATCTGTCTAATCTGTGTTAGTGAGCACTTCTCCTTTGCCGAGATTATCCATCCACTTCACAGGTGTGGCATATTAAGATGCTGATTAGACAGCATGATTATTGCACAGGTGTGCCTTAGGCTGGCCACAATAAAAGGCCACTCTAAAATGTGTAGTTGTGCATAATGATGTCATGGACCAGCTCACCATAATGGGAAAGCTGGCATCCCATCTCCAGTGTGAACTGTGAGAAAGACTTTTCAACAATGAATAGGTTAAGACATAATTAATCCCATTACAAGACATGAGATTATTTGACTTCTCTCAGTCCGTTTTAACTCTGCCATAAACATAATAAAACCTGATAATGTAATAACTTCCTAATAACAAAATGTCTTTACCCATTACTATCCTATTATTTACTAGGGGTGCAACGGATGGAGAGCCCGTGATCCGACAACGGCCCCCGATAAGGGGCTGCCCGTTTCGGAACGACACGTGATTCAAGATAACTGTCAATTTAACCATATTTGCACATGTTTGTCTTGCCAGTTTACACATTCCAAGCAATGTTTTTTTTAAATTTGACACTGTTCTGTGCGCTCAGCCGCTGCCGCACACACCCGAAGCGCGCACACGCAGAGAGAGAGAGAGACACCGCGTGAACAGAGAATTGATTCCTCTTTCACATACAAGTTTTGGCAAGTATTCTAGTAAACACAGTCGGTTATGTCTTAAGTGAATGTAAACAGCTGAGAAAAAAAAAACTGGATGCGTGTCAGTATTAGGTTCCTGCATTTGGTCTTAAAGAGACAGCAGCCAATAAATACCTGTTTCTGTCTGCTAATCAAACAACACCACAGCTCTAACAAAGATGAATCTGTATTCAACTTGTGCAGTGAGCACTATTGTGTTATTTTACACTTATTACATTTCTGCACCTGACTCATGCTCATAGAGGCTCAATGTTCCCAGAGCCGGACTTAAAGAGGTGAACGTGCCTTTGCCGTTGCGGGTCCTAAACTCTGGAACAGGTTACCAGTTCATATTAGATCTGTTCCTACAATAGATTTTTAAATCGTTGCTTAAAACTCATTATTTTTCCATTGCTTTTAATGTCCCTTGATGATTAATTTTTGAATTCGACTTCTGTAGTTGTTCTGATTTTCTTTTGATATCCTGTTGATAATGTGTCTCTGATTTTATCTGTGATATTTTTCAATTGTTTTGCTTGTATTTATTTTATCTGATGCTGTAAAGCACATTGGTCAGCTGTCGCTGTTTTAATGGTGCTATATAAGTAAATTAAACTTGAAACTTAGATAACCTACTGTTACGAACTTATTTGTAACTGTGTTTTGTTGTATTCATCTATGCTTGCAATTTGTTTAATTGTTCTTGTTTTATTACTAACTTTATTAAAGCTAGTTTTGCTGTGGTATAGAAGTACTTAGTGCTTTTTTGTTTGTGATCGAAAAAAAAAGAACCGTGAGTTTTGTGATCCGTTGCACCACTACTTGACTGTACTTTGCAGAAGTGTTACATGGCTGTTTTAATGCAAATTCACAAAATTAACAAGGTGCATAGAAAACCAAAGTATTTTTTTTAACTATTCCAACAACACTTGTGAAGTGGATGTTAAAATAATCAGAAAGCGGAACTGAAAAGAATAACCGGACTGAATCTACTGCACATCGCAAAAGAGTATAAAAACCATACCTGGAATGCTTGCTGCAGTGAATTGTGTAAAAAATACACTGAAGAGAAAAGATCTGAAGAAACCTTCAAGGAGCATCTACAAACGTGCACTGGACATGGCATCCAAACTTGTTCAGCCCATTACACTGAACCATCTTTGCAGACTTTGATAAAATATTGCTCCTTGCAAGCCGGCAACAGCTGAGCAGTACAAGGTGGATTTCTACGGGATGTTGGACTCCGCTGACCAGAAACTGAGAGGTTTAGACAGAGTGGCCTTCATACACTCACTCAACCGGAGAACATGCATTTATCTGGAGATGTGGATTCTTAAGTGATTGCCAAGCTGAATTATGCAATACTTTACAAACAGATGAACATTTTCAAACACAACTGCACATTCCAATCTCTGGAAGCAGCAGCAGTTTTTTTTTTTTGTTTTTCTGACCCTTTAGGGGATGACTTAGAAATGTCTGAAATATGTGGTCCTAAACCAGACCAGACCAAACCTGCAGAAATTAAAAACAAATAAATGTAATAACAGAAAGATAAATAAAGGAATAAATGACTTGATAAAAACAAATATAGTTCATTTGTAATAAAATGTAATCCTGAATTTATTTTTATTAACTTTTTCCTTTATGCAGTATTTTCTGTATTTATTTTACACTTTTATTTAATGATTCTTTCAGTTATTTGTATGTTTATTTTAATTTATTTATTTTTAAATGTATTTATTCATGCATTCATTTTTTAATACATTTATTTATTGCCACGTAGGCATGGGTCGATTACCGGTTTCAAGGTATACCGTGATTTGAAAATTTCACGGTTTCAAAACCGCTCATATTTTCCGTTATACCGTTCCTGCGGTATGCGCAATTTTTCATGTCTCCGCAAAGACTGAAAGTGTAGGAATCCCTCGGCGTGAAGTCAGTTTAGAGAGTATGCACGAACCTACTCCTGTTGGCTGCCGACACTCCAGCGCGCTGCGGTCAGTCACGTGTGTGTATGATGGCCGAAGGAGCTTCCTCTGGAACTTGCGCGATCGGCAACCGGCTGTTTTTTGTTTTATTGCAGCTCGTCTCTGTTCTGGACTTGCACAATGCAAGTATTTTCAATGCAATCATTTTCCAAAATGTCATTTATGTGAAAATATGAAGTCTGTAAATGCCCGTTAACACAGGCCAGAGACGCTGAAGACGGACGCACAGAGAAAAATACTGTAGCAGGCAGATCACTCACTGTTCATGATGCACATGATGCACGGTAAGCAAGGATACCCTGTATCTGGTGTTCCAGAAGCACCTCCTGCTGTCAGAGAGAGAATCTGCGTCTCATTCAGAGCTTCTGCTGTTTGCTTCGTTCAGGCATGTAGTATAATTTCACAAAGCTAGTCAGAACATTCTGTTTTTGCTTCAAATTGGGTTATTAAATCAAATTATATATATGAAATTATATAACTAAATTATATGAAATGATATAAATGAAAGGGAGGCCTAGCACTCCCCAATTTCCAGCAATATTATTGGGCCTGCAACATTCATAAGCTTCTCTTTTGGAATAGGGATAGCTACTCTGACAACTGTCCACCCTGGGTGCATACAGAAACTTCTTCGACGAAAAGTGCTCTCTATTCTATTGTGTGTTCTCAACTTCCCTTAGTTTTAAGCAAAGTCTCAAATAATCCAGTAGTCACTAATACCCTCAAAATCTGGGTGCAATTTAGGAAACATTATGGCTTACATAGAGGTTCTATTCACATGGCTATCTTTGACAATTATTTTTTCCCCCCATCCAGTTCAGACCCTGCATTTCGTGTTTGGTCATCTAATAGCCTTCTCAGGCTTAGTGACCTCTATGAAGGGGGAGTCTTTGCCTCTTTCTCCTTTTTATCTAAAAAGTATAATTTACCCAGTCATCACTTATTTAGATTTTTCCAAATCAGACACTTTATACAGAAGCAGTTCCCTCACTTTCCTAATCGTCCCCCTGAAACACACATTGATAATTTCCTTGATTTGAATATCAACCTTAAGCATTTAATCTCAGTCATTTATAATTTAATAAATTCAATTAATGTGAACCCTACTGATGCTCTTAAAGCTACTTGGGAGTAGTGTTGTCAAAAGACCCGGTACTTCGGTACCAAGTCGGTACTAAAACAATTAAAAAGTTACGGTACCACGTTTTTCTTAAGTACCGGTGGTACCGAGTACCCGGTCAACCCGGTTCTTGATGCGCTATCCGAAAGATGCGCTCTCTTCATTAAAGCACTGAGACATGGTGACCGGTGGTGCTGTTGATGCGGTGGCTCTGAATCCACTTGTTGACAGGAAAGGAGGAAAAAGCCATGTATGGAAATATTTTGGATTTGCGGCTGATGACCAGGAGATCATCATAGATCAACAAAAATCAATTTGCAAACGATGTCATCGAAGTTTTCTCTCAAAAGGAGGAAACACATCCAACTTAATAAAACACCTCAAAGACCGACACCCAGATCTAACGAAAGAGTTCAAGCAGTTGTTGTGTGCCTGGCTGAAGACAGGAAAAAGAGGGTATCTGATGGACCAAAAGACTCTTGACCAACTCAGTCCTTTTCAGATTGCACTTAGTGCTGGCAAAAAACTACCACCCGGTCCTCAGTCCTGCCATTAATCGAAGAATATGAATGTCTCATCATGACAAGTGATCTGCATAGCCCAAGGATGAAGGAAAAGATAACCGAGCTTCAGCATCGCTTGATGACCTGCAGCTGCAGCTTCGTTTGTAACACTGCAACTTACCTGAATCAAGATGTAAGAACAGTTTGTTCTCTTAAGGATGATGGGAGCCAAAGTTCGTGGATGATTGGTGAGGACCGGGGAAAAGGAGGAAGTACAGCAGGTGCTAGGGTTGTCTGGAGATTCAAGGTCAAGTCAGGCCAAAAAAAAAAACAATCAAATCTGACCTGAAGCAACTGCTTTCCACCATACAAGGGGGGAAAAGAAAGAAAAAGGAGAACCAACATCCTCAAGTCAAGCACAGCTTTCTGCAAGTGACAAGTTAAATGGTGAGTTCTTGGTATACGGTCAGATGCCTGAGGATGATCCACTTTCCTGGTGGAAAACAAATATGGGTACACTACCTCAACTATCAGAGTTTGCCAGGAAGTATCTGTGCATTGCTGCATCCCCCCCAAAAAGTGTTCATCTGAAAGAATGTTCAGAACTGCAGGGTATATTGTAAGCCCAAGACGATCAAGACTGACTCAGGAACACGTTGATATGTTAGTGTTTCTTTCCCAAAATCTGGAAATGGCAAAAAAAGTCAGTTACAGAAAACTGTAGGCCAGTGTAGTTTTGGGTGAAACGTTAAGCTTGGAGTAAGTGAAATTGTTAAAATTTTGAATATTGTTCTTTTCAATGCTTGTAATTTATTTAGTTATTTAATTACTCAAATGTTTACAATCCTTGAAATGCCATGGTTTTGTTTTAATTTGTAATAATGTTTTAGGTTATAAAGTGTTATTCAGTCATGGCCAGAGGGTTGTGAAGTGGTTAGCGTTTGTTATTTTTGTTGTTTTATTTTCATACTGTTATTATTGTGGCAAAAGTAATAATTGATACTTGAAACACAATTTAAAAATATAAAGAACTCCGATTGATTTTTTGTCATTTCTTTTTGTTTAACTTATAATAAAAAATAGTGCATTGTTTGAATTGCATGATTTTGGGGTTTGCTTTGGTACCGAACTTGCGTAATGAGAAAACGTGGATCTTTCACCTGGTTTGTACCGAATAGGAAAATTTTGTTGTACCGTGACCACACTAAAATGTATTTATGACACAGACTGCATAGATACAGTATTAGAACAATCTATCGTAAACACACCACCTTGCGTCCTCTGTTTCTGTTGGCGTCTGCCGCGCTGCGGCGCCGCAGTCTGAGGATTGAAGAGAGCGCGGAAAGACGGGAGGAGACGAGGGCTGCCGCCGTTTCATATGATTTTAAAGGGGATGATCTGAGGCGATCACGAATTTGTGTTACAGTTATGGAGCTAATCGTATAAGCCACACAAAAATCTGCCTACGCGTCCATGCTTTTAAGTCTATTTGAGAACAAATATTTTAATTGATCGCTCAGGCATTTAAGTGGCACCGAAATATGCGTTCGTATTCGGTTCTAGTACATACCCGTTACATAGGTGCCGGGTTTCGGTACCCAACCCTTGCAGGGGAGAGAGAGATCAACACAAAACAACGGTCACTAATTAGAAGTACAAACCGAGGATTTGGAAAGACAAATGTCGGAGTATTTCGATATAAACCAAGAGGAGACTACTTGCTAAAGTAAGGAAACTTTGCTTACTTTGATCCTGTTAACAAACGTTGGTTTTCACAAGAAATCACCAGCGCATAACTAAAGTTCTATTCAGAAGACATGAAACAAAACAAATAGCGTTGAAACAGGAAGTGAAGTAAACAGAAGAGAATGACATAATAACGGTCCACTTAACAGAACATAAACCTGACAATAAAATCGTTAGGCTATCGTTAGCCTATATATATAACAGTTAGCCTAGTTGTAATCTAATCTTCAAATCTGACTGGACAAGAGACTTTATATTGATATTTCCACCTGCGCATGTTCTAGACGGGCTGTCAGTCAGTGCAATTACAGTGATGCGCCACAAGGTGGTGGAAAGGGACTGTCATTCAACTACACGTTCAAAAACGCTGATTCATTCATTCCAAGAGACGTAATGAAACACGCTGTTGAAATCATTTAAACTTTGAGCGCCACTTAAGGCTCAGCTGACCAGTTATGCCTCGATGCTAAGACAGAGATTTCGCTTTCATTGAACATGACAACCTATTTTCACAAATATAACTCTGCCTGGAGGACAGACGCAAGTAATCACACGCGCTCAGTCGATCTCTCTCTCATTCAATGTCTGTTTAGGCTTGTTAAGTGCAAATTTACGGATCCTCAGTACAAATCGGCATGGTACACATTATGTTATCATTACTAACTTGTTAAGATTTAGTCACATGCATGAAGGCGAAACGAGAAGGGCATAATAGGGCTGGACAATAGTTCAATATCAATATGTATCGCAATGTTTTTTTTTTTTCAATAACGGTGATATGATTTTTAAACACATTTCCGATATTTCGATATACATTACCAGTGTTTCCCATACATTGATTTATTTGTGGCGTTTGACTTCGTTGAATAAACATGAGCACTGCACGTTTCAAAATCAAACCGCGTCGCGGGTGTTTTATATGAATGGATCTCTGAAGGAAACCGACCGTCTTCAGAAAAGTTTCGATGTCATTTTAATTTTATCTGATAAAGTAGCGTTCATGAGCGGAGCGGCTTGTGTACAGCCGTTACTGGAGAAACCGCTAGTTCCACCGCTCTTACAGCGCCTCCTGCTGGCAGACAATCTGTTTGCGTTTTCAATAATAAACCCATTTCCAGTAACATGCTTTTGTTGTTGAGCATGTTTCATACTCGTTATCCTGGTTAATGCACGTTTCAATCTATAAGAATAATCAGCCTACACTACAGTCAAAGGTTTTTGAACGGCAAGATTTTTAATGTTTCTTAAAGAATTCTCTTCTCTACTCACCAAGCCTGCATTTATTTGACCCAAAACACAGCAAAAACAGTAACATTCTGAAATATTTTTACTATTTAAAAAACTGTTTTCTATTTGAATATATTTTCAAATGTAATTTATTCTTGTGATGTAAAGCTGTATTTTCAGCAATCATTACTCCAGTCTTCAGTGTCACATGATCTTCAGAAATCAGTATAATATGCTGATTTGCTGATTATCAATATTTAAAACAGTTGAGTACTTTTTTTCAGGATTCTTTGATGAATAGAAAGATTCAAAGATCAGCATTTATCTGAAATAAAAAAGTTTTGTAACATTATACACTAGACCATTCAAAAGCTCTTTTTAAAAAGTATATTATAGAAATTATTACTTTCATTCAGCAAGGACACATTAAACTGATCAAAAATGACAGTAAAACATTTATAATGTTACAAAAGATTTCTATTTCAGATAAATGCTGTAACTTTCTATTCATCAAAGAAACCTGAAAAAAATCTACTCTGCTGTTTAACATCATAATAATAAATGTGTTTTGAGCAGCAAATCGAATATTGAATGATTTCTGAAGATCATGTGACTGGAGTAATGATGCTAAAAATTCAGCTTTGAAGTCACAGGATTAAATTACATTTTAAAATAGAAAACAATTTTTTTTAAATAGTAAAAATATTTCAAAAATGTTACTGTTTTTGCTGTATTTTGAATCAAATTAAATGCAGGCTTGGTGAGCAGAAGAGGATTCTTTAAGAAACATTAAAAACCTTACTGTTCAAAAACTGTTGACTGGTATTCTAGCCTATAGTTTGAAGAACAATATATTATTATAGGAGAGTCTGAGATTTATTGACAGTGATTTCACATTTTGGTTGTTGACGCTAAATACCAATTAAAAAGGTGAATATTTATTTTATTTGCAACATTTTTCACTAAAATATTATATCGTTTATAGGAGTAGGTTTCATAGCGTTGGCAAATAAATTTTTCATAAGTTTGTATGCACAGACATCTGTTGTGGCCGTTTTTATGAGGCTTTTTTTAAATAGTGTTCATATTGATATCGGAATTATATCGTATCGACCGAAAGAGAAAATAATCGTGATATAAATTTTGGCCATATCGTCCAGCCCTAGGCATAACCATACAAAAAAAGAAAACACGCACAAATCGCGGTTGCTGCGGTTCTTGCACTCCTCTGCGGTTTGCTCGTCAATAGCAATAGTAATGCGATATCGCGATTATCGCGACAGCCCTAGTCATATACACCTAGGATAACTTGAGGGTGAGTAATTTATGGACTAATTTTCATTTTTGGGTGAACTAACCCTTTAAGTACTTTAAGACATAGGCCTAGTCTGTTTAATATAACACAGCCAACTGTGAATTAGAAAATGCCAAGAAAACAAATATATTTAAACTTGGTATTTTATAATGTTTATGTAAAGATGTAACGGTCAAATCAAAGCCATTACACAATTTTACACTTCAGGACATTATTTCCCCCATATTTTGACTATATTATTTTAAATTTGAAAGTAGACACTTTACTTGCATTCAACATGTTTTTTATGCATTTAAATGACTTTTGTCAATTTAATTCGATGCGGACACCAAAATGGTGACCTCTCGTCTTTGACCCAAATACAGAAAATAATACATAAAGAGAAAAAATTTATTCAGGATTACATTTCATTATTGTATTTGTTTTATCAAGTCATTTATTTATTTATTTTCCTATTATTACATTTATTCATGAGGTTTGATCCTCCATGTGCTGAGGCAGCAATAGTTTCAGAGCAATAGACTGAAGACCTGGCTCAGAAGTGTCACAGTGTGAGATATACAAAACCACAACTACTTGACAAAAAAAAAGATCTCCAACGTGTTATCTCTGAAAACCCCTCATCAGAGCACACAGACACGCATGTGTGGATGTATGCACACAACGCTTAGAGTAATGAGCATGCACCTGTCAGTGCATTACAGAGCATGCCATAGTATGTTGTAGATTACTCTTTACCTTATGGAAAGTTTCTATGTTCTGCAAACGATGTGCATTACCTGGGTGCTTATTCCGAGGTGCATGAAGACGTAATCAAGCATGAGCTCCTGTATGTCAAAATTAACCACCAAGTTGCGGTCAAACGCGCTCTTGAAGGTCCAGCGCAGCGGCTCGAGGTTAGGGATGTCATTCCCCACGTGCGCCTCGCTGCGAGCGGCCCCTCTGCTGCGCGCGGCTACAGACCTGAACACGAGCCGCGGCTGCTCCCGCTGAGACACCCCACACGCCCAGCCCGCGCGGCACTGGAACGAGCCGTTATCCACCACTATCGGCGCCGGGCCAGGCTCCAGACATTCCCTCTGCACTGTGAATACTGGATCGGGCGAGCACTTGTAATCCTCAAAAGTGTAAACGTTGCGTTTATCATTCATGGTACTGCACAACAAACGGGCGGCCAGCTCCGTCTTCTTCGTCGCCACTGATTGATTGTGTCCGCAGCTCACTGCCGCCACCTGTACTTCAGTTCTGTACTACACCTGTAACGACAGACGGAAGCTGCAAATGAACTCGCGTTACAATTCTTCTTCTCTAGAGCTTTTTGGCGGATTGGCGAACCAACGTTAAAGGTGCATGTCCGCCACCTACTGGTCTGGAATGTGTGAAATGTACACGGTTGAGCTATGAACTATTCAACTGAATTATAGATAAAAAGAAAAAAAGTATACATAAATAACTACAAAATTCAAAGCTTCAAACTCTTTCCATTAATCTTGTCTTTTTTTAAATACTTAAACAATTCTTCATTCTTGACTGCATTACCCCGCTTTACAATCGAGTCCGTGAGGAAGAAGTAAATGAACACGACATTTCAGACATTTTCATCATAAACGTTACGCCTACTCAACATCTGGTCTTTTCATGTTATAATATTATGTAAGGCTGATTTCACCACAGTTAAGTGAAAAATATAATTCGGTAATGAGAAATTATAACTTATTATTCTGAAATATAATAACGATTCATCATATTTCTCATAATAATAATAATAAATTTTGGTTACACTTTATTTCGATAGTCCACTTTAGACATTCTACTAACTGTAAGTAACTTTGTAACTACATGTCAACTAATTCTCATTAATTTGCAATACAATGTCTACTACACTACTCAGAGTGACTGTTGGGGTTAGGTTAGGGTTAGTAGAATAAGTGGACAAAGAAAGTTGTTAGAGAAGAATAAGCCGACAGTCTACTAATACTCGATAAATGCTAGTTACATGTAGTTACAAAGTTATTACTGTTAATAGAATGGTCTAAAGGGACTATCGAAATAAAGTGTTACCAAATTATTTCTCATAATAATAATGAGAAGCTTTCTCATGACTCAACATTGTGTAACTGTGTGGTGTGTGTAAATTAATATTATCTATCTCTAGACAGATCCTTGATAGCACGTACATCTTGGAGACGTCTATTTGACGTCTGCATTTTACATCTGCAAGACTTATTTTTTACAGTGTTTGCTCATCTGCAATACATCTAAAGGACATTTCCTATCAGATGTCAAATAGACATAAGATGTCTTTAAGATGTTTATGATTTAGAATGTATGTATCTTAAAGATTTATCCGATGTTTTACACCGCGATGATTCCGATGAAGCAGATCTTGTAAATGACACCATCTTGCATGGTACCTGTTCTATTGGGATAGATAAATAGATACCGGAGTGTCCTGTCAAAAGATCTCGATGCCCCCCCTCTTTTCCAACTCCCTTTACTCGGTGCCAGCTAAGTCACTAAAGCCCTCACCACATCTTCGCACCCGTATTTAGCAAGCTAGACTCAGAACCTCATGAAATCACACTGTGTCGAGCAGGGATCTCGAATAAATTTGGGTAAACAGGTATGCAGACGTACGAAGTGATGGCACTATTTCTCGTTTACGGGGCTAACCACCTTACTATAGAAGAATACAACCGTCATCAGAATGCGACAAAAAGAAGCATGGGAATCACACTTGGCGTGTAGTTTCTGTGTGGTGACAAAAAATGGAAGCGGTGGATAGAGGAAAGGGATAAGAGCTTGAGGTAAAAAAGTTTATGTTTTAGCCGATGTCAACGTTGATGACATGTTGCATTTTTATTGGCCTGGTCAGTAGACAGGGTCGCTCGCAGCAAAACCACGTGCGAACACTGTCGAAAATGATCGAAGGATATCTTGGTCGCAAGACCGTAAAAACAAAAAAAAAACAATGGCGTATTTGAACTCTCTCCTGTACGACATAACGACCACGAATTAGAGCCACAATCAAGACATCGCCACATTGTTTCACGATGCAATCTGGGACAGCCGAAAATGTTGTTGCAGTGTGTCTCGGGGCTTCAGCAATCAGGTCAGTGGAGGCATCTGAAATGCCTCTTGGGCATGCAAGTGCAGCTCATATCTCTTTGAACGGGTAAACATCAAATTCTCCAAAACTGTTCAACAAGCCTACAATTAAATTTCAT
The DNA here is from genome assembly GCA_018155175.1 of Sinocyclocheilus anophthalmus. Classification (NCBI taxonomy): domain Eukaryota; kingdom Metazoa; phylum Chordata; class Actinopteri; order Cypriniformes; family Cyprinidae; genus Sinocyclocheilus; species Sinocyclocheilus anophthalmus. Next base: position 46,368 of record JADLZN010008929.1, read on the forward strand.
ATTTGAAATCAAACAATGAAATCTGACAACAACTGTTTCATAAATGTTGTTTCTTTTGCTCAAATTGTGTTAAAAGCTTATATTTTCAGGCTAGATCAGCCAGTGCGCATGTGCAGTCCTAAGCGCACGTCTCAGAACGCCGACTGTTTCTATAGCAACAGGGACTTCTAATGGCAGCTGCAGTGACACGATGACTTTACTGATTGGGCACGATTGGTATGTCTCTTACCGTACGCAAGGCGGTTCGGTTCTTCCCTAGCTTCCGCTAGCCTACTGTGGCCTACATCTTGACCCCCGTTGCATTTCTCTCCATTCAAAACTATACGAGTGACACGACTTGGGTATTCTAGTCTTTGGTACCAGTCGATACTGAAATTAAAAAAACACTCGTGGATCCAATTCAGCATCTCCCGTCCAGTATTTTTGACGTGATGGCCATTGGTGTGTATTGTGCTAACAGATACCCTATCTCGTGCTGGTACAACAATCAACTCGTGTTCATACCCTCTTCACCGAGCGCTTTACCCGTACCCAGGGCGCATTGACAGAAAAGCTGGCGCTATCAGGGATCCCTAATATATAATTGCGAAAAATCTTGATCTTAAGAATTTTTTTGACTCTGCATGAGCAATGATTCAGAGGGAAAAAAAATTTTCCTTCTAGACCTTACAGTTCAAAAGTTATTAGCATAAACATGAGTGCAACTTTGGAAAGTTGGTGGTGCTAGAGGGATTGACTTAGAGCAGTGGTCTCCAACATGTCGCTCGCGAGCTACCAGTAGCTCGTTGCCTGATTGAACGTAGCTCGCCAAGAATACTTTTCATCCAATCAGAGTGAGCTAATATAGACCGGTGTCCCACCCCCTCCAACGCAAATAAAGTATTTATTTGACATATTGACCATGAGTTTATTATTATTCATGTATAAACATTCAGATGTAATTACAATATAACAGAATAACAACCAACAATAGAAAAAATATATATGCAAGGTCGACGTTTCAATCAAGTACGTAATCACGCTTATCAGGCTACAAGGCAGTATTAGCTTAAAAACTATTTGCATCAGAATGAGTATGGAAAGCGGTCAAAAAAAATTTATTTTCATGAGCAATGGGAGAGCGAGTGTGCCTAATTTGTGGCGCTAGCGTTGCTGTGGGTAAAAGGTGCAATATGGTGCGCTATTTTACTGAAGTTCATGGGAACTTTGCACAAGATTTTCCTGCGGGTAGTGGGCTACGGACCGAAAAGTTAAAAACAGCTGAAAGCAACACTGCAAAAACAGCAATCTCTATTCACTAAACCGATAAAGAGAGGAAATGCTGTTACGGAGGCGCCATTTAAAGTGGCGTGCATCTTGACAAAACACAAGAAACCATTCACTGATGGTGCCATGGTGAAGGAAGCAATGACAGCGGTGGCTGAAACTTTGTTCAAGGACCACAAAAGCAAGACAGAAATTATGTCTGCTATTGCTGATGTCCAGCTCAGTGCCAACACTCTGGCATGGAGAGTTTCCTTGCTTTCTTTAGATGCAATGGGACAATTAAAACGGGACATAGAACGGTGTACATGGTTTTCACTTCAGTGTGATGAATCAGTGGACTTCAGTGATACAGCTCAGTTGGCTGTTTTCATTCGGATGGTTTTTGATGTTTTCATCAAAGAGGAGTTTTTGACACTGCTTCCTTTGAAAACCAGAGGAGTTGACATCTACAACATTTTCAAAATAGGGTGCCACTCTGGATTTATTGCACATTGCAAGAACGACCCAGATTTTGTATCATCGGATCATTTATTAGCAGGCGATCTGCAGTAAGGTTATGTGCTTTGATCATGTCATAACACCGGTTGTTCAGATTATCTACTCAATTCCAATCAAGTCCAAACAGCACAGTGTCACACCCCTGTGGACTGTTGAGTGTGGTTTCTCCCTCTGTGTCCTTATTTGGTTGTTCCTGTTCTCGTTATGAGTTAATTACCTCATTGTGCTCACCTGTCTGCCCCTCGTTATCTGCCCTATATCTGTTCCTGTCTCTTGTATTCGAGTTTGTCGGTTATTGTGAATGTTACCCTGTGTGTTGATGTCTACCCTGTCTGGATCTCCTGCTTGCAAATCATTAAATATCCTTTATTTCGTCATCTTCGTCGTCCTGCCTGCTCTCTTGAATACCCTGCCCGTGACAGAATAACCGACCAGAAAACAGTTTAACTGCCATGTTCTCCCCTCCATTTGTTTTCCGGTTTTTCCTCAGTGTTTTTCTTTCCGTGTGTTGGCACCATGGATCCCTTCACGCGCCCCAATTCCCCTTCTCCTGCTGGGCAGGAGGCAGGACTCTCGAGGACCATACCAAACTGTTCCTGATGGTCGCTAACGTCACCAGCTATCCGGATGACGCGCTCTGCGCTGTCATGAGGCAAGTCTGAACGCCAGAGTGCAGAGTGCGGGTTGTCCACGATGGTCCTCGAGCAGGTTTCTCCGCCTTCGTGGAGTGGATTCTGGCGAGAAACGGGTTGCCACTCACCATCAGCCCCGTGGATGATCTCGACGGATCCACTTCAGACCCAGAGCCCAGCCCACCATCACCCCGCTGCGCGGAGCAAGAGCCTGAGCCCACCGATGACGGAGAGCCATTTCCCGCCACGAGCCAGAGCGAAGCCCAGCGGCTGAGCGGAGGATCGCCTCGGATGTTGAGCCCAACCTGTCAGACCAGGTGCGAGAGCCGGTGACAGTGCCCACCACGAGGGAGCAAGCCGTGGACGGTGTGAGCGCGGAGAGGAGCTCCGCCCCCTGCATCATGGCTGAGGGTGAGCTGACTATGGCGGGACATAAGGGCCAGAATATTGAGGGAATTCAGGGTCAAAACGAGGAGGAGAGACCTCGGAATCCCCTGTCGAGCCTCGGAATGGCTCCCGATCCCCTGTCGAGCCTAGGAATGGCTCTCGATCCCCAGTTTAGCCCGGGAAGGGCTCCTGATCCCCATTTCAGCCCAGGAAGGGCTCCTGATTTCTCGTTAAGCCCACCTTGTCTGCCCCTCGTTATCTGCCCTATATCTGTTCCTGTCTCTTGTATTCGAGTTTGTCGGTTATTGTGAATGTTACCCTGTGTGTTGATGTCTACCCTGTCTGGATCTCCTGCTTTCAAATCATTAAATATCCTTTATTTCGTCATCTTCGTCGTCCTTCCTGCTCTCTTGAATACCCTGCCCGTGACACACAGATGCTTCAAACCATTTCTTGATGAAATTTCTCCAGAGTATGGCCATCTCTTACTTCACACAGAAGTCAGATGGTTGATTAGCGGTACGGTACTTCACCACTTTATTTCCTTGCGGAGTGAAATTAAAGCTTTTATGAAAACAAGGGGGGGAAGACACCAACTTTTTGTCTGACGCTGGGTGGCTGCTTGATCTTGCATTCTTGGCCGATGTAACAGAGAAACTGAATCTGCTCAATCTTCAATTACAAGGTAAAGACAAATCCTTATGTGATATGATCAGTGCTGTGAAGGCTTTTAAAGCAAAACTGTTCTTTTACCTTCATAAACTGAAGAATTTGAATTTATTATAGGGATAGCATTTTCGATTGGGGTCCCAATAAGAAATACATAGAACAATACAGAGTACAACACATGTGAGCTAAATAAACAAAACAATCACTAAAACACACTTGTCATGTTTGTATAAATACTCCTTGTTTAGTTCTCTCAGTTGCCGGTTATTTGTTTATGTATACACATCGTTGGTTTTGCCTTCCTCCTGGATTCCCTGTCTGTTTTACTGTGGATTACTATTAAAGACTGTATGTTATTCATCTCCTGCGTTGAGCGCTTGAACTCCCACCAGCGACCGTGACAGAATAACCGGCCTAGAAGAAAGTATACCGGCGTGATTTACCTCCATTTATTTTTTCAACTTTCAGTTTTTGTCAGTGTGTGTGTCTGTTTGTTTTCATGGATCACTTTGCCACTGTTCGCCTGCTTTGCCTGGAGCAGGAGAACTGCTCCCTTCGAGGAGCATATGGAAGAATTCCTTGGTCTCGCTCATCGGACCACCTTCCCGGATGACTGCCTGTGCACTTTCTTACATGCTGGACTGAACACGGCTACATGTGCGCAGTTGTCCGGGGAGGGCCCTCGAGGCTGACCAGGTGCGAGAGCCTGCGACAACGCACGTGACGATGGATGTAACAGTGGAGAGTGAGGGCATGGAGGAAAGACCCGCCCACTGTACCACCGCTGAGGAAGGACTCAAGGGATTTAATAGACTTTTATTCTGAACTACTAATTATTCTTTCACCATCATCTGTCTGTCCTGTTATGGCCATCATCTGCCCTGAACTATCTGTCTGCTCCATCATGACCATGGAGGTCGTGCCCAGTTCTGTCTGCCTTGAACTATCTGTCTGTCCTGTCTCAACCATGGAGGCTGTTCCTGTGTCCCTGGAACTCCCGGTGCTGGGAGTCGCTATTTGGTGTATGTGTGGGCATCACACACCATCCCTGAACCCCCGGACTGCTCAAAACTCCCACCCAGCCTCCCACCACCACTTCATCAGTCCTCGCCATCGCCTCCGCTGTCCCCTGTCAACCCCTCAGCTCACCCTCAGCCCACCATCTGTGATGTGGGTTTGCCGCGGGTCTGCCAGTCTCCATCGGTGTCGTGGCTGGAGGATCCCTTGTCTCCGCCTCCAGCCTCCGAGGCCCGGACTCCGCCTCAGCCCGTCAACCCAGCGGCTCCACCATGGCTCCTAGCTCCCTCCTCTCTGCCATGGTCCATCAGTCCACCAGCTTCGCCAGGCCCCTCGTCCCTCCGGCTCTGCCTTGGTCAGTCGTCGACCCGCCATCGCCTACGGCCTTCCTCCTCTGGGGGCTCCCTCTATCGATACTGTCACACCGGCACAGGGACTCTCCCTCCCTCCAGCTCCACCTTGGTCCTCTGTCACTCTGGCTCCACCATGGCCTTCAGGATCCCCACCTGCGCCTTGGTCGCTTGAGCCATCTGCTTCGCCTCGGCCCTCCGGATACCTGCATGCCATGCTCGTCGCTCTCGTTCCGCCCTGGACTCCTCTCCCACCTCCTCCACCACCATCGACTAAGCGTCAGCCCTTCCACCACCATGCTATCCCTCTGTCGGCTCCACCCTGGAACACCTTCATGGTTGCAGTCTGGGTCCCACCTGGCTCCTCCTGCTCCAACTCCCTCCTGTCTTCTCCCTGGCTTCTCCCGCCGTCTGGTCCACCATGGTTCCTCCTGATACCTCCATGGCTCCTCCCTGCGTCTGGTCCACCATGGTTCCTCCTGATACCTCCATGTCTCCTCCCTCTGTTGTCGCTGCCCTGGTCATGTGCCGGCCTTCCTGCCGGCCCTTCGCTGTCCCCTGTTACCATCCCTGCTCCACTCCTTTACCCTCCTCCTAAGTCCCCCTCCATCCCTCCCTTCAATGTTTTGTTATGGCACGAGGTCGTGCCTGGCCAGAGGGGGGAATACTGTCACAGTCTGTTTCATCCCTGTTTGACCTAGTTTTCCCTCATGTCTGATTAGTTCATTCTGTTCACCTGTGTTCGTTTATTATCCTCACTTGGTCTGTGTATTTAAGTTGCTCCCTTTCAGTTCGTTCTTGCCGGTTATTGATGCTTAATGTTATGTGCGCTAGTTGTGTTAGCTTGTGTTGCCCTGTTGTTGTGGATTACTCTTTTTCTTGGATTTTCACCGTCTTCATCGTGTGCTCTTTCTCCTCAATCCAGCTCAAGCGTGACACCACCATGTTATAGGGCACCAGTACAAGTTAAAGTTTCAATTATTTTATCGGGAATTCATTGTGGGACCTCACTTAATTAAACATGAAAACACTCTAGTTTGCACCACAGCTTTCAAATCACATGAACTAAACTGGTTTTCTTTTTATAAGGTTCAGAGATGGCTTATAGTCTCTGGGTGTCCTAGATGCTCTCCAAAGATACCCGCATCAGTGGCTATCCAGGACTGGATTTGAGGAACCCTGATTTAAAGCAAATTCACATTGTTATGGCTGTTGTGCTCAAATTATAGCTGTATATGCTTGCAGCACACATGGAGAAAGGTTAAGCTGGAACTTTTTTTGTTTGTTTGTTTTTGCTGCTAAATGGCTCACTATTCTCAGCAGACTGTTGTTAGCATTGTCAAGTCAAGTCACCTTTATTTATATAGCGCTTTTAACAATACAGATTGTGTCAAAGCAACTGTACAGCATTAAAATAGTACGTCAATAATGCATAATGACAATAGTAAACAAATTTTTCAGTTAAAGGCAGTTCATCATTGAATTCAGTGATGTCATCATCCAGCTCAGTTGAGTTTAAATACTATCTGTGCAATCAAGTCAACGATATCGCTGGAAATGAAGTGTCCCCAACTAAGCAAGCCAGAGGCGACAGCGGCAAGGAACCAAAACTCCATCGGTGATAGAATGGAGAAAAAACCTTGGGCGACGAACCAGCAGTTCAATTCCAGGCTGCAGCAAAGTCACATTGTGCAGAGGACTCAACTGGCTCCTGTGGTCTTGTCCCGGTGGCCGTCTGAGACAAGGGGATCTGTACTGGGGCTCATCTAGTTGTCCTGGTCTCTGCTGACTTTCAGGGCTGTAGAGGTCCTCTCTAGGTGCTGATCCACCATCTGGTCTGGATACGTACTGGATCCGGGTGACTGCAGTGACCATCTGATCTGGATACATACTGGATCTGGTGGCTACGGTGACCTCGGAATAAGAGAGAAACAGACTAATATTAGTATAGATGCCATTCTTCTAGCGATGTAGCAAGTACATCGAGTGTTATGGAAAGTGTTCCCGGTTGACCTAATTAATGCAACCTAAAAAACCTTTAACGGATTTGAATATTAGAAATGTGTTAGTGTGTTATGTGTAAGCCAGGTTAAAGAGATGGGTCTTTAATCTAGATTTAAACTGACAGAATGTGTCTGCCTCTCGAACAATGTTAGGTAGGTTGTTCCAGAGTTTGGGCGCTAAATAGGAAAAGGATCTTCCGCCCACAGTTGATTTTGATATTCTAGGTTTTATGAAATTGCTAGAGTTTTGAGAACACAGTGGACGTGGAGGACTATAATGTAACAAGAGCTTGTTCAAATACTGAGGTGCTAAACCATTCAGGGCTTTTTAAGTAATAAGCAAGATTTTAAAATCTATACGATGTTTAATAGGTAGCCAGTGCAGTGTTGACCCAACCGGGCTAATATGGTCATACTTCCTGGTTCTAGTAAGAATGACATTGTCTATGACATTATGAGCCACCATTTAAAATGTAACTACTCTTGAGATAAAAAGGTAAAAAGGTTTTACTGTAGACAGTATGTTGCCAGGAATTAACACATTCCACTCTTAAAAATGTAAAATGGGTTTCAGTTTAAGGTAATTAAATAACAAAAAAATTATTTTTATATTGTCTATATGCAGGTAAAACTGACACATAACAAGTAATGCAGTTTTTGTAAAGCCATCAACTGTTAGTATTTTGACAGTCACTGTGCTATGATTGACTATAGGGCCTTTCGCACCGCTTTAGTTCCAGAACTAAATGTACAGTACTAAAGTACTGGGATGATTTTGCGCGAACTATTTCCCAGTACCATTTAAAGGGTTTCATTCGCACCGACAGTGAAGAGACGTAAGCCGGTCGACAGCTACGTCATATGTGCGCGGCGTTCAACAACGAAAACAAAGAAGAACAACGTTAACAACAGGAGGATAGAGGACGTTTTGTTCCTTCGAATTTCAACTGTGCCTGCACTTCAGCATCTGTCCATCTATCGCTGTTCTCCATACTTGCTAAATAAGTTGACACAATGTTTACAGTATGTTTAGACGGCATTTTAAATCATGGCAGGGGAGGGCGTTTTCGTATATGCGTTTGGCCAATCAATGTCTACTTGCGTCACGGGTAGTACCAGTTGTGCAGGTTAGACCCTGCTCCAGAGTAGGAGCTAATTTGGTTCTCGCGAAAATGCAGTCCGGTACTAAAATCACACCCGGTTCCGGCGGTGCAAAAACTTCAAAAAGTGTGTAGTTCCACCATTAGTTCTGGTACTATGAAAAGGTTCCCGTGGTGCGAAAGGCCCTTACCTGTATATGTTCCTGTTGGATAGAAAAGTAGTGCTAATGTTTTGACCGAATGACTCGATTTTGAATCGGCTTTGCTGTGTTTTGATAGCGTTAGTATATGTAGAAAAAGGTATTAAGAATTTTGAAATGTAGAGTTTGTATTAATTTAACAAAATTTGGTTTTGGCCAGAAAATTTACTATTTGGCTAATTGTGTGATGTAGGTGTGTTGTGTTACAGTTTTTTACAACTGCTTACACACAAAAACCGTACTTGTCACAATTTCTGAAACCTGACACTCAAACACCAGAACCACACACCAAATCTGCAAAACCATACACTAATTCTCGGCCTTTGACTCAGTCTTCAATTTCATAAAACACTTTTTGCAAAACACAACACACAAAAAATCTAACAGGAAGTATCTTGATTTCCTTTTATAAACACAACCAATCATTTAGAGTGCACTCTTTCACTGCATTATTCAGTCTATTAATAAGTATTAAGAATGATCACATACTTCAAGATAAGGGGGCAGAAAATGTATATATTTATACATAGGCGTAATTTGCGGGTGGGACGGGTGGGACATGTCCCCACCACTTTTTGCCAGGGTCGATATTGTCCCTACCACTTTTTGAATGTAATTGAAAAATATCTTGCGGGAGGTATGTATTAAAGGTAAAACAAGATCAACTAATTATTCTTCATAATCGAATTCATACATGTAACACATTTTTCCGCCGGCCAAAAGCTTTTTAATGCCCTCAATAATTAATATTATATCTCCTTGTGAAACTATCGCGAGACACGCGATATGCGTCATGGGATATGTAGTATACTTATAAGTAGTCTACAGATTCCTGTACCTTTCTTTTTGCGATGTTCTTATTGTTTGGGTACTGTTTCAAGGTTGAAATATTTTATTTGAAATTGAGAAAATGAATGGGACAATATCTCTGGTACTGAAAAGTGATGACTTCACGATTGCGGTGGATTGACGATTTAGAAGAACAGAAATACCATCTTCCTCAACTATGCAGGTGAGTTCACTTGAGGCTCGTCATGGTTATTATTACAATTCATACTTATTATCAAAGCATATATAGCAAAGTGTTACCTGAAAATTAAGGGATGTAAGTAGTAAATAATTCATTTTGTAATATTTGATATACAGTAACGATTGAGCACGTGAAGCGGTTTATGCATGACGTTAGCTAGCTAATGAGATTTAGTGGTAAGCATCATTAACAGATTCATATATATATTTTTGAGAGTAGTAGATGATTGTTAACTTAATCTTAGCAAATAGTTTATCAGTTTTAGGTTAAACTTATGATACACGGACACAACTCTTGAGGGTCTAAATACAATGAATCGTCTTTTATTGTTAACTAATGTTTTAATTCTGTAACATTGTTTGTTTTAGTGATCCCATTTGATGTCAGCCTTACATATTTTTTTTCTCAGGATTTTACCTATCACAAGCATGGACTAAAGCGGTAAGTGTGTTATTATTGTTGTTATTTTATTATTTATTTCCAATTATATTTACTTTGTTGGTGTATAATTTGTCTCTAAGGTTATGCTACAGAGTATTTTAAGCATTTAATAAAAAATATATAGTATGACAAAATATTGAGATGCTTTTGGTAGAGGTCAACAGTAATCTTGTATATTAACAATTAACAATAACATCAATATGTTTATGAACACCTCAGAATGAACTGTAATAAGAAATAAAAAGAATATAGGAATGGATGAAAAAAAAAAAGAAGCAGTAGAGTGTCAGAGTAGCTTCTTTTTAGGTTTAGTTAGCTTTGTCCACTAAAATGAACCAAAAACCCGAGCACGCCTCTCTGAGACCTTAATGAATTCCTGGCTCATTTTTTTTGGTGTCTAATTTATTTGTTCTGTCTTTGTGAACATGGCAGACAACAATGCTGTTCAGACGGTTCTGGGACATTGCGGAGCGAAGCCATGTCTTCAGGCGCCGGAGAGCGCTGAAGCTTCTCTCTGCCTCAGCTGATGATGCAGGAACCACAAGAAGTAAGCGGACCAGAGTCTCCACTTGCTTGAAGAGTCCACGGACCTCAGGTACCATGTTCTTCAAAATATTGACCACTTCTGTACAACTTTGGTATTTATAATTTACACGAAACATTGCCATCTGCACCTTTAGGGACTGGGGTTCCAACTCTGGGTACAGTTCAAAAATGTCGTTGACTTGTCCAGAGATTAGGACATTTTCAAGCATGACAATGTTGCGCAGACTCTCCTGTTCAAATCAATGTGTCAGCTGTGTCATCACTGTATCAAGAACTAGGAAGAACTGCACACGATGGTACTCCTCAGCTGTAGTCGGAATGTAGGGCTGAGCTGGACCAGCATGTCTTGTAGAAGGCCTTCTTAAATGTGGTACTGTTATTGCCTCAAGGTCCAGTGATGTTACCACCTCAGATGCCTGTATGTAGAGCTCTCTGAAACTTACATCTGATCTTTTGTTCTGAAAGCCATTTTTGACACACTCAACTGCACTTAGCATGCCTCCGACTGTTGCTCCTCTCCCTTGCAGTGAGGTGTTCAGGCCTTCAAGGCCTATCATGATGTCCTGTGCCAACAGCAGTCCAAGGGCAATGTTTCCTTTCTGGAAACGCTCACGAAGGCCATTGGCTTTGGAGGCAGTGTCATGTGTGCTGGATGATGCCATTTCCTCCAGTGCTGTCAAGACCGCTTCATATTGGGTGAGGACAGAATTGATGTCTGGTGTACGCACTGTCCATTTAGTTGGACACAAGGGTTTCAGTGTTGTATAGCAGCCAGATGTAGATTTTGCCACAGACTTAAAAATTGTTTTAAATTTGCCTGACTGGCCAAATAAACAGCCCAGCTCATGGATCCATTGCAGAGAATCCCGAATTATTGGTGCGGCTGAACAGGCTGCTTGTGTGACCAAGTTCACACAGTGGGGGCCATAATGAACAAAGGTAGCAAGCGGTTGCTCTCTGCGGATGTGAGCTTGTGCACCTGACAAATGCCCAGACATGTTGGCTGCTCCATCGTAGGTTTGACCACGCAGACTGGAAAAGGGAAGGTTTAGACGGAGGAGGACATCAGAAGCAATCTTGCCTATTTGCTCACCAGTAGTGGAAGAAGCTTCATAAAGGCCAACAAACTCCTCTCTTGGTTCCAGGTCTGTGTTAACATAACGTATGCAGATAGACACTTGCTCAACACCACTGATGTCCTGCGTCCCATCCATTATTATTGAATATTGCACTACTGGTAAAGCAGCAATTTCCTGTGCAATTTCGCGAATTATGCTGTTGCTCAATAAATTCATTATTTAATTTTGAATAACAGGGCTTGTGTAGCAGTGATTTCGTTTGAGCCAGCTTGCCAGACAAGGATCACTCTCTGTCATGAAGAGGAGAAGCTGGTGGAAATGTCCTTCCTCTTGGTTGTGTCCCCTCAGAGGCAAGCCTTGTTGGGTCAGGTATTTAATAGCAATCACTACCTTTAACAAATTTAAACTTGCCTCCTCTTGTGCTGCTTTTGAAATGTTGGACAGTTGCACTTTTATCTACCTTTCTGAGTGTATGAATGTGTTCACTGCAATGTTGTGTGCTTTGCTGTTCGTATGCTTCTCAAAGGCTTGTGGACCATGTTTCCAGTTACGGAAGCCTTGAGCAATGAATGCTTGCTCTGCATTTTTGGCCAATGCGGACGTCTGTTTGGAGAAGGCATTAATGCAGTAAAAACACACTACTCCTTTAAGTTCAGAGCAGTAGTGCAACCATGGGAAGCTTTTGAACCAGCTGTCCTGAAATCTAAGAGATTTGTTTGTCAACTTCTGAACTTCAATGCGTTTAGGATCAGGCTGAAATGGTTCAGTTGTTGGGTATTTTTCAGGTGCCTGCTTTCCTGACTCTATTGAAGGAGTTGGCTGGATTGATTGCTGCGGCTCTGTGATCTCCACAGTCAAGTTTTGCCCTGCCTCTCCCAAGCTATCAGCTGCCTGCCTCTGAAAATAGTTCAGATTAACTTTTAGCAATTTTATATAAGCAATTATGAATGCCTATTTTGTAAATAGTTGTTGTATGTTAAATAGTTGAGTGTTATATAATTTTCTATAGCTTTTAAAAAAAAAAAGTTATAATATGCGCGATATGAATTTAATTTATGCATGACAAATTATAAACAATTATGTGAATGATCTTCGTTTTTTTCTGGAGTTGTGTAAATACTTTTAATATTATTTTAATTCATATGAACTATGTAAAATGTGTATTATAATAAAAATATGTACTGCGACATGCATTTTATTTATACATTTTATTTAAATTATGTATTGTAATTGTAGTCAACAATGTTAGTACTGTATTTTAGTCTTACCTCTACATTTTCTGCTCCCTGTTCTTGTTCTTTGTCAGTAGGCACATGTGTATGATTCTGGGATAAAATTGATAAGTTCAACCCAGGATCTAAATGTTTACATTTGCAAACATAAGCAATATATTGCCATTTGTCCATCATTGAAGGGTGAATGACAGTTACAGCACTTTTAAACAACATCCCAATTCTATGTTATGACTGGGATTTTCAAAATTATAACAATTATAAAATTATATATAAAAAATTATACGTCTTTAAGTCCGTAGTACATTCATTCAGTTTTGTATTAAATCACAGCGCTTCAGTGGCCGCCAAAAGCATGATTGGCTACATTATGCCTATATTCACGTATGTTTAATTAAATATAATATGTTTAGTGTTAAGCAAAGATACTTACTGTGCGTGGCTGCTTTACTAAAAAACTTCTTATGTCACTTCCAGTTCCACACTTTCTCTTTGACATTTTGTTTAGGGTTTTAGCATTTATATTTACCGTTAACTAGCCTTTACATGTGGGGTGGGGGAGGAAAAATGGGGCTTAAAAAAACTTAAGAAAAAAAAGAATCGTTGCACACTTTCATTTATTTCATTATTTATTTATAAGATAGTTAAAACAATTTAAACACGAATAAACTTTCATTCATGTTTTACACAAAGTTTTGCGTAGTTCATGATTGGTTAAATTAATTGATTGGATGAGGAAAATTTTTGTGGGCGTTGTAGTTGTCAGACTTAATGACGTAATGTTCATTCTTCCATGTTCGGCATCACACCTGCAAGTTAGCATGTTCTGGTATTAAGAGAAATTATGAAAGCAATTAGATGTAGAATTAATCTTAATACACACACAAAAACTGTGGAATTAATGAATACGCTGCAGCTGAGCTGACTATGAAATGGTAAGTTCGCCATATTTATCTTGCGTATTTTGATTGGTATGATGACCCTAGATGTTGTGAATTTTTTTATTTTGGTTATTCGGATGTTTATAGACAGATTTGTGATGCATGTGTACATCGATGTATTTTTGAAAAGTGAAAATTAAGTTTTTCCAACTCTAAACCAAGTCCCCAAGTAAATTGGGTTATAAATAAAAAAACTAGCAGAACGAGTTGTGTCCCCACCACTTTTCAAAGCAAAGTTACGCCACTGTATTTATATCAATTCATATAGTTAACCAATATCACACAAAGAGTGCCGTTTTTTCTTTAAAAAATCAGCATGGTTACAAATTGTTTATTGAACTGTTGTATAAAATAAAATCACATAAGTTAATATCAAGAGACTTACATTTAGACACCATATTGGCTGTTTTTGTGCTATTTCTGTGGTATTTCACCAATAAAAAACATTCCAAACACAGTCACAGCACTGTTTTGCGTCTCTGAGCAACATGACGGTGTTTCGTTCCTGAATGAATCAACTGTTTAAATGATTCGGTTCAGTCGCAATTAATCACTTATTAACAGTGACTTGCTGCCACCAACTGGCGGTTTTAATTTCACATTTAAAGTATCTTTTAATTTTTTTAATAATTTCAATAATAATTTTTAAATTATTTCATAATTTCATGTTTAAAATATCAAAACATTACTTATGCATTTTACTGCAGGTTAAAGCATTCCATGTCCCTCTAAGCTGCATTAACGTGTAAACGCATCTAAATGCCACTTCATATGCAAATTCTGCAAAGATTAATTTTACTGATACTGATTTAATTTGTTCAGTAACAGCCTAAATGTATTATTATTATAACCGACTGATTAAATGTAAGAATTTGACTCAAAAGATGATGTACACTTTTAGAAAAAAATGGCTTTATAAAGGTAAAAATGTCCATAAAGGAAAAAATCTATTTAAACTTATTGGAAAAGCTTCATTTCTATCACTGCTGTGAACTGACCACACGAAATATTTAATATATCAAAAACTTTAGGAGTCAGCTGTCCACGGTAGTCCTTGAGATATCAGCACAATATCGTATAATTATCTTTATTGATAAAATCACAGAAAATATTTAAATAGTATTTTTTGTCAATATCACACACCCCTAGTACTGACACAAAATGATTTGCAATGGTCGCTTTGTCACGCCCCGTATAGACAGCCTCAAACTGTTGGTTTATTTCTTCTTTTTGGTTTGTTTGGTTTCTTTTTTGGCTAGTAGAAGTTATAAATGGCTGGTAACTTAAAAGTGTTGTAGCCAAATTGGCTGGTGAGTGAAAAAGTTAATTTCAATCCCTGATTACAATGTGTGCTGCAATTACACAGAATGGTGTCCTGCACCATCTTGCCACACTTGGCCCCTATAACACTGATCACATCATACGTTTTCTGGATGCTGTTCATGATATGCTTGTTTAAGGTCTGCAGAATGAAGATTTGTTATAATCTGTGATAATGTCAGCTTTCATCACGCCCATCAGACCCAAAACTGGTTTGTTACTCATCCCCATTTTTCTGTTGTCTACCTGCCTCTGTATTCACCATTTCTAAACCCTATTGTGAAAGTGTATGATCGTCATTCCTATGTGGAGACATTGATGCTGCCTTCATCCAAGGTTGGATACGCCATACAAGGAGGTTCTTTCCACAGTGTTTGGCAAGAGAGAACATAGCATGTGACGTAGATGAAATATTGTGGCCGGACCCAGCCCGGAAGAGAGATGGAGCCTAGATACACCCAACCATCTTGCCCACACAAAACAAACACAACAAACAAAAACACACCGGCCCAGAAAATTAACACAGTGCAGTGTCTAGGGTGTCACTTTGAATGTGCCCCCCCCCCCCAATGCAACTCACATGTCATACTAAATATAATTACTTCCATCATAAATAGAATGTATGAGGACTACATGCAAAACCATATGTCTAAAAAAAATTGCAAACATATACCAAATAAGCAAGCACAAGAAAGACTGTTGTAAGCAACCATATCAACAGCTGATTGGTTCAGAACCACAGAGATGCACGACAGCAAAACAAACACACTGAACTTTACAGGAATCTCTAAGCAATCAGCTAAAAGAGAAAACTGTTCCACACAATTCAAATCGACAACAGCATCACATATTTCGCCTACCTTTAGAGAATTTTTCCTGGACTTTGTGCCATGCACAATCGTTAATTAAATCATCAAAAGTCCATTCCCTAGACTATTTGGATTTAATAGCCAGCAGGGAGAGTGCAGACAGCCGCTTCTTTCTCATGGTTGTCCTGAGTTCATTCTTCACTCTTTTAAGTTGAGAGAAGGATCTCACGCCCTCGCAGTTGGTAACGGGCAGGGTTAAGAACAGTCTGAGTGCAACAAATACACTTGAGAAAGTAGTCTGTAGCCCATTTTTTCATAGAATTTGCAGCATATCCTCTGGTGAAGATTTTTCTCTTCCTGCACGAAATTCTTGAACTGAAGAAGTTCATCTTCAAAGTCTTTGTCCAGGTCATCTGGATATGTGGATGAGAGCGCAGCCAGGGATGGGTAGTATATTTCAGATAATGTATTTCAAATACATGTATTTGAAATACAAAATACTATTTTGTATTTGAAAGCCTTCGGCAAAAATCTAATGTAATTTGTATTTAAATACATTTAAGATTAGTATTTTTGTATTTTCAAAATACATAAAATACTTTGTGCCAGTCAACCTCTTTATCAGGGTGCTGATTTAGTTCAAACACACCCCCTCCAACCCCAACCCCAACCCCAACCTTCATCATGTGAGCTACAGCTGTACAGCTCCATTCAGCATTGGGTGAGTGACTTTTCTGGAATAAGATAAGGTGAGGATGTCATGGTTAATTGTACATGTTGATTAAAGTTAAAATAGTGCATCATTCAGATTTGCCGTCAGTTAACATGAAAGAATAAAAGAGCACTGACAAGGGGAAAAATAGCGTTAGCCAATCAGTTTTAATAGTTAATCGGTTGTTGTTTTTTATCAACTAGCTTGTCAAATGTGTTTAAAGCATTACTGCAGGTTAGGGCTGGGTGATATGACAATACATATCGTGGCGATGATATAAAGTGTGAATCGACGGAAATTTTTCTAAATCGTTTACATAGATAGGCCTGTTGGGGAAAGCAAATATATCCGTGCAGCTTTTAGTGGGCAGGAATTATTCATTCAAAAGGAAGCCTGGATGAATGAGTAATAGAATGTGATGTGCTTGGTGCAATATTATTATAAGTGTATATGTGTATGTCCTTTATACTTCTATGGCTCTCAATAGATTCAGTGGTTGGAGTTGGGTTAATACTCCTTGACAATTTCTGTTGCTACTTTCTCATAACGTTTCTGACTACATTTAAAAACAAAACATATTGATCATTTAATAATTGTTGTAATGCTAAAATGTTTGTTTTCAACTTCCAAATAGGTGTCCAGTGATTGATAAATAAATATTTGATTTCTGAATATCGTACCCTAATTGAAGTAGCTGTTTAAATAGGATCGTGATTTTACATACCATTGCATGAATGACTGCCTGACACATTATATATTATTATATTTAGGACTAACAATCAAATGATTAAGTAGTTAGAAACTAGTTGCTATGAATACAGGTGCCATCAGTTGTCTTCTTATGAATGACTTGTTTGTCATTGAGTCAGTGCTGCTGATGTAAAGTAGGCCCTTCCTTACCAAACTCCAAGTAACTAAATTTGGATACAATTATGAGTCATTCGCAAACTGTTAAACATTAAACTGTTGGTTACTTTAAAACTAACCTTCATCTGGGAAATCACAGGGATATGTGAATATTTGATCTGTTAACTGATTGCATATGTCAGATTTATTGCATGACTCGGGCAGAGAAAAGCTGTTGCTATCAAACATTGTTCACAAACATCAGTGTATTGGTGAAGAGATAGATCAAACAGGCCAATTGATGGAAGGTTTGTGAAGAAATTTCATGCTCCCTTGTAAAAGTATTTTTTAGTATTTTTAAAATACAAAAATACAGTAGTTTATTTTGATACTTGGTGTGGCTGCTGTATTTTGTAGTTAATTTTGATACACTTAAAATTAAGGTATTTGGTATTTTATTTTAAAATACATTTTGATGTATCTTTGCCCAACCCTGAGTGCAGCAGCACGTTTATGCACACCATCAGTCTGTATCGGTATCAAACAAAACCCCAAATAGTCCATTCAAGTCCCTTTATGCATCGATGCGTTTAGCAAGACAGGACAGCAACCTGTCAATGATCACATATGTTTCCACCCTAAATCGCTGACTTCCATTTAGGATCTCGTCATTCTCCGTGGACTCGTCTGCAAATATTTGTCTTTTTCTCACCCGCTGTGTCTCGTGTTGATAGAACTGATTCACACACTTCATGTCCCGAGATGACTTTTCAAACTGAGAAAATTGATCTCTGAGTGTTGCCACAAACTAATGCAGAGATTTCAGCAATCGCTGTGCAGTATCTAAGTTTATGTCACGCTTCTGCAACACGTCTCGTGGCTTTGTACCTACTTCAGATGTGCCCTAAGACCGTTATATTTACGAGCCATGTTACTGGCGTTGTCATAACTTTGTCCCTGACAATTTGACAAGTCTAACGCCAGATCATGAACCATTTTTACTATGCATTCAACAAGACTTTCTCCAGTGTGACTGTGAATAGGCTTGAAACCAATGAATCTCTCCACCACTTTCCCTTCCTCGCTGACAAATCTAAAAATGAATGTCAACTGGTCAACGTGCGACATATCAGGGGTTAAGTCTACGATGACTGAGAAATACTTTGCATGCTGTAGTTTGCCTGCAATTGTTTTCTTTACTTTCTCACCCATTAATCAAATTAACTCCTCAGACACAGTAGATGACAGTTATGATGTTGTCCCTCGTCCCTTTTGACCGTACTTTTCTGTGTTCTCTTAAAAACGGATCAAACTGTGCAGTAAGTTCTAGAAATCCGAGGTAATTGCCATTACTTGATGAGCACAAATGTTCATCATCGCCTCTGAATGCTAGGCCTCTCTCGCTCAAGAATTTAATTACAGCCACAATGCGTCTCAAGACCTCCTTCCAATATTTTCCTTCAGCATCCCTCTGCCGCCTGAGCGAAGCATCCACTGTGCCCACATTCTTCGATCTGCGCAGTAACGTTAGCATGCTGTGCCTATGGTTTGCACTCTTCCCAGATAGCACACCATATACGTCTGCAAGATGTCTGTTAAAGATCACTTCATCTGGAAAGCATCTGCTGTGTACAAACATCTGATAGACGGCTTTAAGATGTCAGTTTTACAAACATTCTAAATCATAAACATCTTAAAAACATCTAATATACGTCTATTTGACATCTGATAGGAAACGTCCAATAGACATATTGCAGATGAGCAAACACTCAAAAAAAATACCTCTTGCAGATATAAATGCAGATGTCAAATGGACATCTCCGTGATAGACATCAACCCCCATTCCCCCCCAAAACCCCCACCACCACCACCACCGAAAAAAAAAAACCTTATACAATTGAGTGAAATTCATAACTTGTGTGATATATGAAGAAATATGAATGTCAGGCAGTACACTTGGGCTCATAGCATCTCATTGGCACGTCTTGACAGATTTGATATATTCTTCGATATCAATGTAATCAATGTAAAAATTTTGTACAATTGTTCCATTGGAGTTTTCTGATCACAGTTTATTTCTGTGTAGTGTTTTTAAGGGGTCATCGGATGCCCATTTTCCACAAGTTGCTATGATTCTTTAGGGTCTTCATGAAATTAACATACTTTGGTTAAAATTGCTCAACAGTAGTGTAAAACAACACCCTTTTTACCTTGTAAAAAACGGCTCTGAGCGAGCCGTTTTGATGCATGTCTCTTTAAATGCTAATGAGCTCTGCTCACCCCACCCCTCTCTTCCATGGAAGAGGAAAGGCGATTAGCAAATAATCGTAAAAATATAAAGTGTCAGACTTGCTTCTGGAGGTGCAGCTGGATTACGAACAGTGGGTACTGATCCATCCTTGAGTTTTAACTTTTTAGCAAAACCTGCCTTGAATTATCCCTCATTCAGAAAGCAGTCTGGAGTAAAATGATTCGCTCAGATATAAACGCATTTAGGTAGATCGGGGGGCACACTCCCTTCAAAAACAAAAGTAATCCACTGCATCTTCAGCGGCTCAGATGTCGGGAGTAAATGACAACTGGTTTGACGATGACGAACGGTTTGATCTGAAAAAATGCTTATGAATTGTGGGGATTTAAAAAAAAAAAAAGCACTGGGTGGATCTTTATCATTATAGGGTGGTTGTGTACACACACTGCCAACACACATTTAAGTTCAAACACCATGTAAAATTAATCATTGCATCCGATGTCCCCTTTAAGTTTGTTAATTATAAGATTGCTTTTAAGTTTTTAAATTGTTAATTGATAAATTATTTATGGACAATTTTAGTTTTTAGAAAACATTTAAGCAACAAAACATTTTTATTTTAACAGTTTCTTTACAGCAATGGTGGGATTGTGCAAAAGTCTTATTAAAAACATTGTGTCAGAAATCAAGCGTAGCGTTAGTTCTGGTAGGTCACGTTAGTCAAGCTTGCATCAGCTGAATCTCAGCTGATCACATCTACCTATAGGAATACGACACCTAACTAAGCATTCATATATAAGGTCCCTCAGTATTATCAGCAGTTTTCGCATTCCTCAATAGCTAATTACCCTCCTCCATACCCAACTCCTCCTCTGTCAGTCAGGTTTCAGCCTTCTTATTATCCTTTGAATCAGACTAATTCTAAAATGTTAAAACTTTAACAATATCTGCAATATATTTATGTTAGTTCTGAAATATATTGAAATATATGAGTTTAGAAAATGGTCTCTCAGTTTGGTTCAGGCTACACAATCATGGGGAAGACTGACAGTTGTCCAGAAGACAATCATTGACACCCTTCACAAGGAGGGTAAGCCACAAACATTCATTGCCAAAGAAGCTGGCTGTTCACAGAGTGCTGTATCCAAGCATGTTAACAGAAAGTTGAGTGGAAGAAAAAGATGCACAACCAACCAAGAGAACCGCAGCCTTATGAGGATTGTCAAGCAAAATCGATTCAAGAATTTGAGTGAACTTCACAAGGAATGGACTGAGGCTGGGGTCAAGGCATCAAAAGCCACCACACACGGACGTGTCAATGAATGTGGCTACAGTTGTCGTATTCCTCTTGTTAAGCCACTCCTGAACCACAGACAACGTCAGAGGCATCTTACCTGGGCTAAGGAGAAGAAGAACTGGACTGTTGCCCAGTGGTCCAAAGTCCTCTTTTCAGATGAGAGCAAGTTTTGTATTTCATTTGGAAACCAAGGTCCTAGAGTCTGGAGGAAGGGTGGAGAAGCTCATAGCCCAAGTTGCTTGAAGTCCAGTGTTAAGTTTCCACAGTCTGTGATGATTTGGGGTGCAATGTCATCTGCTGGTGTTGGTCCATTGTGTTTTTGAAAAAACCAACGTCACTGCACCCGTTTACCAAGAAATTTTGGAGCACTTCATGCTTCCTTCTGCTGACCAGCTTTTTGAAGATGCTGATTTCATTTTCCAGCAGGATTTGGCACCTGCCCACACTGCCAAAAGCACCAAAAGTTGGTTAAATGACCATGGTGTTGGTGTGCTTGACTGGCCAGCAAACTCACCAGACCTGAACCCCATAGAGAATCTATGGGGTATTGTCAAGAGGAAAATGAGAAACAAGAGACCAAAAAATGCAGATGAGCTGAAGGCCTGAAGAAACCTGGGCTTCCATACCACCTCAGCAGTGCCACAAACTGATCACCTCCATGCCACGCCGAATTGAGGCAGTAATTGAAAGCAAAAAAGACCCCCTACCAAGTATTGAGTACATGTACAGTAAATGAACATACTTTCCAGAAGGCCAACAATTCACTAAAAAATGTTTTTTTTATTGGTCTTATGAAGTATTCTAATTTGTTGAGATAGTGAATTGGTGGGTTTTTGTTAAATGTGAGCCAAAATCATCACAATTTAAAGAACCAAACACATAAACTACTTCAGTCTGTGTGCATTGAATTTATTTAATACACAAGTTTCACAATTTGAGTTGAATTACTGAAATAAATGAACTTTTCCATCACATTCTAATTTATTGAGATGCACCTGTATAGCCTATGTATGTATGTGTGTGTGTGTGTGCGCGCGTGCATAATTAGTCTTTAAAAAGGGTTCATATCTGTATCTCTTATCATCACAAGACTGCAGTCACTAGTAAACAGAAGACTTCCTATTAATAAATTATCTGAAAAAGATCTACTCTATGAACAATGCATTAAATTACATTAAATAAAGACAAAATAAATAAAACAAGCAAATGACACGATAACATGTATCTGGTCGACTGATGCCATGTCTTAAGTCAAGAGAATTATAAATCATCTTATAACAGGCGTCCAATACTGACTTCAGGAAAAGAGGAATAACCAATTACATTTGAGGTTACAATTAAAACAGCAAGCCCCGCCCCACGACTGACAAAAATAAAAGTGTTCGCACGAGCAGATGAGGGAAGATCGAGCGCGAGGATGTGGGGAATGATCATGGATGTCACGCGTGCGCGAGGGTTTGAAATGAGCTTGCGGGCTCCCGTTTCCTCACGTGTAAATCTGATTTCCTCACGTTGGAAGTGATTTACCGTGCGCGCCACCATCAGTGATGCGCTCGGTTATTAATGGCATAGAATTGCCGCCATAACTAACTTACATTAAAAAAGTTAAATTGCAATCATCCACCCCTTTAATGAAAACTTTAGAAACTGAAACTGTTGCTTTACAAGAACATCTACAAAAAAATAAGAAGCATACTGATGAATTAAAGAAAAAAATTGTAGACCTATTGGGAGTCAGAGCACAAGGAGCTTTAATCCACTCATTTTTTCAAAAAGGAAAAAAAAAAGGTCAAAGTAAAATGACTCATTCTTTGAGCTCAGCTACAGGACAGGAAATCACTGAGCCTGCCAATATACGTAGCTGTGGAGTGGATTTTTTTCTTATATGTATAAATGCGAACTAATGGAATGGCGTGCAGATGCTGCTAACTTTTTTGAAGGACTGCCAAAGGTGGATGATGAGTCTAATAAAGAACTACAATGGAATTTGTCATTGCAAGAGCTTTATACTGCCATGACGAGCATGGATCATTGTAAATCTCCAGGAACTGACAGGCTGCCTGTTGAGTTTTATAAGACTCTATGGCCTGTCATAAGAGAGGATCTGCTCACTGTTTTAATGACAGTCTGAAAAGAGGACTCTTGCCACTAAGCTACAGAAGAGCAGTCATTAAACTATTACCTTAAAAAGGTAATATTCAGTATATCAGCAATTGGCGCCCTGTTTCACTTTTATGTTCAGAATATACAATTTTGTCTAAAGCTTTGGCCGTGAGACTTAGTAAAGCCAATTAAAACACTGTGATCCGTTTTATTGCATTCCTGTCAGGAAGATGGACTGTCTGTGTTGTGCTTTGCTCCCCATGACCTAGTTTTCTCTCGTGTGTTACATGCCCATATTCGGTTTCCTTACAGTTCCTGTTCCTGTTCCTATTGTGTTTCATTGAGTCCAGGTGTGTCTCGTCATCCCCTTGTTTAGTTAAGTATTTAAGCC
Organism: Sinocyclocheilus anophthalmus; assembly: GCA_018155175.1. Classification (NCBI taxonomy): domain Eukaryota; kingdom Metazoa; phylum Chordata; class Actinopteri; order Cypriniformes; family Cyprinidae; genus Sinocyclocheilus; species Sinocyclocheilus anophthalmus. The sequence continues at coordinate 69,488 of JADLZN010008929.1, forward strand.
CTGTGTGTTCCCATGTCTAGGGTCCAGTGTCTATCGTCCATCCCCGTTGCTACGAGTGTGTTCCTTGTTCCCATGTTTGGATTAATAAAGATTGCCTTTTCGTGAATTCTCCCACGTCTCCTCGCTCCTTTGCTCCTCACAGTAGGCAACTGTGACAGAAAACTGTTTATAGTTTATAGTTAACTTTAAATAGTTTATTTGCGTTTTCTCATCCATTTGTATTCCATGTTTTTTAAAGTGTTTGTTTTCTGTTTTTCCCCGTGTTCCCCATGGATTCCCTAGCAGCAAAGTTTACATCCCTCGCCTGCAAGGACCTTTCCCTCTTGGAGTATTCTGTGGAGTCTGTTCAGGGCCAACTACTACCACACCGTCGACCTCCCAGACACCACCAGACTGAGCTGGAGGGAGGCAATCATCCGGTGTCTCAGGGCTCTACAGTGCGACCATTTCAGTCGCATTTGTGACTGAAAACTACAAAGTGTTGACGGGGTGTAAATAAGATATTCATGGCAGTGTAGAGGGCTTCGTCGATTATAATGAGTTTGTGAGATCGGGATAAATAAGATGAGTGAAAGCTTTTAATGATTATAACGGGATGTTTGCAAATGTGATAGTGATTTAATTACAACAGTTCATTAAACAAGAGTAATATCAGGGCCGGATTGTCTGACAACAACACAATTGCCTGATTTTGCTGTATTTCATCAACGAAAATAGATTTTTTTTTAAAAGTAACAGCTGAGCCGCTGCGCATTGCCATTTAAACACAGCGGTGATTCATTTATGAATGAACTGCGTTTTTAAACAAATCTAGCGAGTCAATGATTCAATTACCCATTCATAAAGACAGTCACGTACTTCGTTCCTGAATGAATCAGCCGTTCGAATGAATCAATTGAATGAATGATTCAGTGATAAAATCAGTGACTTGCCGCCACCTGCTGGCAGTTTTAGTTTAATTTTTAAAGCATCTTTTCTGTTATTTAAATCATTTTTATATTCAAAATGTTATATTTAAAACATTAATCACCACATGAATTTATGAATTTAATTGCAATCATGCTACCTCTGAGCCTCATTAAACGTCTGAAAATACACACATAAGCCACTTGTGTGTTCTTTGTGCCATCTCTGTAGACAAAGATTTTCTTAAATACTCATTTCATTTGATTGGTAACTTATTCTACTTCTTATTCTACTTGTTTTTATTCTGTTGGTTTAATTAGAAATGTTAAAAAGCTTAAAAAATGTATTTTTTTTAATTTGACATAAAAGATGACATACTTTTAATAAAGATAGAAAAATGCCATTACAAAGGTAAAAACAAAATCCCCTATAAATCATTTTAAGGAGTCAACTATCACCTCGTAATGGGAAGGTTTTGACCGTGCTCCTAAATTTTTTAAATTAGGAGCACAAACGCTCCTAAAAAGAAAATTATCCGTAGAGCCCTGATGTCTAGGAGCAGTGCTACCTCCGATACAGAACACAGCCCGATACAGGGCCCAGCCCCATCTCCTGCTGCCGTGGAGCCCAAGCCCGAACGCACGTGGATGGAGAGCCCGACCCCGTTGCGACGATGAGCCAATCCTATGGGTGTGCGACAGGGTGAGGATCGCCATGGGCCCAGAGCCTCACGGCCATTGTGACAGGTGTGAGAGATGCTACAACGCCCCCGCCACGAAGGGGAGAAAGATTGAACAGTAGAGGCCGGAGAGGAGCTCCGCACCCTGCACCAGGCTGAGGGTCTGAGCTAATGATGGATCGGCGGCTGTGTAACTCGAAGGGAGAGAGCTCGTCCTGAGTTTAGCCTCACAAATGCCCGCCCCCACCGCTCCTGCCTCCCCACGTCGTTGTGGCGTCCCCTCTGCTCGCATTCAGCCCACCATAAGTGCGGTGCGAGCTCCGCCATTCTCCATCGTCACCATGGCTGGAGAATCCCTTGCCTCCAGCCTCTGATACCCAGACTCCGCCTCGGCCCATCTGAGCCCAGAGCTCTCCACCATGGCTGCTAGCTCCCTCCTCTCCGCCGTGGCCCGGCAGTCCACTGGCTCCGCCAGGCTCCCTCATCCCTCTGGCTCCGCCTTGGTCAATCGTCGACCATTCGCCACCTCGGGACTCCACTCCTCCGGCTGTGCCTCGTCCCTCTGGCTCTGTCAGGCTCCTCCTTCCCTTTGGCTCCTCCTTGGTCCTCTGTTGCTCCGGCTCCACTGTGGCCTTCCGGATCCCCGTCTCCGCCTCGGGCTCCTCCACCACATGCTCCGCCACCATTGGTCGGCCCCCTGAAGTCGTCAGCCCTTCCTCCACCATGGCCCCTCCCTCCGTCGGCTCCACCGTGGGTCGACATTATGGCCGTGGCCTTGGGCCCACCTGGCACTGCATGCTCCAAGTCCCTACTGTCGGCTCCCTGGCTCCTCCCTCCATCTGATCCACCCTGGCTCCTCCTGTTTCCTCCCTGGTTCCTCCCTCCATCGTCACCTCCCTGGACTCTGTCTGCTGCCTCCCTCCCGGGTGTCCATCCTCCTCCTGAGCCTCCTCCCAACTTCCCACCCATCCCTCCTTCTGTTGTTTCTTCGGCGCGAGGACGCGCCTACCAGGAGGGGCAGATGGGGCGATATGTCAGGAAGATGGACTGTCCGTGTTGTGTTTTGCTCCCCATGACCTAGGCTGTATCCGAAATCGCCCCCTATTCCCTCATTCACTATTCCCTACATTAGGTCACTAATTCAGTTCACTAGAAGGAGTGAATGAAAAAGAGTAGTGAATTCGGACACTGAGTGCACCGGAAGGAATGCCGCTTTTGCATAGTTTGTGCTTGATGTTTAATAATCATTTGAAACTGGCAAACTAGCAGCTCCAGTAGTAAGATTAAAGGATTTATCTTGAACTCTGTGACGGAAATTATGTATAAACCTTAATCAAACAATTTAATAATCAATTTACAATTAATTTATACCCGTGTTGTACATTATGCTGTATGCCATGGATGAGCGCTTTGTAAAAATGAACAGATTGATTATTCAGCTGCGGGTGCCATCTTCTGGCGAGATGCGGGAATTCATTCGGCACGTGACTCTCACAGTGCATTATGGGCATTCTCTAGCCATTGAGCGTGCACCAGTTGTACGCTCGTTTTTGCAGTGCATTGTGGGATTGAATGAGTGCACTCGAGAACGTCCACTATGGTTTCGGACACCACTAAAAATGGCTGTTCCCTCAAGTAGTGCCCTATTTAAGGGTATAGGGGGCGATTTCGGACACACAGCCCTAGTTTTCCCTTGTGTGTTACATGCCCATATTTTGTTTCCTTCCTGTTCATGTTCCTATTGTGTTTCATTGAGTCTAGGTGTGTCTCGTCATCCCCTCGTTTAGTTAAACTATGAATAGCAAAACCTGGTTTGCAATGTCAGAATGATGAACAGTACTACTACGTTATTGAATCAAGGAAACAAGAAATAAAAATAATAAAAAAAACTCCAGTGACTGTCAACAAGTTTAAATTCACATTCAGATGGCTATCTGGAAAGACAAGCTTTTCCTTTTATTGTGTGCCAAAACATTTTGGCTTTGCCTTTGAGCCAACAAGATTAAAATATGAGGAACAAAATCACAATGGAACTGTTTTCTATGAGTAGTGTTTTACAGACAGATTAATAGTGTTTGTATGCTTGTGCTGTTTGATACAAATATACAAGGGAAGTAACTAATTTGTCAAAGAAATCATGGTATAGTTTCATGGCTGATTTTTACAATTCACCAGTGAAATTACTGGTCATATAAGATAAAAGTTTACTAGAAAGTGTGTATTTTAGATGACTGATAACTACCCCACGAACATGTATAAAAATATATCTGATGCAATAAAATCCATGTAAAAAAGAAAAAAAAAAACTCACCTGTTGACAAACACTAAAACAACAGTGAAAATATATATAGCTATATACAGATATAGCAACGTAGAATAAAAATTTATAAATAAACGGAAATTAATTAAATATCAGCTATGCATAGAAACACAACACCTCAAATGTATATTTAAAAAACATAATTAAGCATGCAAGTAGAAACTATATCTGCATGATTTTATTCCTTTGTTCTGGTGGCTTTTTTTTTTTTTTACTTTATGGTTGGCATTCTTCTCATTTATGAAAAGCATGTTTCTTTAAAACAAACTGAACAAACAACCCTATGTTGTGGATTTTTCTTGGGTGCGGCCAATGAAGTGGAGAAGCAGAGTTCCAGATGTCAAAATAAGACTTTATTTAACAAAGAAACAAAGCCGGGAAGACAGTCACAGCATTCCAAATCATTCCAAAGTCTTTGTTTGTCAGCTCATATTATATACCCTTTGTTCTCTCCAAATTTGGTCATTTTCTGTTTTTTCTTTGTTCCGGTTATTTTTTATTGGTTATAGATACCTGATTTGCCACAATTGTTTCCAACCCTTTTGGCCTTGTTTTTTAATGGTGGAATGTGGTCCGATCAGCCATTTTTTAAAAAAGCTTTTATTTCATTGGTTGGTAGTGTGGTCATACTAGATATGTGCGTCACATCCATCCACCTGCTCCTGAAAATATTAGATTATTTCATGTTTACGTCTACTGTCTAATGAAAGGTCCACTGTCTAATGAAAAGACCATTATACGTTCATCATTCCCCATCACTACATCCAGAGTTAACATAATTCAGCATATTAATTTATATACTGATTACTTTCATTTTCACATAACGTTCAGTAAAATTACACAATACCCACTCTAAAAGTCCCTAGATTTCCCATAATGGCTCTTTGGCATTAAGTCAGTTCACATTCTGATATGCTAAGGAAGAAACTGCTATTTATAAAAAGAACTAGCAATCAGTTCACTCATGAAGGGAAGATACTTTTTAATAGATATGCACTTCATCAAATTTGTTGGAGATTACTGTATGCAAACATTTAACTTTTTTTTTTATTATTATCCCATTTTGGGTATGAATTAACTCTTAAACCTTGGTTGTTTATTACTGTTGGCAAACATTTTAACTATTTTCACTAACGCCATCCACCCACCCATCCATATATATACTGTGTGTATATATATATATATATATCTGACATGCTACTGTGATTTGTGGAATATGGGCGAGAGGCCAGATTATTCCTGAAAATATACTTGATGATGATGATGAACCATGTGCTTCCAAGCAGAGGAGCAGAGTTGAAGCACGACAAAAGCAATGTTCTTTAGCAAGTTGCATGCAGTTTTTATTTTTCAACCATTAGAGGGTCAGAGAGTACATAGTGTAGCTTTAGATTAAAAGTTTTTTTTTAAAGTCCTGTAATAAATTAAATTAAAGTCCTGTAATAAGCTTTATTATTATTATTATTATTGTTTTGTTGTTGTTATTCAGTACGATTGACAGACCTTAGTACTTATGCTTAATATTTAATCGCGTTCGTGCGTGATGGCGCCTACGCTGATGGCTGCCTCCGTGGCGTGATCCGCAGTTGTTTTTATGTTTTTGTTAGTTTGTCCTGGCTTTAGTTATATCCCTGCAATCAGTTACACCAGAGACGAATTGCTGGACATTCGGAAGTACACACCACCAGATATTTCACCGGTTTTCGATTATTCTGATGTTTTGCTGGACATTGTAGTCGGCGGAGCTGCTGTGCTGATCAAGCTCTTCAGGACGCGCAGATGGGGGAAGAGAGCCGACTCGCTCGTGAAGCTCAGGCAGCGCGGAATCAGGATGCCGTTGCCTAGTATCCATCTGGCGAACCTCCGCTCTTTATCCAACAAAACAGACGAACTCATTCTGCTTTCCCGGACAAATAAGGATTTTTCAAACTCTGCTGCTGTTTTTCACGGAAACCTGGCTGAAAGACGCCGTTCCGGATAGCGCGTTGAGTCTGCCGGTCTTTCAGCTGTTTAGAGCAGACCGCGGTGCAGAATCAACGGGGAAATCGCGCGGTGGAGGGACATGCTTTTACATCAATGAGAGGTGGGGTACAGATGTAACTGTGTTAAAGAAGACGTGCTGTTCAGATCTAGAAGTGCTCTACATTAATTGCAAGCCGTTCTACTCGCCACGGGAGTTTTGCTCGTTCATTCTCGTAAGTGTGAACATTCCTCCGCAAGCGCACGTGAGTTCAGCTTTACAGAAACTCGCTGATCTGGTCACAGAGACAGAACAACAACACCCGGTCTCTGTTTTAATCATTCTCGGGGACTAATAAAGCCAATCTCTCCCGTGAACTGCCAAAATTCAGACAGCATGTTACATGTCCCACCAGAGAGTCAGAGACGGTAATATATTGGATCACTGTTATACCATGATAAAGATTGCATATCACTCTGTTCCATGGGCAGTTTTGGGGCTCTCTGATCACTGTTTGGTTCTTATACCGACCTACAGGCAGAAACTTAAATCAGTTAAACCTGTATTAAGCAGAGCAGGTTTTAAAAGCTTGTTTTGACCTCACTGACTGGAGCGTCTTTGAAGCTGCAGCCACCAATCTGGACAAGCTCACAGAGACTGTAACATCATATATCAGTTTCTGTGAAGACGTGCATTCGTACCAGGACTCATTTAACCTACAACAAAGACAAACCATGGTTCACTGCAAAACTAAGACAGCTCCGTCAAGCCAAAGAAGATGCTCACAGGAAGGGATAATGTCTTGTATAAACAGGCTAAATACACACTGGAAAAGGAGATCAGAGTGGCAAAGAGGAATTATTCTGAAAAATAAGGATTCAATTCTCTTCCAGTGACTCAGCATCAGTGTGGAAAAGTCTGAAAGAAATCACCAACTACAAGACACCATCCCCAGCACTGTGGAGAATCAACACCAGGCAGACGATCTGAACGAGTTCTACTACAGGTTTGAAAAAACACCCCACACCCAACCTGAACACTTCTCCACACAACCATTCACACCTCCAACAACCCCCCTCTCCCCCCCACCTGCAATTCAGATCAGCGAAGACGAGTGTGCGCCAGGTCTTTCCGGAAGCAGAAAAGGAAAAAAGCAACAGGCCCAGATTGTGTTATACCAGTCTGTCTGAAATCCTGTGCTGACCAGCTGGCCCCCATCTTCACACAGATCTTTAACAGATCACTGGAGCTGTGCGAAGTCCCTTCATGCTTCAAACACTCCACCATCATCCCCATCCCAAAGAAACACAAAATTACAGAACTAAATGACTACAGGACTGTGGCTCTAACGTCTGTGGTCATGAAATCTTCTGAAAAACTGGTGCTGGCCCACCTGAAAGACATCAATGGACCCTTGCTGGATTCTCTTCAGTTTGCCTACAGAGCAAACTGGTCTGTGGACGATGCAGTTAACATGGGTCTGCATTATGTTCTGCAACATCTAGATAGACCAGGGACTTATGTGAGGATTCTGTTCGTGGACTTCAGCTCGGCCTTAACACCATCATCCCAAACCTCCTCCTGCCCAACTAACTCAGCTCTCCATGCCCACCTCCATCTGTCATTGGATCAACAGCTTCCTGACAGACAGAAAGCAGCTAGTGAGGCTGGGAAAATACACATCCAGCACCCGTACGATCAGCACTGGAGCTCATCAGGGTTGTGCTCTCTCTCCACTGCTCTTCTCCCTCTACAACAAAGACTGCACGTCTAAAGACCCCTCTGTCAAACTCCTAAAGTTTGCAGACGACACCACACTAATCGGCCTCATTCAGGACGGTGACGAATCTGCTTACAGACAGGAGGTCGAGCAGTTGGCTGTCTGGTGCAGTTTCAACAACCTGGAGCTCAACACGCTCATAACTGTGGAGATGACCGTGGACTTCAGGAGAAATCTCCCTGCACTCCCCCCACTCACCATAATAACAGCACTGTAGCAACAGTGTAGTCATTTAGATTCCTGGGCACCACCATCTCTCATGACCTGAAGTGGGACATTCACATTGATTCCATTGTTAAAAAGGCCCAGCAGAGTTTGTACTTCCTTCGCCAGCTGAGGAAGTTTAACCTGCAGCAGGAGCTGCTGAAACAGTTCTACTCAACCGTCATCGAGTCTGTTCTGTGCACTTCAATAACTGTCTGGTTCAGATCAGCTACAAAATCTGACCTCAGAAGACTACAGAGGGTAGTACTAGAACTGTACTAATCCAGAGTGAGCAAAAGGGCTGGCAAAATCACTCTGGACCCCTCACATCCAGCACACTCCCTCTTTGAACTGTTGCCATCTGGTTGACGCTACAGAGCTCTGAGCACCAGAACGACCAGACACAGGAACAGTTTCTTCCCTCAGGCAATCCATCTCATGAACACTTGACAATAACTGTGGAACACACAACACAATTTATACACTCGTACACTAATTTATCTAACACACATACTCAGTCTACATTTCAATTTGCACATAATATACCTGTACATACAATTGTCGATTTGTATATATTTTTATTCCTTATTTTTACTTGTTCTATTTTTATTTTTAATTTTTTAATCTGTTTTTTGTTCTGTCACTGTCATTCTGTTACACTGTGGAAGCTTCTGTCACGAAAACAAATTCCTTGTATGTGTAAACATATCTGGCAATAAAGCTCTTTCTGATTTAAAAAGACCCAAAGCAGGAACTGAACACCCCTCCCCCTTGAGAATGGAGATCTTTTAAAGCAGCTTTTGAGGAAACACTTACACAGAAACACTTTCCCTGTCAGACACCTGGCTGTCCGCACATTGTGAGGTATGTTCTTACAACTTTAGTTTATATTTTAACATTACTTACAATTAATCTAGATAAGTTATTTATTTATTACTTCATGGGAATCTTGTTATGAATATTAGGTTATAAATATAAACATATGAAAGATAAATGTGTTGAAGCACAAAATGGTAGATTGGAATGCCAAGGTCTTGCATTTGATTGTCAAGAAATATACATGCTGATCAAATATACCTTATAATTGCTGTTAGTTACTTCAAATAATAGCAACTTTTCAATCAATAAATATAAATGAGCTGACTTTATCTGAAATAGCTGCTTTCTTCTCTGCTGTGCTACTCAAAAGACAAAAGATTGTAAAAGACATAAGGTGTTAAAATTACATTTTTGTAGCTTTAAGGAAAAATAAATAAAAATGAAACCTGCTTAATTAAAATAAATTTATTGGAATGCAAGGCAACTTACGGTAAGACAAACTAAAACATAGCTGTGGTCATAAACACACTGTTAAATTTATATATTTGTCTGAGCAGTGTCCTCAAATAAGCAGATGTGTTCTGAACTTAGGTTCACTTCTCTATAGTTTAAGGAAGTGACTTTGATGCAGCTGAACAGAGGGACTGTGACTGACATTAGACACATTTGCATCCACTTGGTCATTTGATGTGAACTTCTGGTAAAACACTCTTTTAGCAATGCCAAAGCCATGGGTTCCATTTAGAGGGAGCACACATAATATATTGTTGAAAGCAGTGTCAGTTCAAATCATCTGAACAAATGGAAAAGTGGTGTTAGGCTGCAGATACATGTGATACATACCATGTAAATATCCAATTATGTCACAAGCTGAAAGACACATAAATCTCATATGTAAAATGTTTTGTTTTACACAACAGGAGTTGAGGGATGCAGCTGGTAATTTTTTTCCTGTTGATACTGACACACACATATGCAGATTACCCTGCATTAAAAGCTGTTCTGTCAGAAAAGGGTCTCAGAGATGGTAAGTTCTTCACATGCACATGAAAGTCACTGCAATGATTACATCTATATATCATATTTACACTAAGCTAGCCTGGTTGGCAATAATTTACACTCCAAACTCCACTCACCATTGTCTGGTTGGCAGCCGAGATATCCAGCCTTCGTAGGATGCAGCCTTCTGTTTGAGAAGCACCCATCAGATACTCTAATGCAGGGGTGCCCATTCATGTTCCTGGAGATCTACCTACCTGCAAAATTCAGTTCTAACCCTGATCAAGCACACCTGTCTGTAATTATTAAGTGCTCCTGAAGATCTAAATTTGTTACAAGATTGGGCACCCCTGGGTTGTATTCCAGAAAGCAAGGTTAACTTACCGTCACATATACCATGACCATCTCCACCATCGTAGGACCTCCCGCATCTGGTCCTAACCCAAACCTCAATGTTGTTCCCTCCTACTTGAGGTATGTGGTTCCAAAAACGTGTCCGGGAGTAAGTTCAGTCAACTCGGAGTATGTTCACAGTTAACACACAAAACATTCTCAATAGAGGGACAAATCGATAAGTCATTATGGAAACGGACGTTAAGAAAAAGCGCACCATGCAGCTTCTCTGCGTCACTGAGAATAAGAATTATATTGTTTTTTAATGCTAATTATATAATAAGAAATATCCCCGTTTTCTTATTGCCAGTGATGAATTACCTTGTATGAATAAACTTGTGTATATTTGATATGTGATGATGTCAAAAATGTGGTGTTGTAGATGTTTATGTTTTTATGTGTTCAGTGTCTCAAATGATGGCTGTTTGGATACAAAACAAACTGAAGAGTACTGAAATCCCAGAGGTCCGGGGTGGAGTGGACATTGGGATCGGCACTGTAGAATATGTCATCTCAAAGTCAGTACACAGTACACTGACAAACAATTAAACCAAATGAACAAATGCATCACATGTGATGAACAGTTGTTTAAGCATACAAAAAAAAACTAATCGTAATAAACTGTGTGCATGTCTCCAGCATGCAGGTTGTGCAGTGCAGCATGTCAGGCCCATCAATGGAATTTGTAAAGGGAATAGGTGTATCTGTGGAAGTCAGTCAACTCTCATTAGCTATCACAGGCAGATGGGCAACACAGTTTGGTATCATGTAAGTAAACCACTTGCAATTATATCAGTTTCACTTCTCAGGTGGTTTTGGAAGGAAATAACATGTTCTATCAGTGGTGGACAGTAACAAATTATGTTTTACATTAAGAGTATTTTTACTTTGAGAACATTACAAAATACTTTTTACTCAACTACATTTCTTAAAAACATGTAATTTCTTATCATTTTGAACTAGACAAATCATCGCCCACTCTGAGATATGATATCTGTAAACTTGAAGCGAGCAACAGTTCTATGGTCAGAAACACCTTGCTGATGAACAGAGAATTGTCAAACTAGATTAAACTGATAGAAAGGATACAGTCACTTAGATATCCCCTTTTTACAGTTGTGGTGAACAGAATAGCATCTCAGAATCCCGCCTTGATAAATATCAATTTCTGCTGAGGCACACAAATGTGACCCTGCCTGTGAAAACCCAGCTAAAGTCATTTTTTTGTGATTGACTGTTTTCTACATAAAATCATAAACGTGAAAATATAACCTTTATTTCTTTAATATTGACTGAGTAAGGCCATATCAAAGATTGAAATCATAGTGAAATTAATGGTTGAAATCAAACTTTGATGCTTGTTATCTCATAATTAGATTTTGAGACTTTAGCCTGGATTTCACAGACAGGGTCACAAATTGGCACCATCCGCATTAATCCATTGATCCAACCTGCCTTGTGTCAACAGTCAGCATTGATAATAATAATAAAAAATGTATAGGCAGAGAGCTGTCATAAATTAATTAAAAATACTGACTCTCTTGAATATCTGCTTATTAGTCATGGTTACACTTTATTTTGATAGTCCACTTTAGACATTCTATTAACTATAAGTAACTTTGTAACTACATGTCAACTACATGTCAACTAATTCTCATTAATTTGCAACTACATGCCTACTAACTCTCAGAGTAGACTGTTAGTGTAGTGGGTCGTGTTAGGGTGTCGGTCGTGTGGTGTAGGTTAGTAAGTTGTGAGCCAAGAAAGTTGGAGAAGATATTAAGCAGACAGTGTACTAATACTCTAATGACTGCTGGTTGACATGTAGTTGCAGAGTTACTTATAGTTAGTAGAATGTGTAATGTGGACTATCGAAATAAAGTGTTACCTTAGTCATTGCTAATAAAATAAATGCAAGATATGGTGCTGTAGAAACCCCAGAGTGTATTAAACATTGATGCTTTAATCAAAGCAGTGCAAAGGTAAAGCAATAAGCAGAATTCCGCAAGTAGCCCCAAATCCACACTCCAGAGCCATGTGGGCAGAGCCGATCCTCCCTATAAGCAAAATAGGACCCCCGAAACACCAGGGGCCCCATTTAATTTTAGTTTTGTTTTTTAATTTGGCCAACGGTTATGAAAACAGCTTATGTCATTTATTTTAATGATAAATTATATAATGATAAAAATCCGTCAAATCAGTTAATGTGAATGTCGTACAGTCTTGCTCGAGACTAAAAAAAACTAGTTGGAAGACAACTGAGTCGCGGGAGAGACACTGTTTCTCAAACGCTTTCCGCGAGCGCGATTCAAGACGGGTGAAACACGGACAAATGTGTTTCATTCATTCGTTCGTAAACCCTCATACCCCACTCCACCACCGACACAGTTTTGCATAGAGCCCCTAGAAGTCTAGGATGGCACTGATTGTGGGCCCTAAAACTAGAACTCCGGTCAAGGAATGGACGATGGGCATACGTGATTCTTAATAATTCTCTCACTTTGGACATTAAATTCGTAATTCATCCCCTAAAATTAGGGCTATCAATGGACCAATTTTTTTTTTTAAAGTTAAAAAAAGTAAGATATTTTTGATGAAATCCAAGAGCTTTCTGCTCCTGTATAGACAGCAAGGGAACTACCATGTTCAAGGCCCAGAAACATAGTAAGGACATCGATAAAATAGTCCATGTGGTCCATCAGTGGTCCAACCACAATTTTATGAAGCTACGAGAATACTTTTTGTGTGCAAATAAAACAAAAATAATGTCTTTATTCAACAATTTCTTCTCTTCTATTTCAGTCTTCGATGCGCGTTCACGAGAGTACCACAATGCATGCGTGTAATGCTGATGACACAGGAGCCGGAACAAGCAGTGGAACACACGTATGTGTCATAGTACTCTCATGAATGGTGGCGGAGACTGACTTGGAAGAGAAGAAATCATTGAATAAAGTTGTTATTTTTGTTTTCTTTTCACACAAAACATTCTCGTAGCTTCATAAAATTAAGGGTGAACCACTGATGTCACATGGACTATTTTAAGGATGTCCTTACTACGTTTCTGGGTCTTGAACGTGATAGTTCCTTTGCTGTCTATGCAGGGTCAGAAAGCTCTCGGATTTCATCAGAAATATCTTAATTTGTGTTCCGAAGATGAACAAAGTTCTTACAGGTTTGGAATTGCATTTTGTGGAATTCCTGGAATCACTCTTTACTTAGAAACACACAGACTTGATTATAATATTTCTATGCTTGTTAATTATGGTTTTGCTGTAATTTTATGTTTCTCATGGCTATAATCAACAAATTAACCATTATGCTTTCACCATCTGCTATTCATGCCATTATGCCTGGCAAGTTAAGAATCATGAAGTATGTCGTGTTTAGTGTCTATGTGCGGGATTTTACATTTTAGAAATATGCATTATATATCAATAAGATGTGTTAATAAGACATTTGCAACATCAAGGAGTTATGTTGTTCTTTGAGTATGTAACATGATTGTCTTTTGTTCTATGATTGCAGCCATGATGGTGGCTCAGTTGATCTGGCTGTGTACAATATAAAACTCAAAACCCTCCTGGGGTTAGGGGATGAAGCTGGCCGACTCTCCATCACTACCATTTCCTGTAGTGATGAAGTAGGAGGTGTGAACATTCAGTTCCACGGAGGTGCGAGGTAAGACCAGCTTTAAAACAAACTCTGGTTAACAAAACATAAAAGACTAAGATTTGAAGTGCTACCTAAAGATACGCACAACAACTGTGAATATCTGTCATGACTTAATTGTGACTGCCACTAATGAAGCTGTTAATCATAGTCATAGTCGCCGATTTCCCACAGAAAAGCACAAGATATTCCCCATTCATTTTAACAGATCAAAAAATTGATAGGGAACCTCTATGATTTGTGGATCTCACATTGTTCCTTGGTGGATTATAATACATTCAATGCATCATTAGAATTTGTCTTTGCATTTTGATTAAAATGGAAACTTCAAAACTACTCACACCATCATCTCATTAGTAGCAGTGGTGCTACTTCTTCACATTATCAGTCGTCTACATCTGTCTCTGTTTAGCTGCGTTCTTAACTTTGGTTTGAATGTTCCTCTTTATCTGAACTGGGTTCTCTATCTCTGTTGCCAAGTTATGTGAGCGGCCCGGGGTGTCAGTGGCTTAGCCCCTTTCTGAGGAAAGTTTAGGTGAATGTCTGTCACCACCTTGGTCTCTCACCAGGTGGACAGGCATGCATCTCGTCATAGTCAGCATTTTGTTCCCCATGGTGACTGCTAGAGGACGCAGCATGAGTTCCCTAGAAGGGGAACGTATCAGGTTACGCATATAACCATGGTTCCCCGAGAGGGAATGAGACGCTGCGTCCCCTCACCATGCCTTCGGCCTGCCTGTTTACGTCTCCTTCAGACAACTAAGTTGTATTCAGCAGGTGCCCTTTTATACTTCCGGACACCCACCTATGATGTCACGGGCCACATAGACCAATAGGATTGGCATTTTTCACACATGCTTCAGACACCGGTCATGCTGTCAGCATTCCCCATAGTGACTGTTAGAGGACGCAGTGTCTAACATTACCCAAGACGTTCCTCTTTCTTACATTTTTTGTTGTTGTAACCAATGATCGCTAGTTAATTTATTGTTAAGTCAGAGGGTTCATGCATTAATTTGACCAGTTGGAATGTTAAAGGTTTTTAAATTACTATGAATGTTAAAGGTTGCACCTGAATTGAAATCAATGATGAAAACTTTATTCAGAAAAGATCTTCTTTACTCCCTGACTTGAACACACATCTTATTATGGGAGGTGATTTTAACTGTGTTTTGAATCCCTTTCTGGACCGCACATCCACCAAACCTACCCAACCCTCTAAATCTGCAATTACACTTCAGTCACTTCTAAACATTTGTGGTCAAGCTGATGTATGTTGTTTTTTCAACCCCTCAGCATGGCAATATTCATTTTGTGATGTTTTATTAACAAGTTTCGGGAGGAGCGCGCACAGATAATTAACACGGCCAGTTCATCATCAGTAATTACACCATCTATCCAATCAGCTGAGGAGAGAACCTCTATAAATAATCAAAGCAGCCTTACCTCCATTATCTCCCGTCCTTAGCATCATGTCAGACATTGAGCTTTTCCCGGACGATAATGAATTCGACACCACGGGTCCTCCGGCGTCTTCAGTCGCCCTCCAGCACACCAGCGCTCCGCAGGACACCATAAGCGAGCCCGCGGCTGCAACTCGGGGCCGCCGGCCCTCCCGCGCCGCCATCGCGCATACCTCCAGGCACCGAGGCACGCCATCACCTGCGCCTTCAAGGCGTCAGCCACCTTCTCCAGCGTCCTCCTACGCCTCAGCCCTCTCCCCCGCCCCAGCTGCGGAGAAATGGACCGTGGCAGAACTACGCCAGGCGCTCGTCAGCTCCGGCGTCAGCGTCCCACGACGATCAGCCAAGGCAGATCTCCTCGCCCTCTATACTTCCCTCCAAACAGGGGCGCCTCCAAGCTTCACTCCTCCATCCAAGGCCGCGGACAAAGCGAGCCAGGGCCGTAGTGTTCCATACTCACGGCCCGAATTAACCACCACTCCTTCGAAGACGGCTTCCGGCCAGTAGGCCGCAGCAAAAAAACCTTCGGCAAGCCTGGGCCGCGCCCCGGATGCTGCCAGCCCCAGACCTCTTCCTCCATCCACCGAGCTCAACGAAATGCCAGCTCCAGTCTCCACGAGCCACCGCGTTAGCGTGAGCATGCCTCCGCTAGCGGCGCAGACCTACCCACAACCCTCGCCACACACCTCCCCATACCCCCTCCCCTACCCATGGCCTGCAGCCCCACCATCCATCACTAGCGTGAGCATGCCTCCGCTAATGGCGCAGGCCCCGGCGCCCGCCATTCCCCCTCTCTTTCCTCCTTTTTCTTCCGCTATCGGAACTGTCACAAGCGCGAGCATGCCTCCGCTAATGGCGCAGGCCCCGGCGCCCGCCATTCCCTCTCTCTTTCCCCCTCTTTCTTCCACTCCCGGAGTCTTCCCAAGTGTGAGCATGCCTCCGCTAATGGTGCAGGTCCCGACGCCCGCCATTTCCTCTTTTTTTTCCTCCTTTTTCTTCTGCTCCCGGAGCGATCACAAGCGCGAGCCTGCCTCCGCTTATGGCGCAGGCCCTGATGCCCGCCTTTCCCTCTCTCTTTCCCCCCTTTTCTTCCGCTCCCGGAGCCGTACCAAGCGTGAGCCTGCCTCCGCTACCGACGCAGGCCCCGATGCCCGTCAATTCCCCTCTCTTTCCCTCTTTCTATTCCATCCCCTAACTGCCCCAGACGTAGAGCATAGCCTCCGCAAGCGTTCCCTGGCGGCTACCTTCCACTCCCTCTCGCTCGCTCTTTCTTCTCTTTCCCCTTTCCTCTTCCGCCAACCACTACCCCGCGCCTCCGAACCCCTCCCTTGAACCACCCCCCTTGGCCATAACATCAGGACATACAGTTTTGGGCAGTCGGACATAGATCTTTTTTCCCTCTGTCACCAATTTCACCTGCCATACCGCAGATCGCCAAATCGACTGCGTCGTGAGTTTTGTTCACGTTACAACACAGCTCAAACCCTTCACTATTTTAACATTTGCTGACTTCAGATCGCTTTCACCCGTTACATTAAGTCATCTGCACTGTTTTTCCCCTCACAGGATACGCGCAGCTCGTCGATATCTCTCAATAATCGCCGAGCCTCGGTCGTTATCATAACGATGGCTCCACTTTTACACCTACCGCCAAATGATTGTTCTTCTAAATGGTGCCATCCGAATAGCCCCTTGGAATCAGTGTCCTTACTGGGGGGCTTTGGACACCGAACTTCATAACAGAGTATTTTTAGGCTGCCGCAACATATCTTGCACGGTCTGCTGATCCATCGCCCACTCCATTATTACATGCCCTCTAATCAACCCATCTTTTCCCCCCTGCCCCGAGCCATCCCAGCCAAAATCCACCAGCTATGTACCGCATCTCCTAGACGTCCCAACCACCCCCTTTCCCCCCACTTCCACCTATCGCCGCTGCTCAGCTCCCTCTGATAGCCAGGTCTGCGCCGGCTTCAACACGTGCAGATGCTCAAGGCAACGCTGTCGTTTTTTGTACGTTTGCAATTTTTGTGGCGGTGCCCATGCCCGCTTGATATGCCCAGTGAAAAAAGCCGCAAATAAAAATACTAAAAGTTATTTATCGACTCCTGTGAATGTTTCTCGTTTATCTTCAGAATTACTTCATCACTCTGACTCCCCTTTTACGGATTATCTACTATCGGGTCTCTCACACGGCTTTCACCCTGGCGTTGAAAATCTCCCCTCCCAAAGCCTCATCTGCCCCAATCTCCAGTCCGCTCTCGCCGAACCCGAAACAGTCGACCTCCTAATTAAAAGAGAAACAGATGCTAAATTTATGATCGGCCCCTTTTCCGCCCCCCCCCTTTTAAAGTTTTCCGCGTTAGCCCCATCGGTATAGCTACCAGGAAATTCTCAGGTAAAAAACGCCTCATAATCGATCTTTCATCCCCGCATAATTCCCCGTTCCCAAGCATTAACAGCCTCATTCCACTCGAAGAATTTTCTCTCCACTACCATGACGTTGACCAAGCCATTACCCTGATCAAAGACGCAGGTCGCGGCGCTTGGCTGGCCAAAGTCGACATCACCTCTGCCTTTAAAGTGATGCCCATCCACCCGGATGGGCATTCATTTCGAATCGGGGCGGCTACCACAGCGGCCCAAAAAGGCCTCTCCCAGCAGCAGATACAAGCACTCGGTCGTTGGTCGTCAGAAGCTTTCAAGAGCTACATTCGATCTGACCGCTCCCACATCAAGGAAGCTCAACGAACCCTCATCGGCCACCCCCTTTAAATGCCAGTACAGCCCCATCCACTAAAAACCGCAGTGCCCGCTCCCGCAGGAGCCTTACCTAATTCCCACACTGCTGCAGCAGTGCCCGCTCCCGCAGGAGCTTTTCCATATTTCCCCACTGCCGCAGCAGTGCCCGCTCCCGCAGGAGCATTCCATATTTTCCCCACTGCCGCAGCAGTGCCCGCTCCCGCAGGAGCTTCCCATATTATCCCAATGCCGCAGCAGTTTCCGCTCCCGCAGGAGCTTTCCATATTTCCCCACTGCCGCAGCAGTTTCCGCTCCCGCAGGAGCTTTCCATATTTCCCCACTGCCGCAGCAGTTTCCGCTCCCGCAGGAGCTTTTCCATATTTCCCCACTGCCGCAGCAGTGCCCGCTCCCGCAGGAGCTTTTCTATTTTTCCCCACTGCCGCAGCAGTGCCCGCTCCCACAGGAGCTTTTCCATATTTCCCCACTGCCGCAGCAGTGCCCGCTCCCGCAGGAGATTTTCTTTATTTCCCCACTGCCGCAGCAGTGCCAGCTCCCGCAGGAGCATTTTCCATATTTCCCCAAACGCCCATCATCCCCCCCCTCTCTTCCGCTCCCGGAGCCACCCCAAGCGTGAGCACGCCTCCGCAAGCGGTCCCGGCAGCTATCTTTCCTCCTACCTCTCGCATGCCTGCCCTTTCTTCCGCCTTGCCCCTACCCATCCCTCCGAACACTCCCGCCTCAGAACCACCCATTTAACACCATCCCATCCCTGTTCACTCAAACTCCCGACCCACCATGGCTAACCCCCGTTAACATCACCTAAATCACCTATAACGACCCATCCCCACTACATTCATCCCAACAGCACCCCGCTCCCGCAGGAGCTTTACCTGTACGGCCCCACTGACGCAGCAGTGCCCGCTCCCGCAGGAGCTTTTCCATATTTCCCCCACTGCCGCAGCAGTGCCCGCTCCCGCAGGAGCTTTTCCATATTTCCCCACTGCCGCAGCAGTTCCCGCTCCCGCTGGAGCTTTCCATATTTCCCCACTGCCGCAGCAGTGCCCGCTCCCGCAGGAGCTTTCCCATATTTCCCCACTGCCGCAGCAGTTCCCGCTCCCGCAGGAGCTTTTCCATATTTCCCCACTGCCGCAGCAGTTCCCCCTCCCGCAGGAGCCTCTTTCTGTATTTCCCCACTGCCACAGCAGTCCCCGCTCCCACAGGAGCCTCTAGTTCTCTCTCCGAAGCCTCAGCAGTGCGCCTACTTCAAGCGATTTTCCAGCACCCACCAATTTTAAAGTTCTGCATATTTGGGGGGTTATCAACGCTCCTCTCTGGCTGCTGTCCCATACTAATTGCATCTTTGGGGGAGCATTTTGGGTCCGGGCTTAATCCCGAGCTCGGACCCCTCTCCCCGGCCAGGGGGAGTACCCCGGGCTCGAGAGTAATTACCGAGCTCGGAGCCCTCTCCCCGGACAGCACGCCAAATACGCATAAACTTTACTCGGTTCATTATAAGTAAGTGTGAACTCGTGAAGTGATGTTTTATTAACAAGTTTCGGGAGGAGCGCGCACAGATAATTAACACAGCCAGTTCACCATTAGTGATTACACCATTTATCCAATCAGCACAAAAGAAAACTATAAATAACCAAGTACGTCCTACCTCCGTTATCTCTCGACTTTCAGCATCCCTCCACCACCCCGACTCCTCACCTTCAGCCCGTTCCTGCCCCAGCACGGGGAGGAACACTCGGGGGGAGCGCTTTGGGTCCGGGCTTAGACCCGAGCTCGGATCCCTCTCCCCGGACGGGGGGAGTACCCCGGGCTGGAGAGTAATGACCGAGCTCGGAGCCCTCTCCCCGGACAGCACGCCAAATACGCATAAACTTTACTCGGTTCATTATAAGTAAGTGTGAACTCGTGAATCTTCTATGTCCACCACAATTACTCCTGTATTGATTACTTTTTCTAAGACAAGAAATTGTTGTCTAAAGTGAGGGCTTGTTCATTTAACAGTATTGTTATAGCAGATCACACTCCACTTACACTTTCTATGTTGTTTCAAGATAAGATGCTTGACTCAGGAGGTTGGAGATTTAATTCTTTGCTTCTTTCTGATAAAGCATTTTGTGATCCATTAAAAATCCATTTAGATTTCTTTTTGGAGATAAATACTATTCCTGAGACTTCACCCTTCACCTTAATTTCCTGGATTAAACTTTTATATTCCATTCTGCTCAGTTCGAACCAATGGGATAACCTCCTCTAATTTTCCCTTGAAACGTGGCACAAGACATGGCTGCCCACTTTCACCTTTGCTTTTAGCATTGGTAATTGAACCCTTGGCAATTGCCATTTGTACTGAACAGTCCATACAGGGAATTGCGAGAGCTGGTGCAGTTCACTGAACGCCAATGATGTGTTGCTCAATATCTCTGATCCGGCTGTTTCTTTACCCGAAGTCTTGAGAATTATAAATACTTTTAGCCTATTTTCTGTTTATAAATTAAATATAAGTAAAAGTGAAATATACCCAAATACATTTACCAATTTCTAATTTACCAACGAGTAAGTAAGTTTCAATGTTTAAAGCTGCTTTTCATAGTTTTAAATGCTTAGGAATAACAATTACTCGTAAGTGCTTAGATCTCTTTAAAGCTAATTTCACCACACTCCTCCAGCAAGTCCAGAATGATTTTGCTCACTGATCGGCTCTCCCATTTCTCTGGCTGGATGTGTGAATCCAGTAAAGATTAACGTTTTGCCTAGATTTCTGTATTTATTTCAGGGTGTTTCAACTTTTATACTGTTGTATAATTCCGTCATTAATGAACCAATAAACCTCATATCTACACTTTCTCCATCATCGGTAGCTGTCATAAGTAAACACAGCTCTTACCTCTCATGAATGGGGTGTGTAATACAAAGCCCAGGGTCCACGACGAAAACTTCCTGATCAGCTCAGCAGAGTTCTCACCACTATGAGGTCCGCACAGGAGATTTATGAACTAAATTCAGATAATGTTTTATCTTTAATAAATTACTCCGAGTCTTGATTAAAAGAAAGTTTATCGAATCACCATATACAAATGGTTTCGCTTTATTAAAAACAATAACTCATAAGCAAAATTCAAGAAAATAACAGCGTGCAATCTTCACCCGATTTTCGGCCTCGCAAAATCATAAAGCACTTGATTATATAGGAGAAGGCGTTACAATTCTTCTCCTGCAAAGCATCTATTCAAATACTCCATTGGATAAATGCAAGACCCACGAAACATTTGGTCACACCCCTTGTTTCAGCGAGTTGCAATTCTATTACATCATCACACTAAGCACAGCATAAATGTACATACATCTCTAAAAATACAGACGGAGAAGTTCAAACAGAGTTTATCTCCGGCTCGCTAACACAGGATGCCTGACCTTTATATGCTACTCACAGCTATGCATCTACTTTTCTACAATGCAGCAACACCTTTGCAAAAATATACGAGCAGGTTTTCACACCTTAGCATTTTCCATTTTTTCTGTTAACCCACATAATGACACCTGTTCTCGCTTTTTTGACAGGATGCCAGTCTAACCGTTTATACCCTTTGAAGTGGCGCTGACCTTTTGAATCCTCAAACAGTCAACCTCACTTCGCAAAGTTTCCATTCTCAAATTAAACTCATTAACTTCAATAAATTGTTTAACCCTTTTCATCAACCGTTTATTTATACGTTCATGTTGACGAATTATCCTTAGAAGTTCTCTTGCAGTCAGCAGCATATCCATCGTTTCTTGTCCGGTCACTTCTTCTCTTCTTCTCCATTTCTGCTTTCTTTTTTGCGCTCCGATGATGTCTCTTCTGCATGGAGTCTAAAAGCAGATCATTAATAGGAATCTCTAATTTATCTTTTTGGTTCAGTCTTCGAATATGTGGGGTTTGACCGGGAAATTGAATAATTCCTATTTCAATACGCAAATCTTTCTTTAAGACTTTAAATCAACACATCTCATCTTTTATTTGGAACAAAAAACAGCCAGAATTCACAGGGAAATACTTCAGAATCCAAAGGTTGAAGGTGGGCTTGCCCTTCCTAATTTCCTATTTTACTAATGGGTGGCAAATATACACTTTACACTATTCTGGTTTCAGAGTCATTTCAGGCTCTGTGATTGGGTCCCAGCTTGGGTCAGTATTTAAGAGGGTTCTAGATCCCCAGCCTCAACAGCCGCACTTCTGTGTGGTCCTCTTACTGCCGTCTCACATTTTCCTTACGGTAATTCCAATGGTAATTCCATTGTCCAGCAATCATTACGAATGGTTTCACCTATTAATCGTAATCCGGTATCCCCCCCCTCACTTAATGATAAAGCATTTAATATTTGGCAGAGAGCAGGTATCTCAGTTTTAAACGATATCTACATTGATAATATTTTTCCCAGCTTATCTCAGTTAACACAAAAATTCACCCTTTCTAGTGTTCATGTTTTAGATACTTGCAGTTCCGAAACTTTGTTAAAAACTAAGTTCCCAACTTTCAGTATCTTCCACCAAAATCCCATCTAGATCAAATTCTTGAAGTACCCTTAGATAAAAAGGGTGTATTGTCTATTCTATACAGGATGATCTCCTCTATTTCTACCTCCTCTCTCACTTTTATTAAGCAACAGTGGGAGTCGGACCTCTGCCTCACATTTGAAGATGAGGTCTGGAGCCAGATCTTGTCCCGTGTCCATACCTCTTCTATTTGTGCACGACATGGTCTTATTTAATTAAAATTTATTCACCAAATTTATTGGACAAAAGTGAGGCTGGCAAAAATTTGGCATGATGTTGATCCTATATGTGATCGTTGTCATGAGGCCCCTACAGACTTAATACATATTATGTTCTGGTTATGTCCATCCATAACTTCTTTTTGGCTATCAATTTTTAAATGTTTTTCCTCTGTGACAAAGAAACAGATCGATCCTTGTCCTTTGGTTGCACTTTTTGGACTTCCTCCAAATGTCACCGGTTTGCTCGGATGTTCTGCAAACGCGTTTGCCTTTTCAATATTATTAGCTAGACGACGTATTTTTTTGCTATGGAAACAAAATCTTCCTCCATCTTTTGATGACTGGCTGCAAGATGTAATGAGCTTCATTCATTTGGAAAAAAAATTAGGTACACAATAAAGGGAAATACTGGCATATTTTCTGAAACTTGGGACATTTGAATTATTTAATTATTTTTTTATTATTATGAGAATTCTTCTGTAGTTAGTCAATCTAATCATTAGGATGTCCTTATGACTGTGGCTTGATTTTGATCAAGTGTATTGAGTACACATATGTGCACTTTACGTACATAATTTATATTTGTAATGATTTGTTTGTTGATGTAAATGTGTACAATATACTGTACATGGACGATTACTTTTATTTTTGTTTCTAAACTCTGATTCAAAGTTTATTCTATACATAATTGACATACACTCTATAATTATGTATTGAGGACCTTTTTGTTTTGTTGGTAGCACTTAAAATAACTTTCATTAATAAATCATTAACAAACATTATATAATGCTTAACAGATCAGTAGTTAATAAATATTCTGTGCTTGTTAATGTTTATTAATGTACTTATTAAACATTACCTAATGATTAACAGATCATTATTTCATGTAAATAATCATGCTTACAATTCATGTGATCATGCACTTCTCGAAAATCTTCAAATGATTTTAATACATGCTATACAGTGATTTAAAGCTTTTGTTAATGCACAACACTTTTGCTGCTACTGAGGTGTGATACGGGTAAGGTTAGGGACGGGTTTGGTGGTATGGGTAGGTTTAAGGGTAGGTTAAGGGGTCAGAAGTGTACAGGGCCAAATTAAGAAAACACGGTTCAATCTGTTTATATTACATTGTTTAGATAAATGAACAAGTATTTCCTTAAAAAAATTAGTTTTCTCCTGTTGATGTATGATTAAAGGAATATCCTGTTTAATGATATACAGCAGTATTCTAATATAAGTGTTGAGGCAATAAAAACATGCTTTGCACCCAAATTACAATGTGTGTGATGTCTTTAGAAAGCATTTAGCTTAAACTTAACTAACCACTCTTTACACAAACGTTGTTACAGCAGCTAAACGTCCAATGCCCATAAAGATACTAATGGATTAGTAAACATTCATAAACATTA
The DNA here is from genome assembly GCA_018155175.1 of Sinocyclocheilus anophthalmus. Classification (NCBI taxonomy): domain Eukaryota; kingdom Metazoa; phylum Chordata; class Actinopteri; order Cypriniformes; family Cyprinidae; genus Sinocyclocheilus; species Sinocyclocheilus anophthalmus. The sequence continues at coordinate 93,607 of JADLZN010008929.1, forward strand.
AAAAACTTTAGATTGGGTACTGCAAAAACATGAACAAATGATTAATAAATGACTAGTAAAGATGTTTGAGTAGGATAAATTCAGGTCTTTTGGGACACATTTTGTCATCGAGATGACTGCTCATAAAAGGTATTAATGATTAGTAAATGTTTATAAACACATTTGCATTGTGAATGTTTATACTTTAGATTAGGTACTGCAAAGACATGAACAAATAATTAACGAATTATTAAGATGTTAAGAATAGTAGAAGTCTACACTATACAAATGAAGACCAAATATGTGACCTTTACACACTGTGATTATTTATTTATTCATTAATTTTTCCCACAGCATTTGTAAATGTAAAAAAGAGCATTAGGTCTTATTTGAAAAGTACATTAAAAAGTTAGCTGGTAATTATTGTATAATTTCTTGTATTTCTTGTTTTAAATGTATTTAATAATTTCCTGTTAAAATCATTTGTAGATTTTTAAAAAGTATCTGATCATATGAATTGAAAGTTTAATGACATTTGTAAGCATTTCAAATTACATTAAATAATGATCTGTTAATGTTTAATAAGTACATCAGTAAATGTAAACAAGCATGTTATCTCACATTTCTAGCTAGGTGTCACGAATCCGGTCCGTGGCCTTCCGGCCGATTGCCACTAGAGGTCAATCTACCATTACATTGACTCTCACACTACACAGTCTGTTACACACTATGCCCTGGACTACATTTCCCATCATCCATTGCACTGACACAGCTGAATTCACTGATCACACAGCCGTCACTAATCACACGCTCACCTGAGAGCCATTACACACTCTATTTAAGACTCTCTCAGTTCCTGTTCAGATTGCTGTGTATTGTTCTGCATTTTCCACTCACCTAGTGATAGCTGCATTACCGAGCCTAGTGTCTTGTTTTCCTTGTTTTCTTCGTCTTGCCTTGTCTGTTTCCCCGTGTTCTGATCACTGCCCGTGTACCTGGATTATCCCTCGAGTCTCGCCCGATTGGATACTGTTCACCCCTGCCTGGACCTTTGCCTTGTACCTGAATTATTCCTCTTGCCTTGCCATCAATATACCTGTTTGCCATTGTCTGACCTATGCCTGTTTTTGACCACGTCTCTGTTAATAAAGCCTTGCAGATGGATCCGCCCGCTTCCTGTGCCTATGTGAATTTATATTAACTAATGATCTCTTAAGCATTATGTAATGTTCGTTAATGATTTATTAATGAAAGTAATTATAAAGTGTTACCGTTTTGTTTGTATAATTCGGGGTTGGAGGTAGTGTGGGAAAAGAATATTTGTTTCTGTTCTCCTGTATCTTTATCCTTTTACTATTATAAAAGTAAAAGTAAAAAAATATACTGTATATATATATCATCTTACTGTTTCCATGGTGACATGTCATGCTTGTCACGTGACACACTGCAGCCACAATAATGCTGTATGACATGTAGGGCACTGTTTTTATTGGTTTTATGTAATTTTTCCTTTTTCATTAAAAGAATTCCTGACTTTCATCATGAAATATCTGATATTCTGTTTTTCAAAAACAAGTTATTTAGCTGTTTACACACCTTTATAATGATCATGTTTGACCCATAATGCACGATGGGCACTGCCATGTTAGTTTGCGGTGCAATCCAGGGAATCGGAGCTGTCCGATTTACAACACGTAAATTCATTCACGTCTCCCAAAAGACATGAAAGTAAATGGCTGGTAAACTGGGGCAAATAGAGTAAACTTTATAGTTACCTACCCAATCAGTATATTGGTAACACTTTATTTTGATAGTCCCCTTTAGACATTCTGTTGACTATAACAAATGTCAGCTACCAGTCATTAGAGTATTAGTAGATAATTCAAATTGTATTTAAAAGGACTCAAATTATATTCAAATGGATTATTATTGCTACTTGCGTAAGTATATATTTTAAAAAAAAAATTAAAAAAATTATATATGTATGTGTGTGTGTGTGGTTTTGGTTGATAACACTGAATCCTCTTCCTGGCTTCGCACCAGTCAAAGCACAAAGCAAATCTGAATTTTGAAGCTGATCATGTTACACACTGAACATTCTATCAAATTGGTGTGGATCGTAACGGGACCAGCCTAATGTGATCACGCCTGTGTGATTGTACGCAAAGGGTTGCATCAAGTATTAAGAACCCTCCTTTAGGTTTCGTGTTTTGGTGGTGCAGCTTTTTTTTCCAGCCATTTGTAAGTGCTTTCCAAGGACAGATCTCAGAGATGATACATATGAGGGTATGTCATTTTTTTATTTCTAAAACAGATGAACCAAATCAACACCTCTACCTGCTGCTTGTAATATTCCTCATTGTGTCTCATGCTGTCTCGTTTTTTTTTCTTTAGATTTGTCCCAGCAATGCACAAGCAAGCAGTGAATTGGAGACGAATCTAACAGAAAATCCTGGTACTGTTTCAAAACATTTCCAGATCCGCAATTATATGTTCGCACAAAAGAAAACAGTTTTTTTAAACTAGATATATATATATAATATATATATCTATACACACCCACACCCTCCACACACATATATATATATATATATATTATATTATATATATATATAATTTTTTTTATTTCATTAACTTTAGTGGGAAATGTGCTTTATGTTATAAAACAAAAACATGAAAAAAAAAGTATTGCCAGCATTATTTAACTTCTGCTACTAAATGACATTACTATGATTGTAAATTCTAAATCCTTGAAACACTTGTTATAGCACCATTTACATTCCACTTCATTATATGGCCACAGTAATCATGCTCAAATGAATTCTTTCTAGTCAACATACCCGTGGATCAGTATATATATCTAAGCATCCTTCTCACATCCTCCCCGGCTGTGACAGATCAAAGCTTTGAATTAGATATTAAGGTAAGGATTTTTAATTCAGTATTTGTAATAATGATTATTGTTTTATCGAAATTCATACAGTTACAACTATTATTGGGTATCTTTTTCTGAATATATTTAGTATGTGAATAGATTTCTTGATTTATATAATGTCTTACCGATTTTATTAACTTTGGAATTTTTACTGTGACCTGCCAGTGATTTTCACTTGGTGTTTCTGTGACAGGGTGAGTTTTACAGCAACACTTCTCCATCTGAACCACCTTTCTCTGCAAGCGCATTTGACGTTAAGTATGCGGAAAACTACATGCTTTCACTGGCTGCATCAGAGTTCCTTGTAAATTCAGCAGCTTATGCTTACCTAAGCTCTGAGGTTCTCCAAATCAACATTACAGACAACATGGTGAGGAAATATAAATAAGCTCTTCTCATGCAGTCAATAAATGAATAATTAAATACATACATACATACATACATAAACAGTGTTGGGCAAGTTACTCTGAAAATGTAATCAGATAACTGATTACTCCTTTTAAAAGTAATCACGTTACTGTTCTGATGACTTTATTTCAAAAGTAATTAGTAATTGATTACATTACTAGTTACGTTACTTTTTTCTCCATTAAATGTATGAAATCCCAGCATACACGCTCCCGATAAATATTTGTTATTAAAGCATCAACATTCACAAGAACACTATTATGTTTAACTAAAGCAAGCGGCTGCTGCGTGCATGGTTTGGCATGGCAGAATGCCAGCAAAGAGCACCGTATTTATAATCTCTAAAAGACATCCCAGTTCATCGCAATCTGCAATATATACATAATGAATCTTTCATAATGTCTACAATTTGTGTGTTATAATGAGAGGATTCATGAGCAGGCAAATTTCAGCACTGCATTGCTCAACGCTGTCAAACTGTTTTATATCCTACTAAGAAACTCTGACATATTCTGTTCACCCTGTTAATCGTTTATATTTATATTAGTTCATGTAGGTCCTTTTGTGCAATAGATGAATAAAAATTTATTTGTTTTAGATATTTCTATTTTGCAGGAGTCATTTTATTCTCCCGCATCCCACACACACACGAGTGTCTACTCGCCCACACCAGCACTCGCCCATCTTGTCCCGTGCCGCACTCTGTTGCGTTAATGTGTTAATAATAGCCATGAATAATAAGCAACTAGTTAATACTGAGAATTGGTGCCTATACTAAAGTGTTACCAATAAATAAATACTTCTATCAAACGAAACATAAAACAAGATGACATCTGTGTTGGAAGAGATGTGTACCTTAAAGGGATACTCCACCCCAAAATGAAAATTTTGTCATTAATCACTTACCCCCATGTCGTTCCAAACCCGTAAAATCTTCTTTCGTACCTTGTCGATCAGGTTTGGATGAAAACCGGGAGGCTTGTTACTGTCCCATTGACTGCCAAGTAATTACACTGTCAAGGTCCAGAAAAGTATGAAAAGCATCGTCAGAATAGTCCATAGCCGCGCCACAAGGATGTGCTGTTTTCTTTCAAATCACAGCATAAATACACGTAGAAAACATATCCTTGTGGCGCGGCTGATACAGAAGAGCGTAAGCTGCCTGCGTTCAGCTTATATTCTCCAGAATGGCGCTACGGTGATGCGGAGAGACACAGAGGAGACAAATTGTTCAATAAAGTAGTTATTTTAGTTTTCTTCGCGTACAAAAAGTATTCTCGTCACTTCATAACTCTACGGTTGAACCACTGATGGCAGATGGACTATTCTGATGTTGTTTTTCATACTTTTCTGGACCTTGACAGTGTAATTTACTTGGCAGTCTATGGGACAGTCACAAGCCTCTCGGTTTTCATCCAAAATATCTTAAATTGCGTTCCGAAGACGAACAAAGCTTTTACGGGTTTGGAACGACATGGGGGTAAGTGATTGATGACAAAATTTTCATTTTGGGCTGGAGTATCTCTTTAAACTCTTGATGGACCTACAAGGGATCACGCCGCCTTATATGAAACTGAACAAAATAGAAATTAAGGGTATTAATTTAAAATACATTGAGATAAAGAGATATTTACTAATCAAGTCACTCATTCACCCATCTTTTTTTATGTGTCAATCATAGATACCGAAGAGTTTCCCGATCCATCTGAACACCAGCCAGTTCGGTGCTTTCATTCCACAGGTCAGTATACTGTGTGTACAGGTTGTGATTTTGGAAGTAAAAATCAAACATGTTAACCTGCACAAGGACGCCAGCATCCTGAAGCATCCTTTGTTTGTTTTGAATATATTAGTTACTGTTATAAACTGCTATAATGTTATAAAGTAAAACAATGTAATTAACTTGACAAAAAATACATGATATTTAGTATAGTAATTAATATATAATTATTATACAAATATTTCATAACTAACTACACATGATACAACTACATGTTTGCATATGCTGATGAAACACTAATTAGGACTTACGTGTCTGTCTCTGTCTGTTACATGTTCTATAGTTTCTACAAGTTGTTATCCAGATGAATAATGTGATTTCTTTGCAAATTGTTTGTTCAGCTGCTCACATTATATCCCAACATGGAGATGCAGGTGCTCTTGTACGCCAGTAAGACGCCACTATTCTCCTTCAGTTCAGGGGTGATAGACGTTCACGTACCTGTTGCCGCAAAGTTCTCAGTTGTTAAACCTGATGGCATGCTGGTGCCTCTTTTCAGACTGGATGTGGTGAGTTTTGTCTTTGGATACACAAAATAATGTAAAACAAAAACAAACAAGCAAAAAGGTAAGAGGAACTCTCATACTCTCGCAGTAAGTAGTAACAGTTAGAACTGCAGCTGCTCATATTTGTACAAAACGGTACAAATGCTAGTTGGCAACACCTGCAGCATGCTGTAAAGTAGAAACTGCAAACAGTGTTATAAGACCATGTATTCACTGAATCGATCAATATGTGATTTATGTAAAGGCATCAGCAATTCAGCTTAAAATTTAATAACTTAAGTGTTCCTCTCACACTCCCCCTGCAGGACGGCAGCTTCAGTGGAAGTGCTTTAATTGACAATAAACACCTTACTGGAGATTTTAAAATGAAAAAGTGAGTTATATTGATATTTGTTAAATTAAAGTTGCAGTCAAATGGGATCTATTCAGGTGCGGGTCTACATGGTGGCCAGTTGTGGCACCGGCCCCCACAGAAATCTGATTGGCCACCCCAGGTGATGTCAAATACATGGTGTGCCTTTGTTACAATCTACCCCACTACTGGGATGGGTTGTAAACACATGCTAGGGTAAGTTATAACAATTAGACAAAATAAGCAAAAACAGAAACCACATTTTGCAATTTGCTTCAAAATATGTTTTATTGAAACAATCCAAAGGAACAACACAAAATGTCTCACTTTCTGTGACTGACCACAGCTCAAATTCACTTTCTGTTTGACAAAGGAGTTGTGTGTGTGTATGTGTGTTGCACTACTATAGAACAAACTTCCTTAATTGTATTTATGCCTAATGAACACTCAACTTTTGTCTAACTCCAGTGTACCTAGGTAAAGAACATGTAGATCAAACAATAAACTGTGTAAATTTGTGTTAGATTGTGTCTATGTATGAATATTCTCAATCAAATGAACAGTGGTCAATGTTTTTAAACCTAGAGTGCAGTCATGGTGGATCCAAGGACTACAGAGGGCAGTTTGTCCACCTAGACACCTCTGGCTTGAGTGCCAAAGCGTCCGTCTGGACAATCATTAAACAGTTTCTGGTCACATTTTATTTTAAGGTCCAATTCTTGCTATTAACAAACCATTAACTACATTTGCCTCAATAATCTCCTAATTGATGCACTATACAAGTTAGTAAGGTAGCTGTTAAAATTGCAGTCCGTAACTTTTGGCGCTCTAGCGGTAAATAAACAGAACTGCATGCGTCTTGCGGAAGGAACAGTGGTCGCCGAGAGCCTGACTCTCTGTCTGTTTTTGTCTTGGAAGAGAATCCGGAGCAGGTTACTGCGCTACTCCGCACAGCGGGACCCGACCCGACCAGTCGTAAAGATAGTCAGGAATATAAACCGTTATATCGGTGTGACCGTAGGATCTGATCAGACAAATCCACACAAGTATTGTAAGCTGGAGTAATGGGTGTACTCGCTTGATATCTCAGAATTTTGTTACTTTTGAAGCACAAAAAGTTACGGAGGCAGCTTTCGTTTAAGTATTGGGGGATTGTCGGGCTGTAGTGGGGGGGTGTATGCAGGAGGTTAGTCCTACTAGTATCTCCGCACGGTTTGAGCATGTTAAGTCATTCTTGGGATGGGGATGATGGTGGAGCGTTTGAAGCAGGAAGGAACTTGCACCGTCCCATTGATCGACTTTGAGAGCTGCTGATGTGAAGGAAGGGCTGTGACATGCCTTCTTGTTTCACAAATCTGAGTGCAGCGAAGGGGTGTAGGGTGTGTTAAATAGAGGTAGAAGTGCAGGAGATGGCGGTGGGAGTTTGTGAGACAAGGTTTTTCACACCTGCCATAAAACTTGTTCAAATCGTCAGCCAGTCTGTTGTTCTCCACAGGCAGGGGGATGGGCTGTAATTGTGGTGGGGATGCTGGTCTATCAGTCTTTTCCGATGGCGCGTGGTCATGGCAGAAATGGAGTCTCAGCTTTTCGGAGTGGTTTCTCTTAGCCACTCTGATCCCCTTTGTCAGTGTGTTTGGCCTGTTTATACAAGACTCTTTCCCTATTCCTGTAGGCATTATCTTTGGCCTGATGGAGCTGTCTGAGATTTGCAGTGAACCATGGTTTGTCGTTGTTGTAATTTAAATGAGTCCTGGCAGGAATGCACATATCCTCACAGAAACTGATATATGATGTTACAGTGTCTGTGAGCTCATCCAGATCATTGGCAGCAGCTTCAAAAACACTCCAATCAACGTCTAAGCAGGCTTGTAAATTCTGCTCTGCTTCATTAGTCCATCTTTTTTACAGTCCTTAATACAGGTTTAGATTATTTCAGTTTCTGCCTGTAGGTTGGTATTAGATGAATTAAACAGTGATCAGAGAGCCCCAAAGCAGCCCTTGGGATGTTATAATCATTATTTTTTTTATCTAGAGACTCAGAACATTGATGTGGAAAACTGCTTTTTTCACAGCAGTTCTGCCATGACAACTCTTTGAGAAATTGGCATGGCAATGTGATAATGTATTTGGTCAGAACAGATCTGCTTCACTGCTGTTGTTGAATATTGCTGCTGCTGCAGAGCAAGTGTAGGGACTTGGGTCACACTTTAGTTTGGGGACCAATTCTCACTATTAACTACTACTTTTATCTCGTAAAACTCTAATTGTGTATTAATATGTAAGGGAGTGTAGAAGTTTTAGGGCATGGGGTCGGTATAGGGGATCTCAAATCTGTCATGACAGAATAGGCATTCATATGCGCAAATAAGTGCTAGTGCATCGTGAGACTTGGTCCCCGCCTCCCGTGTACCCAACGGGTCTAAGCGTAATGCTCTTCACTTTAACATATCCACAAAGCTAAGTCACTGTATCCTCACACACATTCATACTAACCGCTGCCTGCCGGCAGCTATCTTAAAAACCGTTGAGAAACACTGCGGCTATGTGTAGTAATTCAGCATCGCGTGCAGATATTACCAAACCCTTGTCGATGAGTTGTCTTTTAGGATTAATCGTCCGATCCTCCAATAGGTCCGTGATATGGAATGTAAAGAAACATCATATCGTAGAATAGTGCGCCAACTGCATACAGCAAACACTGGGCCACGTCGTGTGAAGTGTTGAAGCGGCAAACTCATAGGCTGTTGATGTAAAAGAAACCAATCAGCTGCGCCATGTAGATAACAATGTGACTGCTAGAAGATTGAGTTATCAGCCCACGCCATCAAAGGTTTCATGACAGTACTTTGTATTTAGGTCCGTAAGTATTTGGACAGCAATGCAATTTTCAACATTTTTGCTCTGTACACTACCGAAATGGATTTGAAATGAAGCAATTTAATCGAACATTCTTTACATTTAAACTGGGTTGATGGTTTCAGAATTTTGGGTAACACTTTCTTTTAGGGTCTCTTAACTAGTTGCTTATTAGCATGCATATTACTAGAATATTAGCTAATTAAGCACATATTAATGCCTTATTCTACATGACTTTATTTTAGATCCCTTAACCCAATACCTAAACTTACCAAATACTTGACTAACTATTAATAAGCAGCAAATTAGGAATTTATTGAGGGAAAAGTCATAGTTAATAGTGAATAAGTGTTCCTTATTCTAAAGTGTTACCAAATTTTGAAATCCTCGGTGAAGAAAACCCCAACTTCTAGCTAATTGAGCACTCTCCAGGAGCGAGGTGAATCATTATCAAAGTCTACAGTGAAGATAATTAATGTAAATAAATAGAGTTTACAACAAGGTGCAAACCCACTGATAAGTCACAAGAATAGGAAGACTATGGCTGTATTATCAGCTTAGATCAGGGTTCCTCAATTAGTTTTCGCCAAGGGCCGAATTCGGCCAGCAATACCAAGCCAAGGGCCACTGACCTATATACTGTATATATTATTATTACAATTATTATATTATTGTTGCTTTTGTTAAAATAATCACAAGGTGGTCACATTGGTCTAATTTATGGTCACATAAATTAAAGCAAACTTGTACGTTAAAGCTGTGAACTCACTGCGAACCAACACGTTTATTCCATAAAAAGATATCGCAGTAAACGTCACTCACTCAAAACTGTCGTCATTACATTTAAATCATCTATTTTCCGTGTCCACTTTTCTTTTCTACACACTAACCATGTTTTTGCTGTCACATCGTATCTACACTGGACACAAAGCATTGCAAATCATTTGAAGTGGGGTTAGTCCGTTATAAATGAACGAGTCAGAGTTTAGTGTTCAGGGATTTGTCGTGCTGCCGCACAGCCAGCATCACTGATTATAATGAGTTCTTGTATTTTATTGCGTCGCGCCGCTGGCGTCCTGTGTAGACACGATGTAAGTTAATGTATCTTTTTGATGCTGCGTTTGAATTTTCATGCCAAATTATTTGAAATTAGCTCGGGCCTAGATTCTGCAAAATACTGCAAAACTGAATGACAGCACAGATGGCACATAGTATGGACTGTCCAATGAGAAACATACTGCAAATAAAACATACTACAAAAGTAAGCAAATAACTTTTCAAGGCAAATGGTTTTTATTTTTTGTATTTTTTTTTAGTGGCTAAGTCAGTCACATGACCTCAAACTCAATAAAATGTACTTGCTGAACACAAAACTTCAGGCAGAAAGACCCACAAACACGCAGCAACTGAAAACAGATGCAGTAAAGGTCGGGTTAAGCATTACATGGTATGAAACCCATGAATTTGGTAATAGCCATGGGTTCCAGATGGGTCACTGTCCAAATATTTATGGACCTAACTGTTATATTAAAAGCAATGTTACAGTGAATATGAAGTATATGTAAACAGCGGGGGGAGTAGTGGCCTAATGGTTAGGGAGTCGGACTCGTAACCCAAAGGTTGCGGGTTCGAGTCTTGTACCGGCAGGGATTGTAGGTGGGGGGAGTGAATGTACAGCGTCTCTCCCCCCGCTTGTCAAAAAAAAAAAAAAAAAAAGAAAAAAAAAAAAAAAAAAAAAAATTCCCAAAAAAAAAAAAATTACCACGGGGACTGAGGTGCCCTTGAGCAAGGCCCCGAACCCCCAACTGCTCCCGGGTGCCGTGTTGTGTGTGTGTACTTTGGATGGGATAAAAGCAGAGCACTAATTACGAGTATGTGTCACCATACTTGACCACATGTCACTTCACTTCACTTAATAATATATGATAACAAAATACATAAATATCTAAACCTGGTGCTTTTCATAGGTAGTTTAAGATTAGATTTAAAAAAATATGCTGTAAAGGAGCAAAGTAAAATACCATTGTTGTTTTAGAAATTATTACAATATATAGTTTATAATGTAATACAATTTCACAAAGTTATGAGCTCAAAATTGTATTGTTTTGTGATGTTACATATTACATTATGAACATTTTATGACATTAATAGTAATATCTTATATATTAACAACTTGATGGATTATGTAGCAACTCACAATGTAAAGTAAGTGTTAGTTTTGTAAAACTGCATCTTCTTTTGCCCTGAATGCTGACAGTTTAACAGTGACTGTTGGATCATCTGAGATTGGTGATTTCAAGGTGAGATCTGAGGAAATATAATAATCAATTTTCAGACACTGATGATTCATGTCATATATTCATTTTGGTAGATCAACATAATAAGACGTTTCATTTTCTTTGTGTTATATTTCAATGTACAGACTGCCGGGCTCGAGCACATATTAGTGATTGCAGTAAACATATTTGTACTTCCAAAACTAAATGGTAAAAATTTCAAATGATATCGCATTTATTATAAACTGTTTAATTATTTAAAGTATTCATAAGTGTGTGCATTTCCTTGCAACCAAGTAAAGAAAAGTTTGAAATCTATAGACTTTGCAAACTTGGTTTTAGAAAGTTTGGAAATTTTTGTTATTAGGGCCCGAGCACTGAAGATGCGAGGACCCTCTTGGAATTGTTTTGTTTATTATCATTATTAGTCTACGTTGGTATTGAGGATTACTGAAGGGACTGCGTCTCTACCACACTGCGGACTTTATAGTGTGATTCATTCTAAAGGCTCATTATAAAAAATTAAGTACATTTAAGTATTATTACTTGTATTACTTACTATTATTAGCCATTGTTTGCTATTGAAAAGTTGTTAGAAAGCAACTCAGGGGTAGAGTCTAAATTAGTTTTCGCTTGAACTTTCTGTCCGGGCTTGTGAGTCATTTTTCTGCTGTTGAAGATTCTTGACAGTCTCAATGAAAATAGGTCCAAACTTCTAAATAATCACTTCAATGGAGTCATTTTGCATGCATAAGTACTATGGCTTGCAAAGGAAGGCGGCGTGAGTCTTTGCAGCAGAGTTTGGAGTAAGAGTATATTATTATGTGACAAAAGTATATATAGGCAGATATATTAAGATAGATATTATTATAGTATAATATATATATATAGAGATATAAAATCCTAGTCCATTAGTCTGTCGATGTTTATGATGTGTTCTAATGAAGTTTAGTTTAGCGCTTATGTTCTGGGGTTTTTTGTGTATACATCCCGTGTAGTCTGGGCCTATGCCTGGTTTTGAGTATGCATGTGTATCATATTCTGGGTTCTAGTTCGGTTCCTTATTTGCCTGGGTTTTGAGTTATGTCATAGTTGCATATTATGCTATGCACACTGCTTTCAATCTGGTAGTCTTGGTATGGTAGTTAACGCTTGTGCATGCTGTTTAATAATCATTTGAAACCTAGCAAACTGGCAGCTCCAGTAGTAATGAAAAAATGCCTTATTTAAAAGGGTATAGGGTGTTATTTCGGACACAGACTCTGATTCTTTCTGTTCATTGTCCGTTCTTGTTTTAGTATAGCCATGTTTCAGTAAGCCAGTCAATCTGTAGTGTTTTTGCTGTTCTTTTGGATGTAATCTTCGTTTTACCTTTTATTTATCTTGTATCTTCTTCAATGCTTATTAAAGCTGCAACTAGATCCACATCTGCTCCTTTCCCTGAGAAACTTTACAGTATCCATGTTATTTCTGTATCATACAAGATCTTGAAGGCTTTTGGGTACAACCAAGGCTGGTACACACGTGATGGATACAGATGAACGTACTCCAGATCTCCACACTAAACGAGCAGGTTATAATGTCCAACATGAGACTGCGTATTACACACTCTACCTGAGCAACACTACTATTACACTGAATTGAATAGTATTTTATTCAATCTGTAGAGCAACACATTCCACAGATCAGGGAGATTCCACACTGAGTCATCAGGAGGTCGTAAAACTAATCAATTTGGAGTAGACGTCACAGTTACGTCACTTGCAGCTGTGCGCGCATTGTGGTAGCAGAAAAACACTGGTAACGCGTTGGGGGCAGCCCCGTCACAATCGCCGAGAGAAAAAAAATTATTGTTGTGCCTTTGGATGTCAGAATTGGAATGCAAATAATTTTTATCTCCTCCTGTGGGTACAAATGACGCCCAATTGAAGCTAAACGCAGACGTTTAAATGGACAAACTATGAATGAAACCTGCTATATTACCTCCTTTTTTTCAAAGCTTAAATTAGAGACAACCATCGGTCTAGTATAATATTCACATTGGGGACATGTATTAGCCCTACAGTTAAAGCATGAAATACTATTTAAACCTATAACATTTTACATAACACTTACCTATTTTCTCTCAACAATTCACAGGCTTTTTTATTTCTTGCATTGTAAGTTATATCTCCTAGTCGACTTTATAACTGGATTCGCTCAACAATGAGCGTTTGCCAATTCTGAGGAAAAACGCCGACGTGTGGGATTATAACTCATGATCCTGAGCCGAGTGAAAAAGAGAGAATGCGCGTTGATTTTTCTTACCAGAAACAGTCGCAGAATTTGAAATATAATTCAAAGATGACTTTATCTTTTATCCCAAGGTTAAAATGACGCAACGTTAAACCATTTCTGCCACCAGCTAGGCCCACCCACATATAAAACGTATACGTTTACCCCCACACACGGAGAGTAAAGGCAACGTGCTTGATACAAATACTCAGCTCAAATAATTTTTTAAATCATGTATATAATATGTGTTCACCACATTCACTTTGCCATACGTTGTGGGCTTTTCTGCTTATTGGAAAAATAAAAGGAATTTTTTTTCATAAATTATGTCATTACAACCGTTAAATAGAAAGAAATTTTTAAAATACAGAAACTAAATGTTGTAATACGTAAAGCTTCTGAAGGATGTGAAGGAGAGCAATCCCAATTGATATATATTTCCATTCGTCACAACTGATATATTATAAGTTAATCTGATTAAATAATATAATAATACTATATTACAAATGTTATCGGTTTTAGAATGGATGGTTTCGATTCGAACATGGTGATTAGTCTCAATTGGACACCCACATAATATATGTATTTGCATCTGAATCTAAATTATGCATGTCAACAAAGGAAAATGGTTTACATATTCTTTTGTTATTTAAAAACGGTTGCTTTAATTATCCTAAACAAAACTGAAAATCATAAAGAAAACCTTTGTCTCAAAATATATGCATTAAATTTAGTGATTCTCACTTGATACTTCAATCTGCAACATTTAAAAAAAAAAACATAAAATATTAGATCAAGCAAGCACAGAATCAACTTTGCACTGCTGCGCTTGCGCGATCATGTCAAGGATCAGACAAATAAACGTGCATCTTAAAAAGTGCATGTTTTGGAAAGTGCTACACCACGTTTTTGTGCCATCTAGTAGTTTAGATGAAAATAATATCAAAGGAGCCTTTTACCCCGGGGTGCCTTAGCACGTTGTCCCCATAGATATTCTATACGTGGCCCTTCATAGTTTTTTTCACCGTTGTGGTATGTTGCTGCTTATGCCTAGACGCTTTAATACTTTTTCCACATCAATCTCTACTCACACATAATGTAGATCAAAAAACAGGTTTTTAAGAATCTCGCAATTGATACAAAAATAAAACACTTAAAATGATCCGTTGGCGGAGGTAGTATACCCTTATCTGGGACAGTTGCAATTTAGCTCAGGAGCATTGTCTACTTGTCGCATGTTTGCTGCACTTAGAGTGGACGTTAACTGTGCAAATTAAATTGAATGGGTAGTGTTTGGAAAGCACACATTTAGAAAAAGGTCTAACAGCTGAGAATGATATCAGAGCAACAAACCAAGCCCTGAGGTCAAAATGAATGCTGTGGAGCTCAGAACAGGTGCTTCAAGAAAACATCTGTGGAAGAGTTACAGAAAAAACATCTGTTAATTGAAGGGCACGAAGCATGTAGTCTCTCTACCCAAATGGAACGAAGTTTGAAACACCAGGGATCTTCATAGAGCTGGCCGCATGGCCCAAACGAGGCAAGCGATGGAGGCGGGCCTGTCTAGATGGTGACCAAGAACCTGCTGGGCATTTAGTGAGCTCCACGACCCCCCGCGAGCCCCCCCCCTTGATCATATGTGGAGATAAGAGAAGCCTACAGAAGGACAAACATCACTGCAAAACTCCACCGATCTGGGCTTTATGGCGGTATGGCCAAACTCAATCCTCTACTCAGTGAAGACACATGAAAACACACACTTGGAATTTGAAAAAAAAAAGCACCTAAAGGACCCTCAGAATCTGAGAAACAAGATTCTCTGGTCTGATTAACCTCAATTCCAAGCATCATGTTTGAAGGAAATCGGCCTGCTCAGTCACTGCAGAGTAGCATCTCCGCCCAAACATAAAGTGTGCTGTAGCACTGAGGAACTAGTCAGAGTCGAAGAAAAAGCTCACCGCACCCAAAATGGTGAGGTAGCCTTAATGGAAACCTAGTAAAGAGCATTCTGAACCTCAGACTGGGCAGAAGGTTCATCTTCCAACAGGACAATGAATCTAAGTACACAGCAAGAGTGGCTTATAGACAAACTCTGTGAATGTCCTTGAGTGGCCAAGCCACATCCTGGCCTTGAACCCAATCAAATATTTCTGAAGAAACCTGAAAATGTGCATCTGCCCCCATCCAACCTGACAGAGATTGAGAGGTGAAGAGATGAGGAGAAGAACGGCAAATGATTGCAAAATGCTGATGAGCAAAGCTTGGGTTGCAGCTCAACAGCAGAACAGGAGTTGCGGCACTGTAAGTCTCAGCAACATATTATTCACTTCGATACTGTCACTTCGTACTGCGTCGGATAGGACGCTGACGGGAAAACATTTTCTAGATTTACTGACGCGTTCTTGTTCAATCACAGCATTTGCATTGCACTGCCATGTTCAAGAATATTAAAACCAATAGTGCCCAGATGGAGCGCGTGAGCCTAGCCAGCGCGATAGCAAACCTCGGCCACCCCCAGACGGCTGCCTTCGGATTTGGAAGGCAAGAGGCGCTATCCCCAAGGCCATGCCGGAACGAGTCAGACTCGGGTCGTGCTTACTCCTCGGGGGCCGCTGCGTCTGCGTGAAATCTTGGCGGGCTCTCAGTGCGAAAGCTCCTTGCCGCCATGGATGAGTCTGCGGCCAGAAAACATTCTGCAGTGTTCAGAAGCGCGCAAGTGCACCGCAATTTGGAACTGTGCGCCACAAAGACGGATGAAAGGCACTTGGAGAGGTCGATGGCCCAGCCTGGTGGGGCGGAACGCCACTTGTGGGCATTTGACAAGATCAATGGAAACACTTCCTGCCAAAGCTAGCGTTTGCATGCTGCTGACGGTCGCCCAGCCGGAGCCGACTCAACAGCTATTTAAAATAGCACTCTTGACTCCGCCATCTGCACGGTCTGAGCCCAGGCAGCGATCATGACTCGCAAATGCGCCACCCTTTCCCGACGCGCCAGGGCAAGGCCGCCAAAAGTGTCGGACCCTGCGCCTCAGAAGCATCCGATGCAGGAAGGAAGCGGAGGGGCAAGTCCCCTGTTGGCTCAGCCACCCCCTAAACTTGCCTTTACGGGTGGTCCCCAGTCACCCGTCCAGTTACAGGTGGCTGGGAAAAAGGTTGTATGCTGCCAAGGGCCGCGTTCTAGCGTCCAAGTGACAAATCGCTGTGATAGCGGACAAAAGTAAAACACAAACTACTCAAACAGAGAGCCACTTCTTTCCAAACACGGCGAGTCCGGGGCCCTCAGCGACCCGCGCGACCAATTCAACCCGTGCCACAAGGCCAGCCTGGCAGGCCATCTCGGCATGTGGGTTATGGGGCTTCTAAAAAGAACGAGGTTATCTACTCCAATTCGCTAGAGAACCCGAGTTTCGCGGTGTGAATCCCCACCTTAGTAGGGACAAGACACGCTCGCACTATTCGTTCCGAGGCTGGCCGGCTGCGGCGAAACGGGACATAGAAATTGTACAGCCAGTCGAGCGAGTAGGGTTTTACAGCGCTAATTCTTTTTGTTGTTTGTTGTTTTTTTTGTTTGTTTTGGTTTTTGTTCTTTGTTTTTTTGACTCGTCCCGAAAAAAGGGGGCGGCCCGGCCCATCCTCGATTAAGGATTTGACAGAGGATTTACCAATTATTTCTTTAACAATCCTACATGTGTTCTGATTTTTTCTATTTTGTCTCTCATAGGTGAGGTTACCTATGAGCAAATACAGGCCCTTCATCCTTTAAGTGTGAGAACTTGAACAATTGGGGCTGACTAAATACTTTTGCCACATGTATATAGCCGATGGGCGCGCTGCTTCGCCATAGGCTCGCACAGCTTCTGAAGCAATGGCAGTGCAGATGCACTGCTGTGATTGAAAAAAGGCTTCAGTAAATCGGAGAAAAAGGAGTTTCACATAGCGTCTAGCGACACTGTACTCGTTCTCGTATCTCAGGGAACCGAGGTTACATTAATAACCGAGTACATTAGCTTTATGCATTACTGTATGCACTGTACTTATATGCAGTTTTTTTTTTTTTTCTGAATTTCCGAAGTTGTGACAATTCTGTTTTTGTTTTGTCAATATGGTGTATGGAGTGTAGATTGATGGGAGAAAAAGTAATTTAAAGCAGTTTAACAAGGCAGCAAAATAAAACGTGGAAAATACTTTCGCAAGGCACTGTAGTATATATATATATAGGGGTGTACTGGGACAAACAAATAGCCCTGGACTTCATCCAGACCAGCCACCATCTTGTGTACCCACACCACACACACACACACACACATACACAAATCACAACATGTCTGGTTTTGTATTTTTGGGGACTTCTCGTAGGCCTCATGTGTTTTATACTGTACAAACTGTATTTTCTATCGCCCTACACCTAAATCTACCCCTCACAGAAAACTTTCTGCATTTTTTACAATTTCAAAAAAACTCATCTGTATGATTTATATGCTTTTGAACACATGGGGACCTCAATTTAGGTCTCCATAGTGCAGAGGTGTAAAGTATTGGAGTAAATGTAATTAGTTACTGTACTTGAGTATCTTTTCGGGTACTTTGTAGTTGTACTGAGTATCAAAGATATTAGCAACTTTTACTCTTTACTCCACTACATTTCTGAATGAGTATCTGTACTCTTTACTCCACTACATTTGAAATGAGTGTTGCAGTTACAAATTACATTTTGCATGGACCTAGCTTTATCTGCAGCAGTTTACTTCTGCTACAAAAGAAGTGATATGGCAACTACAGGGCACTGAAAGTACTATACCTTGTGTGTTTTGCCCGTCCTCACCCAAACTTGTCAACAAGGCTAATTTATGTGAATGCGAGTTCCTTAGCAAGTACTTGTGAATCAGAGGTGTTTTATATATGAGATGAGGACGTGACTGCAGCGGCAATGAGGCCCAAACCAGCACATCCACTGCAAGAAGGCTTCTGCTTTTTAATTTTACTTAACATTATTTTATTTATCCATTATACTGAAGAGACCTTTTTGAAAGATATTGTTTTTTGTTTGTTTTGTAATTTTGAGGTGTTCGGTTTTATTTTGGTTTTTTTTTTTCAGATCCATAAAACGGATGTTCTATCACATCAAAATTTGTAACTCTTGTTGTCTTATCTTGTTAAGCTTGTTAGCCCACTGTATGTGTATATATAGCCCTAGTTTTTCTTTAGTTCCTTGTGAGTTGTTGAATGTAATGGTTGTCTGTTTGCCAGTCATTCTGTTCTTTGTTCCCTTTGGTTTTTGGTTTATTGTTTGTTCTAGTTTTCCATGAAATACCAGCACATAGATCCTTGCCTCTGCCTGTCTTTCCGCAGCTTCTCCACAACAACGTTACAGTTTTTCACTGGCATGTCTCTTTGACTAGTGCATCTCTGAGCCTATATTTAGTACAAGTAAAATACTTAAGTACTGTTAAAATCAGATACTCTAAGACTTTTACTCAAGTTGTTTTGGAATTGGTGACTTGTAATGTGTAGTGGAGTAATTTTCACTGTAAGGTATCTGTACTTTTACTCAAGTATGGTTTTTAGGTACTCTGTAACCTTGCCATAGTGACACAAGTCCCCATGAATTGGTGTGTATTCAGGTTTCAGTCCCCACCGGGATAAAAACAGGTACACACACACATAAAGAGTTGGACTATACGCAACTGTATGTATTAATTAAGTTTCCATTATACTCCATGTAAAATGACTGATTAGAATTTTAATAAAATTTATTTACTATCAAAATCAAGTAGAAAAATAATCAAAATAAGAAAATGCTAAATGTTTTATCAGGCTTTATATTGTAAATAACTAAAGGTCTTAATTTATGTACTGTATTATTCTAATGAAGCATATTAATGCTTAGGGTACAAAATTTCTGCTGTACCTTTATTCTATATTTCAAGAGGCGCTCAAGAGGCAACTATATTTCAACATCACTGCAAGGGCCTACAGAAGAACCTTTGACAAAGTTGCAGAGAAAAGTGAACTGTTTACAATGATCACATCAGAGTCAAGAGAGAAGAGGATGTCCCTCTCGGTTGCCATCAACATAAAGGCATCCAAATGCTCCTCTGACAGCTTGGATCTAAGTCTGGTTTTAATGAACTTCAGCGTTGAAAATGTACATTCACAGGCAACTTGAGTGATGGACAGGGTGAGAAGGAACTTGTATGCAAGTCCTAGGAGGTGGTAGGCATTTGACATCAGAATAAACCTCCTGAGAATCTGGTAGTAACACAGTGGGCATTCATTACATGAGGGACACTCCTTAC
Organism: Sinocyclocheilus anophthalmus; assembly: GCA_018155175.1. Lineage (NCBI taxonomy): Eukaryota > Metazoa > Chordata > Actinopteri > Cypriniformes > Cyprinidae > Sinocyclocheilus > Sinocyclocheilus anophthalmus. The sequence continues at coordinate 113,271 of JADLZN010008929.1, forward strand.
ATCTGATTTCAACCCCCTCATCTTCAGTCTTGTCTTCCAGTGTTTTGACCTTGTACTCGTCTAGTGGATACATTTTAAATTTTTTCCACTGTAGAGTAAAATTCACATTGTAAATTCTCAGCAGTTGCTTCACTGTCAAACCTCAACAGACATTTGCTGAGCTCTTGGAACATTAATGGTGTAAGAGAGGATGACTATGCTGACCTTGCATTTCTAGACCCCAGAAACTTCACTCAGTTAGAGTGTTCCATGACCCAGAAACCTCCTATGCAATGTCTCGGTAGCTGTGTCCATGATCTGATCATTGACTGTGACTTCATAAACCTGTTCTGGACTTGTGAAAGTTTCAGCATGAGGAATCTCTCCAGGCCTGGTTGTCTTCTTCCTCCTCCTCCTTGATGGCAATGCAGACTCAACTTCAAGCTCTATCTCTTTGTCCTGCTCCTGCAATTTTTAATTTGCCCACAGCACAAATTTCCCTGCAGCTGCACTGACTGAGGCAAAGTCTCTTGACATGATTTTCAGGCTTTCATGTGTTTCCATAACCATTCTGTGGGCAGACAGAATATCCATCCCTTGTGTTTGGAGGTATTTAGACAGTGGTGATGTCTGCTCGAATATCCTGAGGAAGGTTTGTGCTGTCAGTATCATCTCATACTTAAGCAGAGCCTCAACAAATTCTCGTGCTTGAATGCGAGCAGTTGTTTTCATGGTCATGTCCTCTTGTAATGCTGTCAATGCAAGGATGACATCCACATAGAGACAATTATCTGGATTTGCAAATGATCCAAACTCTTTCCTGAGAGCATTATTTTTGGCCCACCACCTTGTCTCGCTGTTTTCTCGAGTTGTTTTTGGTGCTTGCCCTGACTCTCACTTTCCCACACATTCTTCCTTTTGTATGACTCACGAAAGAACACAGCAATATCATTGAGCACTGCAAGCTATGTTGTCCAGTAGATTCCTTACACTTGACAATGCTGATAAACCTTTCATGAATTGTGTCTGTAATATATTGTACAACAACAGAACACTGTTCTTGTGAGTTGATGTCTTGCGTGGTGTCAGTCTGAAGAGAGAACATTTCAGCATTCTTTATGTCTCTCGCAATGGTCTCCTGAATAAGCTGCTGAATGGTGTCAATGACAGAATTAACAGTTCTTGGAGACAGTAGCGAAACCAGGGACCCTCTGCCTTTTGCCCCAGTTTGATGTATCTTCTTAGATTTTTCAATGCACTCCTTTAAATGCTCTTTTAGACAGACATCATACTTGCTTAATAGGACTACTGTATAACCTCCAAGAAGTTACCATGATCAATATTGCAGTCATCAAGCATGTATGCTGCATCATTCTCTGACCTATAGCTAAGGTCTCTTTTTATAAGCATTTTTACAACATAAACTACACGCTAGAGTACTTGTTTCTTTCGGGTTTGTTTCCTGTGAGGACTAATGACTTCCACTAAGTAAGTGTTTAACATCAGACTTAGAGGCATTTAAAAAGTATGCTTCTGCACAAGTTTTGTGAGCCATACTCTTTTCATGTTCCTCTAAGCGCTGATGCATATGTTTCCAGTTTGTCATACCACTAATGAAGGGTTAGTTGTCAGTTGACTTGGCAAATGCAATGCAGACAGAGCAATGCAAAGCATGACGTTCTTGGTGGTAAGTAAGCCACCTTCTATTAGTCAAGTCAAGTCAAGTCAAGTCTGCTTTATTGTCAATTCTTCCACATGTACAGCACATACACACAGAGAATTGAAATTGCGTTACTCTCAGACCCTTGGTGCATACAGATAACATAAATACAGATTAGGTACAGGATTAAATAACAAAATCAAACTCTATACAATATACAACATAAGGTTAAAATGTAAAACAATTAATATTTATATAAAAGCAAAGGCCTCGGCAGATAGAGTGCAAACAGTACAGGTGAAACAACAGTGCAGAGATTCATGATTGTAGTGCAAAACAAACAATGATTGGTAGTGCAAAAGCGCTTATTTCGACGATTACAAGTACAGTGTGTGTATTTGGGGGGGGGGAGTGGGAGAGTCCATCAGAGGGTCAGAGTTCAGTGGTGCGTGGGGCAAAGGAGGGGAGGGGGGGCAAGGTCGGGAGGGAGTTCAGCTTCCTGACAGCCTGATGGATGAAGCTGTCCTTCAGTCTGCTGGTCCTGGCATGGAGACTCCGCAGTCTCCTCCCTGATGCAATGCAGACTGAAGAAGAAGCTGTGTGTCGGGGGGGGGGGATCACCTGCAATGCAGAGGGCTTTACAGGTGAGACGGGTGTTGTAGATGTCCAGAAGGGAGGGGAGAGAGGCACCAACGAACTTCTCAGCTGCTCTCACTATGCGTTAAAGTGTCTTGCGGCAGGACGCATTGCAGGCACCATACCACACAGTGATGCAGCTCGTCAGGATGCTCTCGATGGTGCCTCTGTAGAAGGTGCACATGATGGGGGCCGGGGCTCTGGCTCTTCTCAGTTTGCGGAGGAAGTAGAGACGCTGCTGTGCTTTCTTGGCCAGTGCTGCGGTGTTGTCAGTCCAAGAGAGATCCTCTGTGATGTGCACACCCAGGAACTTGGTGCTGCTCACCCTCTCTACAGTCACACCATTGACGGTCAGAGGTGCATGCTGAGTGCGCACTCTCCTGAAGTCAACAACAATCTCCTTCGTCTTCTCCACATTCAGAGAGAGATTGTTGTCACTGCACCACCCGGCCAGGCAGCTTACCTCGCTCCTGTAGTTTGTCTCATCTCTGTTGCTAATGAGATCCATTACAGTTGTGTCATCCGCAAACTTAATTAGGAGGTTGGAGTTGTGTGACGGTGTGCAGTCGTGGGTCAGCAGAGTGAAGAGGAGGGGGCTCAGCACACATCCTTGGGGGGCCCCAGTGTTCAGTGTGGCACTATTAGTGCCATCCTTGCACCAGAACACTTTTTGCACTACTGAATTATTTGATATTTGTTGAGGATGAAACTCAAAAAAGGTCTTCAAGCTTTCATGGTGGGGACGAATGTAGTAATATTTTTTTCCTTAGTGTCTTCACTTTCCTTTACTGTGTATATTCTTACATCTCCATTCTCTTCTATTCTTCCATGTACTCTATCCTCTACTCCATCATTTATTCTTTCTTTTCCTCTGTCTTTTTTCTCTCTCTTCTCTCTCATGTCTACTCTCATCTCCTTTCTCTTCTTCATATTCCTCTCTTGCCTCATGCCCTCTCCTCTCCACTATCCTCTAATGTGGATCCACTGCGCCTAGCCTGAGAATGAACAAAGATGATGTTACAAATGCATGAATATAGACAAAATATATGTTCTGCACCCAAAAAAAAAAACCCCATTACATGTTCTGACCCAGGGCTCAATAGGCTAAAATTGAATTTAATTATGGCAAATAATTGAAGAAGTATGGTATAATGGTATTTCTGTAAATTAGAAGGGTATGCAGTACAGAAAAAAATTTCATGCATGTCTTCTCAGAATAATCAAAAATAGAACATTTTAGGAACGGAAAAAAGCTAGTTGTGGAGCTGACTTAATTTTGGAATTCTTGAAGAGGTTTTTAAGCTCAGTCTATTATTATTTTTAATAATTTATACAAATTGCTTTGGACCTGTTGTGAGATTAATGTTTTAAATATAATTTTTTTTATATAGAAATACTGTTTGATTAAAATGATTTCAATAACTTAAATTATTACTAAATTAAATTGAAACTAAAACTGCCACTAGGTGATTTTATCACTGAATCAGTCATTCAATTGATTCATTTGAACGGCTGATTCATTTAGCGAATGGGTAGTTGAATCTCACTAGATTCAATCATAAACATTCATTCATAAATTCATGTTCATTCATAAATGAAACACCACTGTGTTTGCATGGAGATGAGTAGCGGCTCAGCTGTGACTTTGAAACTATTTTCGTTGACAAAATAGAGCAAAATCAGGCAATAGTGTTATATTCAGACAATGTAAGTCACTTAATATTAGCTTCTTGTTCACTGAACTGTTGTATTAAATCAATATCACATTTGCAAATCCTTTAATAATCAAAAACTTCTGAGAGTGGATTCTGATTAACATTTATCTGATTAACACTTATTAAATGTCCATCTCACCTCAGCTGTCAGGACCACCCTGCTGACATCTTTACTTAAGTCTTTTGCCGGTGTTCTGATGATTTGTGCTACCCTGTCAGATTTTGCTACCTTCCATTAAAACAGATGGTAGCATAATTCGATAGCAAAACATGCTACCTATCAGATTTTGCTTCCAGCATGATATTAATGAGGTGTGAGGCTTTATTAACATGTACACCTACCCCAACCCTAAACCTACCCTTACAGTAGGATAAATACAGTGTTGGTAGCATAATCTGATAGGTAGCATTATTTGTCAGAACACTGGCCTTCCAGGAAATAAATAATTTATTTTTACACATTTGGTGTTCTCTGGCTCAAGTGCTTGTCTTTTTTTCTCCCTCAACTTCTCGGCCCCTCCTTTAGGTTTAGATATTTTATCATGTTCACTATCGTAGCACAAGCTCATCGCCTCAGTTGACTAATCGCTGCAGTTGCTCAGCAACTGCTCTTGAACTTGATTCTGATTGGCCAATGCTCAGCGAATATGTTACGTGTGCTGATCGTATGTTTAGCAGTCAGTCTCGCAGTTTGCATCAGCTTCATGCAGCCAATTAGAAAGACACAAAAGCCTGGGATTAGACTATACAACAATATACTTACGAATATAATTACAATTAGAAATAATTTAATAACAAAATGCCTAATGCACCAGCCCACATGGCCAGTACATCCCTGGATATCACTCGCGTACGTGGAAGAAAATGGACAGTGCTCTTCAGATCACATAATTCAGTGGAGAATTAACAGAAATTATATTCTGTTTAAAGAACATGTGAGAATACATCTTTTCTCAGGTACAAATGATAACAAGAACTCAGCATCCACTCTCTTCTCTCTTGCGGGATCCTCTTCTTCGGTGTTTGTTTACACTAGGTGTCATGAATCCTGTCCATGGACTTCCATCCGCTTGCCACCAGAGATCGCTCTTCCATTACATTTACTCTCACACTACACAGACTTAAAATGTCACTACCGGAGTACAGTTCCCATCATCCATTGCACTGATTACACACATACCACGCATCCAATTAGACACGCTTTATAAGCCTTGGACTTCCTCTTTCGGATTGCTGAGTATTGTATAGCGTTTATCACTCTCCTAGCAATAGCTATTCTACGGAGCCAGTTTCTAGTTTTTCAAAGTCTAGTCATAGTCTTGCCTTGCCTGTTTTCCCGTATTCTGATTCTTGCCTGTGTTTCTTGGATTAACCCTTGTCTAGCCGTTCGGACTCTGTTTGTACCTCCCCTGGACTATTGCTAATGTTTCTGGATTACCCCTCTTGTCAAGCCCTCTGGATAATGTTCGCTGTCGACTGACTCACGCCCGTTTTGGATTGCTCTTGTCTCGTCTGTGCCATACCTGTTTGCTGATGTTTTGACCCTGCCTGCTTCTGACCATGTCTTTGAATAAATCTTTGCATATGGATCCGCACGTCTCACTTCTTGTCAGCCCCGTTACAGAATACTCTGCCTCACAAGGATCCAGCAGCTTTTCTACAGGACACTTGCCAGGTATGGACACCGCAAGACTGTTATTAGCTCTCGAGCAGGGCACACGATCGCTCGAGAGCTATATTCAAGAGTATTTAGAGGTTGCTAATTATTCTGATTTGCCTGAGTGTATCTTGATCGATTTCTTTTATGAGGGCATTAATCAACCGCTCAAATCACATTTAATCCGTGAAGGTCCCCGCTCATATCTCAGTCAGTGTATGGACTATGTTTTGTTGACTGTTGGTTCAACGTTCACTGTGGGCGTCGCGGAGGAACGCGACCTCGCACTCACTCGTGTAATTGCAGCCACACTAGAGCACACTCACAAAATGCCGGCGACAGCAGAGCCTGATCACAAAATGGCGGACACAACAGCGCCCCGTTATGTCACAGCTGCCAATCCTGAATCAAGTCAAGTCACAGTTGATCTCCATGAGTCAAGTCAAGTCACAGTTGATCATCCTGAGTCAAGTCAAGTCACAGCTGATCTTTATGAGGCATGTCAGGTCACAGTTGATATTCATGAGTCAAGTCAAGTCACTGCTGATATTCGTGAGTCAAGTCAAGTCACAACTGATTTTTATGAGTCAAGTCAAGTCTCAGCTGATTTGCCAGAGCCTTGTCACGTCTCGGCTGATCTTCTAGAGTCTCGCCACATCTCAGCTGTTTGTCCAGATCTTGTCACGTCTCAGCTGATCTCCCAAAGCCTTGTCACGTCTCAGCTGATCTCCCAGAGTCACGTCACGTCTCAGCTGTTCGTCCAGCGTCTTGTCACCTCCTGTCTGTTGCACCCAGATTATCAAGGTCAGTTCTTCGGTATCCCAGACTGGCATCCAGCGTGGAGGACCCACCGTTGGTGTCTGCATGCGCAGCTGGTATCTCCAAACCCACTCACTCTAGCCCTCCTTTTCATGAACTGATTCCCCTGTCTGAAGCGCTTCCCTTGATGGGGATCGCTTTATGGCGTGTTTGGGCTGCATACACCACCACAGAACCTCCCGAGATGGAGGCGCTTGCGTGGTGGTGGTGCCCAGCGATGTACTCTCAGCCTGTCGTGTTGCAGTCGAAGAGACCATTACAGACTTCTCCGTTTCCTGATGTTACTACTGTAGAACCTCCAGAGGTGGCGGCATCTGCTGCAAAACCTCCAGAGGTGTCCGTGTTCTGTGGTCGACCGTATGGGTTTTTTGACAGCCGATGACGATGCCGATATCTTGGAAAGCAGGGTGGCCGATGGCCGATATAATTTTATTTATTTTAATTTATATTTAGGAAATTTTAAATCATTTGAAAATGGATTAAAAAATAAACGTGTAAAATAAACATACTTATACTATAGAAGACAAAGTAATTTTCACAAATAAATAAATATTTAATAAAAATATAATTAAAAAGGAATTAAACAATGTAACCAACAGGGCACTCACTATTCTGGGAAGTTTGTGTGCATTGGAATCATATTTTTTCAAATAAAGAGGTAACACTCATTTTACATACAGCACACAGTGAAAATGACATGAATATGACAGTGGTCAAATGCATAAAGCGCAGCATAATTTGAAATCAGTCACGAGTTTAAAGTTTGTCGATCGCGCGTCTCCAGTGAAGCTGAACTCTCCTCCTGTCTGTATTCAATTCGCACGGACTGACCGTCACACAGAACACGCGATCATGCTGGATTAAAATGCACACTTCACAAGATCTCACTGCTGGATTCGATTAAGTTGGCAAGGTTTGTGAAATTAAATGTTCATTATTAGACATTCAAAGATTTGTTCAAATTATTTAAATGCATATTTGCTGAATGCTGACGGCAAATGAGAAAGTATTATAATGTTTGCCTTTAATAATATTAAAGCAATCGTTATAATACTTTTTTGTATACATTTTAATTCCTTTTTTACCAGTTCTATCTGATTATTAGATAGACTTCTATCCGTATTAGACAGAACTGAATGACAACAGCGAATAAGAGGGAGAATGTGAGTACTGTGTGCTCAGATGCTGCCGCATCCATTCTCAGCGCCGTCAAAATAGAAGTCCCGCATCGAACACATCGGCTAAACAGAAAAACTTGTCGGCCGATGCCGATATTTGAAAAATGGCAAATATCGGCCGATATATATTCCTTGGCAATATATTGGGGTGGGTGGTGGGGGGGGGTCGACCACTAGTGGTATCCATCTATGAACTCTCTGCCTGTCCTGTTCCGGCCAAGGAGGCCGTCTGTGAATCCTCGTCCTGTCGTGTCACGGCTATGGAGACCGTCTATGAACTCTCTGCCTGTCCTGTTCAGGCCAAGGAGGCCACCTATGAACTCTCTGTCTGTCCTGTTCCGGCCAAGGAGGCCGTCTGTGAATTCTGCCTGTCCTGTTCCGGCCAAGGAGGCCACCTATGAACTCTCTGCCTGTCCTGTCATGGCTATGGAGGCCGACTGTGAATCCTCATCCTATCCTGTCATGGCTATGGAGGCCGTCTGTGTGCCCTCTGCCTGTTCTGAACCAGTCGAGAAGGCCGTCTCTGAACTCTTGTCCTATGTTGAACCAGCCATGGAGGCTGATTGTGAACTGTCCGTCCATCTAGTCACAACAAATGAACCTGTTATTTGCCCCAATAGTTCAGTTGCGACCCCAGAAACTTTACCTGAGCTTCCTGTAGGCTGTAGTGGCCTTGTCACAGCCCAAAGACCCGCCTTTGAACTCTTAACCCTGTCTGTCATGAGCTCAGAAACTACAAATGCACTCCATGTCTGTCCTGTTACCCCTGTCAATGCCAAAGAAACCACTAATGAACTGTCAATCTATCCTGTCTCAGTCAATAAATATAATTTTGAAACATACGTCTGTTCCATTTCAACTTAAGAGCCTAATTTAGAATTGTCTGCTTATTCGGTTGCAAACTATGAGCCCGTTTATGAACTGTCTGTCTGTCCAGTATCAGTCAATGAGTCAGATTTTGAACTGTTTTCCTGACCAGTTCCAGTCAATGAGTCATATTTTGAACTGTCTGCCTGTCTAGTTCAGTCAGTGAGCTTGCTTATGAACTGTCTGCCCACTCAGTTGTCACCAGAGAAAATATTGATGAACTTCTTGTGTTCCCTGCCTCGGTCCTTGAGACCATATATGCTCTGTCTGTTTCTTGTGTCTCAGTTTACCAGGGGTCTCTGTTCCGTCCGCTCCGCCGTGGTGGTCTTCTGTTCTGTCTGCTCTGCCGTGGTGGTCCTCTGCTCCGCCGTGGTGGTCTACTATCTGGCTCTGGTGGTCTTCTGCTCTGCCGTGGTGGTCTTCTGCTCTGCCTGCTCCGCCGTGGTGGTCCGCTGTCTGGCTCTGGTGGTCTGCTGTCTGGCTCTGGTGGCCTGCTGTCTGGCTCTGGTGGTCTTCTGCTCCGCTGTGGTGGTCTGCTGTCTGGCTCTGGTGGTCTTCTGCTCTGTCGTGGTGGTCCTCACTTTCACCCATAATGCCGGATCTGTCCTGGTTTCCTGCTCTGCCTGCTTCACCCTGGCTCTCTGCTCCGCCTTGGCATCCTGCTCTGCTGGCTTTGCCTCAGTCCCCTGTCCCTCCACTTCCACATGCTTTATAAGCCTTGGACTTCCTCTTTCAGATTGCCGAGTATTGTATAGCGTTTATCACTCTCCTAGCGATAGCTACTCTACGAAGCCAGTTTCTAGTTTTTCAGTCTAGTCATCGTCTTTCCTTGCCTGTTTTCCCTATTCCTGATTCTTGCCTGTGTTTTCGTGGATTCACCCCTGTCTACCGTTCGGACTCTGTTCTGTTTGTACCTCACCTGACTATTGCTAATGTTTCTGGATTACACCTCTTGTCAAGCCCTCTGGATAAGACAGACTGCACAGACTTGAACTTAAATACATGGAGTAATTAGAGAAACACCCTGTTATCAAACGAACCACTCAATCAGGACAGGAACAGGAAGGAAACCAAACATGGGCATAAAATAACCATGGAGTACATGGAGGAGGAAAACATAACACAATACAGGAACACAGACCTGACATTACTCCGCCCCGAAGGCACATCCATGCGCCACACAACATCTAATGGGGAGGGGGTGTGTGCTGCGCCATGACCTCCCAGTCTGCCTGCTCCGCCATGGTGCCCGAAACGGGCAGACAGACAGAGCAGGCAGACTGGGAGGCCAATGGCGGAGCATCCATGCAGCCTACCATGAATGAGAGCAGGGCAGCAATAACACCCCAGGGTAAACAGAAAAGAACTAACAAATGTATTGCAGATATCGTTAAAGTTCAATAATGTTATGTTATGTGCACATTTTAGAATTAGTCTGATTCAAAGGAGAATCAGAAGGCTGAATCCCGACTGACAGAGAAGGAGTTGGGGATGGAGGAGGGTAATTAGCTATTGAGCAATGCGAAAACTGCTGATAATACTGAGGGACCTTATATATGAATGCTTAGATAGGTGTCGTATTTCCATAGGTAGATGGGGATCAGCTGAGAGTCAGCTGATGCGAGCTTGACTAACGTGACCTGCGAGAACTAACGCTACGCTTGATTTCTGTCAGGACCACTATCGTCAAAGATGATTGACAATTAGCATACAGTTTGGATTGGCGGTATGGTTCTGTTCTGGGCAAGAACTCCCTGCGCATCCATGCAGCCTAGCATGGATGAGAGCAGGGAGAGCAGCAATAACCCCCCAAAACAAAACCATATGCTGATATCCGCCAACACAAACTGATAGCAAAATCTTAAAGCCGTAAGCAACAAGCATGTTGCCCTTAACCAATGGCCAATCAAATATGTTGCCAAAACCCGCATAACCTGTAGCAACAATTCTGTTGCCTAAAACAGATGACCTAATGAATATGTTGCCAATACCTTAAAAGCTTAAGCATGTTCTCAATAACACCAGATAACACTTAAGAAAAACATGTTCCAATTTGACTACAGCTTTCAGAACAAGCATGTTCCGAATAACAACCGGATTGCTCTGGAACAGCATGTTCCCAACAATACAGCTATAACTTAAGAACAAGCATGTTCCCAATAACGACCAGGTTGCTTAACCTGTTAACCCGCACCGGCCCGTGGGCATGTTAGGCTGTCTTTGGCTTTTAAATTATCCCCTTTGATTTATAAACATATGCAATCAACTATCATAAACTATATATCATTTACAAGTCAAGTCAAGTCAAGTCACTTTCATTGTCACATCACCACAGCACATGTGCCTTGGTGAGAAAAATTCTTGGGAGCGTGCTCCAGACAGTGCAGAAACAATTTACATATAAATATACAGACCTCAACAGATGACAATGTGCAATATGCACATACATATAGTCAGTACACACAGTGTACTATTAGACATACTTACAGTTAGCACTACACATTATACACAGTATGTACATACAGTTAGCAATACACATTATACACAGTATGTACACATTCTACATTATGTACACAAACGCTCACAAAAATATGCGACGGTGCAACAGATTATACATGGACTGGATATGCAAAATGTCATGGATGTGCACTGGATGGTATCCAATGGTAGCAGATAGATTATTGTATTACATGCAGTGTGTATGTATAGTCCAGTATTAAACTGTTGGAGTTAAAGTGCAGTGTGTGGCATACCGTATTGTGGGAGGGTGCTGTAGGGTGTATTAGTTCTGACTGTTCATTAGTCTGATAGCATGAGGGAAAAAGCTATCCCTCAGTCGGCTAGTGCGGGATCGGATGCTGTGGAGACATCTTCCTGAGGGCAGCAGAGAGAGCAGTCTGTGGGATGGGTGGCTGGAGTCACCGATGATCCTCCCGTCTTTCCTTATACACCGCCTGGTGTAGATGTCCTGGAGGGAGGGAATCTCACCTCCGACGATGTGCTGGGCTGTCTAAACTATTCTCTGCAGGGCTTTCCGGTTAAGAGCAGTGCTGTTTCCAAACCAGGCAGTGATGCAGCCAGTCAGGATGCTCTCCACAGTGCAGGTGTAGAACGTTCTGAGTAGGGCTGTGCGATATTGAAGAAAAATGCGATATGTGATACCTTGTTAAAAAAACGGATATTCGATATTCGATATGCGATACGATATTGCTTCAATTATATTTTTAAAATATTTAAAAATGAAAATTATATTACCAATTTGTTTCACATTCTTTCTTGTAAAAGAATGAATCACTACAACTTCTGAAAGTGACCAGCTGTGTTTTAGCATTACATAAAAAGTAATGTCACCACAATCAGAAAATGTCATTTTAACATCAGTGTGAACATACAAAAAAAAAAAAATTAATGACACCAATTTTATATCATTGTAACTTTGCTTTTCATACACTTTAAGTACTTCTTCATATACCACAGCAGAAACTATAGTCTGAGAAAGTTCAAACATGATTAAAGGCAAGTGATCAGTTCAGTAAGGTAAAAAAAAAAAAAAGAATATACATTTACAAGCATCATAGATAAAATAAGGTAGTATTCAGATACAGAAATTTAATAATTAAGTGTAAAATAACCCTGCATAATGTTCACTGTATGAATAAAATTTAGATTAATCTTTGTTATGGCTGTTGTTTGATTAACATTAGTGACATATTCAGCAGCATGTATTTATAGGCTGCTGTCCCTTTAAATCCGACTTCACGGATCCTGTATGATCCTCCGATTTCTTCTGCTCTGTTACATTCATTTAAAACATAACCGACTGTGTTTACAAGAATGATCGTCGAGACGGGTACTACTGACATAATTCTGTGTGCATGTGTCTGTTCAAACATGCGGCAATGCGAAAGACGATTCAACTCGGTGTTCGTGCGGCATCTGAAACACGTCTCTCCGTGTGTGCGCGCGCTTTGCACGTGTGCGGCAGAACAGAACATACGCTGTGCGAGATGCGGCTTGTGCGCACGCTTCAGGTGTGTCAGACAACAAGACGAGATGGCAAAGAGTTGTTTTCTGCACTTATTGCACTTAACTCTTTTTAACGTCAAGCAATTCTCTGCTATATGCGTCAAACTAAAACTTTGACCTTTTGCAACATTTTGATTTAAGTAGCCTATTATTAAAATATTAATATTTTAGGAAGAAGAGGCGTTGATGTGCCTTCTTCAACACTGCATCAGTGTGTGTAGACCATGTGAGATCCTCACTGATGTGAACACCAAGGAACTTAAAGCTGTTTACCCGCTCCACAGGTGTCTTGTCGATGGTGATGGGTGTGTGTTCTCTGCTCTGTCTCCTGAAATCCACCACCTGCTCCTTGGTCTTGTCGATGTTGAGTGAGAGATGATTCTCCTGACACCATTTAGTCAGGGTGCTCACCTCCTCTCTGTAGGCCGTCTCATCGTTGTCGGTGATCAGGCCTATCACCGTTGTGTCGTCAGCGAATTTGACGATGACGTTGGAGCTGTGTGTGGCCGCACAGTCATGTGTGTATAGGGAGTACAGAAGTGGGCTGAGGACGCAGCCCTGAGGAGCACCAGTGTTGAGGGTCAGCGGGTATGAAGTATTGTTGCCCATTCTTACCACTTGACTTCTGCCTGTCAGGAAGTCCAGGATCCACGGGAGCGCTCTCTGTGTGGGCGGTGTTGTGAGCCTCGAAACGAGCATAAAAGTTATTAAGCTCATCCGGTAGAGAGGCGGCAATGTTCACAGTGGCTGGTTTATTCCCTTTAAAGTCTGTTATGTTATTGATGCCCTGCCACATGCTTCTTGCATTGTTGGTGTTGAATTGTTCTTCAACTTTTCCCAACTTGCCCTGTTTTTATATGGTCTTTTTGCGGCTTTGATGGATTTCCTGAGATCGTAACTGGCTTGTTTGCGATCGTCAGCATGTCTGGATTTAAAAGCAGATGTCTGCGCTGACAAGGCTGCTCGAACATCGCTATTAATCCATGGTTTTTGGTTGGGGTAGATGCGGATCGTTGTTGTCGGCACTACATCTTCTACGCACTTCCTGATGAAACATGTTAGTATCGGAGTATGCCTCTACGTCGTCATCATACGCTGCCCGGAACATGTCCCAGTCCACGTGATCAAAACAGTCCTGTAGTATAGCGTCTGATTGATCCGACCAGCGCTGAATTGTCCTGAGGGCGGGTGCTTCCTGCCTATAAGCAGGCAGGAGCAGAATGGAAGAGTGATCCGATTTGCCGAAAGGTGGGCGGGGGGAGGGATTTGTAGGCATCCCAGAAAGGAGAGTAGCAAGTGGTCCAGTTCACGATCACCACGTGTGTTGATGGTGATGTGCTGAAAATATTTTGGAGTTATTGTTCTGAAGTTGGCTTTGTTAAAGTCTCAGTAGCCAGAATGGTCGACACAGAAGCATATGAAATTCCAGATCACGGGAGCAGAAGAATTTAATAGAGTGTATATGTTCCTCTTATAACACCACGAGCTGATGATAAATAAACAAACACCCCCCCACCTCTGCTTTTCCCTGTGAGCTCTTTTGTTCTGTCCGAGCGGTGCACGGAGAACCCCGTAAGCTCGATGGCTGAGTCTGGAATCTCTGCAGACATCCAGGTTTCTGTGAGGCAAATAATGCTGCAGTCCCTTGATTCTCATTGGTATGAGATGCGTGCCCGCAGTTCACAGAGTTTGTTGTCCAGTGACTGAACGTTAGCCAGCAAAATGGTTGGGAGAGGAGGTCAGAGGGGACGACATCTGAGTCTGACAAGGACACCGGCTCTCTTCCCCCTTTTCCGGCGGCGTTTCCTCGGTCGCGACCGTGCGGCCTGGACAAAGGGCTCTGATGCGGTGTCTGTAAACAGAGCGCCGCCGTTCAAGAACTCAAAGTCCGGTTTGCGTTGTGCGACATAGGAACCAATGTTTAAAAGCGTGTGTCTATCGTAGACAGTTATACTAACAACATCCAACACATAGAACAACAAAATAACAAGTAAAACAAACAAAAAACTGCAGAGTTTTCTCAGAGCTCGCAACGCGGCTGCCATGCTCGTCACCATCTTGGGTCATATCTGATGACCCAAGATTATGTTTTATTCATCTGATTTTTTTATTTGAAAGATAAAACACTCAAGATCCATGCTCTGATCTTGTTTTTGAAATCAATACACCAGAGAGGAAAGGGTTAACATAAATGCTGAAGGACCGGCCATTTAAACATGTACAAAGTGAACGGCAGTACTTACGTTTCATCGCCTATAGTTCTGGTCAGCTCGGACTATTCCAAGAAACACCAGCACACATTTCAAGGTAAGGGTCCACTCTTCAAAATGCATCCCCCTTTTTAATCTAAAACAACAAAAAAATGGGGAAAAAAACTGAAAGATCCTCCTTTGTTTACATGAATGATTTGAGTTATAGTTATCGATAGCATCCATTTTCAAAGAAATATCGATTCTAATTCGCATTCCAGCGTTGAAACGCCATGTATTTCCCATAAAACAGTCCCTTCCGAGCAAAATGACCCCTCCCCGTCTCTTTCCTTCAATCACAGGCGATGTTATAACCCAGAACAGACAGGGAGTCGCTTATAGGCTTAGCGAGGTGCCATTCTCCGCACATCAGTTTTTGGCTGTTTTAAGCCAGCCAATACCTAGCCAGCAAAGTTTTGATGGAAGGAAGTGTTAGCCAACCACAAGGACGTTTACTGATTGACAGTTTAAGTAATTTACGTAAGAAGGTTTGAAGAATACCCGTGCGCAAAGTTAGTGTGTGTTCGTGCGCTGACTGCGCTCTCGTCTGTACGCACGCTGCGTTCACATAATGGCGTATATATCGGCGAGCGGATTTTCTCCAAAGCTTACATCTGAATCTCTCCATCATGGAACGTCGGCTTTAGAAGAGTTTTGTGGTGTTTGATAGTGTTTTGGAGGGCGTGATGAGAAGCAGCGGCGAAGAGTAGCACAAAGACCCGGAGAGATGCATGACAGGCAGGGATAGCATTAGCACATAAGTTTCAACGCCATTCTCTTGAATGTTTATATATGTGTATCATGTATTTGCAGCTTTTGTTTAATGTTAGCTGTTTTAGATTATAAAAATGACAACGGAGAGGGAAAATATAAGGGGGCTACATGAGTTATGTATGTATGTTTGTGTGTGTCTGTGTGTACAACATGTAAACACAGTGTTGCAAGTTTGATTTGTTTTGCTTACACACTTTCTCACTTTTTCTCTCCCTTTCTTGTCTTTCAGTGGTTTTAGGTTTTAGGAGAAGCACAGCGTCGCGCCACGTCTTTAAAATTCAAATACATTATTTTCTATGAGTGTAGGCACACCGGCGGCGCCCAGCTACGTCGTGTTGTACTTGTAAGAATTGTTCTAGACATGCTGAAAATTTGAGGCTACAGCACAGCAGCTCTTCTTCTTCGTTTTCTCTGATGCACTAACTCTGCAGCAGCACTTCTTCTTCATCGTCTCATCTGATGTACTCACTCTGCAGCAGCACTTCTTCTTTGTCGTCTCGTCTGATGCGCTCACTCAACCAAGCGTTCTAACCACAACCTCGCCCTCCCCTCCCCCCAACCATTCTAATTTCTGTAGGTGGGAATTATTTGTAATGATATTCTAATGAGCCGCTTTGTGATATCACAAAGCCCGGAAAACAAACGCTGTAGTCCAAACGAGCCATTCGTTGTAGTTCTTGAAAAAGGATAAAAAAAAAAACGAAATATCTCCCTTTGGAGTGGACTTTGAGATTTGTAACTTTCTAGATCTTTTTTATGCCCAAACATACACACTACACACTGACTAAAATTAAAAAAGTGAAAAAGCATAATAGGACGCCTTTAAATAAAAGCTTACAGAAACTACATTTTTGGGAGTATCATCCTCCAATTTGAATTAAAACATGGTCAGATATTCAGCTTTATCTTTATGGTGTTTTCAGGCTTTTGGCATCAAAGCCTCATTCATTTTTCCCTTAGTGAATTTCATTCAAAGATATCGTGAGTCACTTTCATGTATATTTTACCTTGTTTTACTCTGTTGCTATACTAATTTTGAGTTATGACTCCAGAGTAACAAAGGTTCATGTGTCTAGTTTCAAACAATACCATATTTTTAAATATAGACCTTAGGGTTCAAGAGCTACAGACATTTTTATTTGGGTATGTCGTTTTTCACAAAATGCTCAAAAATAGGGGCGCAGGTTAACTGGTTAAGAACAAGCATATTCCCAATATGACTAGACCGCTTAAGAGCATGTTCCAATTACGACTACAGCTTTTAGAACAAGCATGTTCAAATAACAACCAGATAGCTCTGGGTCAAGCGTGTTCCCGACAATATAACTATAACTTAAGAACAAGCATGTTATCAATAACAACCAAGCTTAAGAAAAAGCATGTTCCCAATAACAACCAAGCTTAAGAACAATCATGTTTCCAATACGACTAGACAGAACAAGTGTGTCTGATGCGGGAACAGAATCAACGCTGAACTGACGGCTGCATCCGAACTGGAAAATGCTGCCTTCGGAGGACACATTCTAAGGTAGGAAGGCATCAAGGCACATTCGTATCCAAAGTTAGCTTCACTTCCTGCCTCCTTAGATACCTCATCTTGTCGATATTTAAAGGCAGAATAGATGTATCCTTCGCTGCCTTGATACCCACAATCCTGTGTGTTCTATCCCATGATGGTTGATCAAATAAATCATTGAATATTTGCTTAGTTATCACCAAAGCTCGTTCTATTTTGTTGTAGATCATTGAACCGTTAAGCTGCCTCAGAAGCATGTCCGATATCAGTTTCATGAGTTACCTTCATAAATAAACGCTGCCTGCGAAGTCATTAGCAGGTAGGCAGTGAGGCATTATGTCAGCAGCCTAGGTTTTCGGATGCATACGACTTTAATGAAAGACAAGATCTACCTATGGTCAGGCATGTGTTCCTGTCTTGTGTTGTGTTCCCCACTAGCCTGCCTCCGGCTGGAGAGAGTAGCCACTTGCTCCTGGTAATGACGCTCTCGCAGTGTTTGCATACTCTATCACAGATGAAGTGAATGAAATGCAGTATTTGTCAAATACACAGACGTTTCAGAAACGTTTTCATAAAGCAACAGAAACACTTTTTATACTGCTTAATACAGCGCCATCTGTTCAAGAATAAAGTTCAAAGTAAATATATGCTATTTAAATACCAAAAAAGTGGGGGTATATATGCTTTTATCAGTGTTTTTTAAAACGTGACTCAATATAACAGTGTGACTACAGTAAAAAAGCTTTTACTGTTCTAAAACACAGATTTGTGAGCATTATTGGAATTTAATTGTTAGAATAAGCATGCAATACACATCGTGCTTGTCATCACAGAATCTAACCAACGAGAATAAAGTGTGTCGTCATCAAGGCTTTCACAGTAGGCTTGTTTAAGATGAGCAAAATCTGCGCAGAACCGATCACCGGTGATCACCGCGAGATGCATGCCGGTTAGAAAAGTGTCCGAGTTACGTCCGACTTGTTCTGATGTCATGCTGACGTGTGCAAAAAAACTCTCACGACGGCGAGGCGGCTGTGTCGGATTGTGCAGTTGAGCGCAGTTGCTCTCCACCGACTGCGCTGATCAAAAGCATGATGGGAAACAACTGACTGACGACGCAGCTTAATGCTCATGGGTTCAGACAACCGTGACGCTGCAGTTCTCTTCTAAAATGTTTTATTTTTATCTGGTTTCATGTGATTTAAGTATTTAAATTATGCATGAATGTTCCCAAACACTATGACAGTGCGATCTCTGTGTGAGATATGTGATTGTTGTCATATTTCTATAAAAATCTAAAATACATGTTTGTATTAAAGTACAAATTAATGATAAATATGCCTTTCCTATGAAATTAAATAGCAAGCAGTTTGAGTGTCTTGTTCGTCATATTTATTTTTAAATAAAAGCAACAGAACTGAAATTATATCATGTTAATCAGCAGCACAGCACATGAGTGAGAATAACGCGATATCTGTCTTTGATCTAGTTGGTATCTGTTCACTTCAAGAGGTCAGAACTGTCCATCTTGACTGCGCTTATTTCACTCCTCCCCTCACTGCAGCCGCCTACTCTCACCTAAATTTCAGGCGAGGCGCATCTCCAACAATCCTAGTGCCTGACCTAGGCGGCTGGTCTCGTTTTGCTCTCGCGGTACTTTGATGGCACATGTGATCATAAGGCGGCTGCAGCGCCGATCAAAGTCGGACAAATTTTCTAACCAGGATGCATTGCTTTTGACAGGTGGCAGCCGATCAATGGAACAAAAAGTGTTGAACTTGAAAATTGTTTATGCGCGAGTGCACTTGCTAAATGAAGGTGGATTGTATAAAATGGATTTTAAAAAAGTTTATTAACGAGCTGCAGTTTTATTACATCACGCGCTGGCACAGATGCAGTCAGGGCTGGACTGGGACAAAAAATCGGCCCTGGCATTTTTTGGTCCAGGCGGCCCATCACCACTTCGATATATATATATTTATACACACTATACCAGTAAAAACTGTTTTTTAAAGAATTCTCTTCTGCTCACCAAGCCTGCATTTATTTGATCCAAAATAAAAAGCAGTAATATAGTGAAATATTTTTACTATTTAAAACTGTTTTCTGTTTTAATCTATTCTAAAATGTAATTTATTCCTCATTGTCAAAGCTGAAAAAATTTTTGACCAGCACCATACTCCAGTCACATGATCCTCAGAAATCCATGCTAATATTCGGATTTTGCTTGCTCAATTTTTTATATTATTATTATTATTTATATTATTTGTTGAAAACAGCGGAGTAGACTTTTTCAGGTTTCTTTGATGAATAGAAATTTCAAAAGAACATAATTTATTTGAAATAGATTTTTTTTTGTAACATTTATAAATGTCTTTATCATCACTTTTAATCAATTTAAATCATCCTTGCTAAATAAAATTATTAATTTCTATAATCCCCCCCCCCCCAAAAAAAAAAAAACTGACTGACTCCAAGCTTGAATGTTATATGGGGAACTTTTTATTTCATATGATGCTGATCTGTTGGATCTTTTTTGGATCTTTCTTACTGTTCAAAAAAGTTTGACTGGTAGTGTATGTATGTAGCCTATGTATCAAGTCAAGTCAAGTCACCTTTATTTATATAGCGCTTTTAACAATACAGATTTTGACAAAGCAACTGAACAGCATTAATAGGAAAATAGTGTCATAATGCACATGACAATAGTAAACCACTCATTTTTTCTTAGACAGTTCACACAAAAAAAAAAAAAAAACAAAATTGAATTCATTGATGCCAGCATCCAGCTCAGTTTAAATAATATCTTTGCAATCAAGTCGACGATATCGCTGGAAGTTAAGTGTCCCCAACTAAGCAAGCCAGCGGCGACAGCGGCAAGGAACCAAAACTCCTCGGTGACAGAATGGAGAAAAAACCTTGGGAGAAACCAGGCTCAGTCGGGGGGCCAGTTCTCCTCTGACCAGACGAACCAGCAGTACGGAAAAATCAATATAAGACGTAATAAAACAGACGATGAACACTATTAACATTATTATATGATGCAATCAAACTTATATCAAAATGTGGTAGTTCTGTATGTTGTTTCAGGTTTGGCATCATCTGAGGTCCTCTGAGGGGTTGCATCATCTTTTCTCAGGTGTTCTGGATCCAGACTGAAGCTTGTGTAAATCCTAGTTACCACGGTATGTCAATCCCGTGGCAAAAAACAGAGAAACAAATAGAGACATAATTAGCGTAGCTGCTGTTCCAACCAAGCAAAATTTATTTGTTTAACCCAAACTAAAGAATAATAATGTGCATTTGATTAGATATAACTGCAGTACAAGATTGAGATGCGTTATTTGAATGCTTGGCCAGAGATGTTTCTTTAATCTAGATTTAAACAGAGAGAGTGTGTGTCTGAACCCCGAACGGTATCAGGAAGGCTATTCCAGAGTTTGGGATCCAAATGCGAAAAAGCTCTACCTCCTTTAGTGGACTTTGCTATCCTATGTACTACCAAAAGTCCAGAGTTTTGCGACCTTGTGTGTGTGTGATGGATTGTAGCGTGGTAGAAGACTAGTTAGGTACGCAGGAGCTAACCCATTAAGGGCCTTATAGGCAAGTAATAATATTTTGTAACTGATACGGAACTTAACAGGTAGCCAGTGCAGAGACTTTAAAATTGGGTAATATGATCATATTTTCTTGACCTGGTAAGGACTTTAGCCGCTGCATTTTGGACTACCTGTATTTTGTTTATTGAAGATGCAGGACAACCATCTAGCGGTGCATTACAATAGTCCAGTCTAGAGGTCATGAATGCATGAACTAGCTTTTCTGCATCAGAAACAGGTATCATGTTTTGTAACTTGGCAATGTTTCTAAGATGGAAGAATGCTGTTTTAGTAACATGGGAAATATGATTTTCAGAAGACAAGTTGCTATCTAATGTAACACCCAGATTTTTGACTGTTAGAGGAAGTAACAGTACATCTGTCTTGTTGCAAATTGTAATCCAAGAGTTTCTGTGTACTGTCTTTTGGTCCAATAGGTAATATATCTGTCTTATCCGAGTTTATTAGGAGAAAATTATTGGTCATCCATTCTTTTACATTTTTAACACACTCTGTTAGCTTAGATAATTTAGAAGTTTCATCTGGTCTTGTTGAGATTATATAGTTGAGTATCATCGGCATAACAGTGGAAACTAATTCCGTATTTTCTAATTATATTACCAAGTGGCAACATGTATATTGAAAATAGCAGTGGACCTAGGACAGATCCTTGTGGCACTCCATATTTTACTGGTGATAAGTGAGATGACTCCCCAATTTAAATGAACACTGTGGTAGCGATCGGACAGGTAGTATCTAAACCATCTTAAAGCCTGCCCTTGGATACCTGTATAGTTTTGTAATCGATCTATGAGTATGTCATGATCTATAGTATCGAATGCAGCACTAAGATCAAGTAAAACTAG
Organism: Sinocyclocheilus anophthalmus; assembly: GCA_018155175.1. Lineage (NCBI taxonomy): Eukaryota > Metazoa > Chordata > Actinopteri > Cypriniformes > Cyprinidae > Sinocyclocheilus > Sinocyclocheilus anophthalmus. Next base: position 134,812 of record JADLZN010008929.1, read on the forward strand.
CAATGAGATGCAGCCTTGGTCTGACGCAAGAAGCAAGTCATTTGTAATTTTAACAAGTGCAGTTTCTGTGCTATGGTGGGGACTGAAACCTGACCTATGAAATTCTTCATAGAGATCTTTTTTTGGGAGGAAGGAGCACAGTTGAGCAGACAAAACTTTTTCTAAAATTTTTGACATAAATGGAAGATTTGAAATGGGTTTGTAATTAGCCAGTTCACTAGGATCTAGTTGTGGTTTCTTAAGAGGCTTAATGACTGCCAGCTTGAATGTTTTTGGGACGTGACCTAAAGACAACGACGAGTTAATAATATTGAGAAGCGGTTCTTCTGCTACAGGTAACAACTCTTTTAGTAATTTAGTGGGTACAGGATCTAACAGGCATGTTGTTGGTTTAGATGCAGTTATAAGTTTATTTAGCTCTTCCTGTCCAATAGCTGTAAAGCACTGCAGTTTATCTTTTGGTGCGATGGATGAAGCTGAAGTATTATACGCTGTAGACTCTACATTTGTTATTGTATTTCTGATGTTAAATATTTTATCAGGGAAGAAATTCATAAAGTCATTACTATTAAACTGTGCGGGAATATTTAGATCGGGTGGCGTCTGGTTATTTGTTAATCTAGCCACTGTGCTAAATAAAAACCTAGGATTGTTTTGGTTATTTTCTATGAGTTTGTGGATATGCTCGGCCCTGGCAGCTTTTAGAGCCTGTCTATAGCGGGACATACTGTTTTTCCACGCAATTCTAAAAACGTCCAAGTTAGTTTTTCTCCTCCTCCATTTGCGCTCAGACTACGAGTTTTTTTCTTGAGAGAAAGGGTATTACTGTTGTACCATGGCGCAGTACGTTTTTCGCTAACCTTTTTCAATTTGATGGGGGCAACAGTTTCTAATGTATTAGAGAAGATAGTGCCCCTGTTGCTAGTTATTTCGTCTAGTTCATGTGTACTTATTGGTACACAGAGCAGTTGAGATAAATCAGGCAGGTTATTTGTGAATCTGTCTTTGGTGGCTGGAACAATAGTTCTGCCCGGACGATAACGCGGAGCCATATAGTTAATATTAGTAATACGCAGCATGCATGATACAAGGAAATGGTCAGTAACATCTTCGCTTTGAGGTACGATATCTATATCTGTAAGATCAATTCCATGCGGTATAATTAAATCTAGCGTATAATTAAAACAAAGAGTGGGCCCGGTGAAATTTTTGCTTGACTCCAAAAGAGTTTATTAGGTCAGTAAAGTCCTAATGCATCATTTGTATTATCAACGCTCATAGCAATTGTAGATCACACTCATATCACATCTTGTTTTGGATAAGAATAAAACGTCAGGTCCGACAATATCGTGTCTTTTTTAAAATTTAAATCTAGCTTTATTCTCTAGCTTTATTCGCATTGGCCCATGGAAACCTCTATGAACACACTTGACTTGACTTGGCTAAAAAATCGCGTGGGACGAATTTACATTTTATTAAAAAGTGTTTACGCATACACTCATGGCGTGCAGCCGCGCACACACATTAGGATAGGTTAGATGCCTGCCTCCGCTGCGAGTCCCTATCAAGCACTTTAACAATTCAACTACTCTCTTCTCCCCCTCCTGCCTGGCTCTTTGTCCCGCATCACTCACTGCAGAGCAAGCCTGATCTTGATAATGCTGCTGTGAAAACGTGGGAAAAGCCGACGAGGAAGAAGTTGGGGAGATGCGATCTTTATATAGGCGGAGCAAAATACTTCATCGCTCCGTCTATAACGCATTGTGATTGGATGTTTACGCTGTCAATACAGGAGACAAACCAATGGGCCACTGGCTGCTCGCTGTCCCTGCGTGATGGTCCTCGGCAAAAAAAAAACAAAACTTTTTGTCGGCCCCTTAAGTGCGTCGGCCCACCGGGAAAATGCCCGGTATGCCCGATTACCAATCCAGCCCTGGATGCAGTATATTAACGCCACGGGTCATCAATAAGGTGCAGATTGGTTCTCAATTTGTTTCCGACACACTTTTTCACAGCGCGCATCACGCGCTCAAACCAATCGAAACCAAATCAAAAGTCAACAAGTTCCACAAGCAACAACGACTTATCCAAGTGACTGCTGCAGAACACACGCGAGAAAGAGACGAGGCAGCGCAGATCGCGCGTCTCATAAGTGAGTGGGAATTTACCGAACGTGGCACTTGCAGGAGTTAACACTGTATTCAAGACCCGCAACCTCACACCAAATTTCAGGCCGTGTAGATAGGCAAGCATATATACAAATCATTTAGTAAGCAGAAATCCGAAATTTACCTTAACATATTAAGTTAGAGGAAGATGCGACTGAATTGATGCTTGAAGAATGCGCTTCCAGCAGCCATGATAAACAGTTGGCGGTTAAAATTGTATATGCACAATTTGATTTGACGAAAGTCACGAGACCTATTACTATCTCACTATCCAATCACGTTCATGGATAAAAATAAAATTAAAATAAGCATGTAACGACCACAAACGGAGTAAAATAGTGGAGTAAAAGTACCGATACATCACTTAAAATGTACTAAAGTAAAAGTACACAATTTTAAACTACTCAAAAAAGTACAATTACTGATAAAAAATACTTAATTACTGTAACGTGAGTATTTGTAATTTGTTACTTCACACCCCTGCGATGTGCTACACCAGTGTTTATTCTGCTAGGACACCTGTGTGAATTGACGTCATTGACTAAAAATCACCTGGAAACCAGTCAGTTAAGTCATTGTTAGTTCTTCTGAGAAAAGCATTATTTATTTGCATCTACTTGGTTTGACATGTTATGACAGTCACACATCTCAAGTTAAGTGTTCATATACTTGTTGGGCTCAGCTTAGGTATGAGATTAATTCATAAGTGTCCCATGAGGAAGTTAAAAGTGAAAATTGCGCCTGTTTTCCAAACGGAAACATCAGAATTTTCTTATGCTGAGTCAAACACTCATTGGGGTGGATCAAGAAAAGGTCTTTGCACTTGGAGATTGTTTTCATTTTCTCTTTAATTATGAATTTCACATTACATTTATCATGAGCAAGAAAGTGCTATAGCTGTTTCAGTGAAAAAAGTATTTGTCACAAATCTTACACTTAAAAATACTAGTAATGCATAATAAAATCTATAATTAAATGAACCCAAAAAGCCATTTCCGAGGTTAGGTTTTGTTTCAGTAATTTTCTTCAAGAATTGGTCATATTCTGTTGCCTGGGAGGGAAATATTTAACGAAGGACAACAATGGCTCAGATGATCCATAACCAATTCCATTTAGATAGAATCTGGACTTTAAAATGAAAAAGAAGCATTTATATACAATACAATATCTTGTAAACGATCCCTCAAAAAAGGACACTCGATTTTGTGCAAAGACGGTCTCTGAACTTCATTTATGTCGTTGGGCTTTTCTAATGCCATTAGAGAGTACTGTGACAGGCTCTTGAGGAATGTGGAAAATGAAGTTCAGCAACCTCCAACATTTTTTTCAGACTGTGCCATATGCCCCAATTGTCTTTTGACTTGGGGGAGGAATGTCAGTTTTGGAATGAAGCATTCTTGAAACCTGCTGTCAGGTTTGTGGCTTTGTTGTATTCTCAGGGCAGGTTGTCAAAAACAAGGTACAAAACACATGCTAATTCTAATGCTCTAATGGCATTAAAAAAGTTAAAACACTGTTATCTACGAGCCTGTTACCATGTTGGTAGAATTAGTCACTGAATGTAGGGATAATCTTAAACAGTCTTATTGCTTAATGTGTCCGAAGCAGATGACATCAACTTTGCATTCTTTTCATTCTGTAAGTGCGCCTTTTCTGTGGACATTTTGTCTTGGTAATCAAAAGGATGCCTTCCTTTGGCTTTGGCTGAGCACCTCAGCAGCGCTTTGACCATCAGGTAGGCCAGTTCAGCCACATTGAGCACAATGCAAAGGGCAGAAGAACCCACCATGAAAATGGTGAAGACTGTCTTCTCTGTTGGTCGTGAGATAAAGCAGTCAACTTTATTGGGACAGGGCCACTGCTCACATTTCACCAAACTAGGCATCTGAAACCCATCGTAGACATAATACAGAGCATACATGAATCCGGCCTCGAAAAAGATCCGGAAGAACAGGCTTGATGTGTAGGTCCACCACAGCGGCCCAGTGATGGGTAGACGCCTCTTCTTCAAACTCTCCAGGTCACCCCCTTTGAGTTTGCCACCTCGGCTGGCCAAAAGTCCTTTCTTTACATTGCGTTTGCTATATGCTACATGCATAGCCACCAGCAGAGCCGGTGTAGACACAAAGATGAGCTGCAGGCACCAGAAACGGATGTGTGAGACTGGAAAGAAGTGGTCGTAGCAGACATTTTTGCAGCCTGGCTGTTGTGTGTTACAGGTGAAGCCGGACTGCTCGTCCCCCCAGACCTTTTCAGCGGCTATCACAAGGATGCTAATGCGGAAGATGAAGAGGACAGACAGCCAGATCTTTCCCAAGCTGGTGGAGTGTTTATTTACCCCTCCCAGTTGGGCATAAAGTGCTGCCCAACTCATCCTGTCTGCTGTTGCTCTCAGCTCCTTATCATCGAAAAGAAAGAGATGAATTTGATTTTGAGCAACTACATATGTATGTTCAAATTCAAATATAAATAATATGTAAAGTTCACACACTTCCATATATATATATACATACAGTATATATACATATACAGAGATGGGCATAAATACATGAAAACGTATTTAAATTACAATTACAAAATACTGTGTGGAAAAATTTACTTAAATGCAAATGCTTTAAAAAGGCTTTAAAATGCAAAATACAAAAAAGTAATTTGTATTTCAAATACATATTTTAAATACATGTATCTGAAATCTGCCCATCCCTGTGTGTGTATATATATATCAATTTGAACTCAAAAGTTGTCAACATTTTTGACAACTTTTGAGTTTAAATCGACATTTCAGATAAAAAAAATAGACAAATAAATTCTTAAAATCTAGGACAAAACATTTTTGAATGTTTTTGAAAGAAGTCTCTTAAGCTCACCAAAGTTGATCAAAAAATGCAGTACAAATAGTAATAGCATATTAGAATGATTTCTGAAGGATCATGTGACACTGGAAACTGGCGTGATGACTGCTGAAATTCGCTTGCTATCCCGGAATAAATTTACATTTAAATATATACAATAGAAAATACATTTAGATGTAATAATATTTATATTATTAATATTGTTTTGTAAAGTTTTGTTATATTGCCCTGATTTACTGTATTTTTGGTCAAATAAATGCAGTCTTGGTAAGCATAAGAGAATAACATCCTAATAACACACACACACACACACACACACACACACACACACACACACACATATATATAATATACCTATAATTCTCTGTCTTCAACAGACTCACTATATTGGACTGAAAATGTTTTCATTAACGTTAAAAACATTAATAAGTCCTTTAATTCCTATTAATTAAGAAATCCTTCATTCCGTTCCATTTTTTAAACACATTTTGGTAACTTTGGTTATATTTGTTCGAATTTAATAAGTCAAAATTATCACATAATATTAGCTCTTAAAAGAATTACTGAAATGTCTGGTTGCGTTACAAAACGAAGTTTACCTGTTATCTTTCTAAATAATTTAGATCAAATCCATGATATATATCCGTCCAGGTGAGTTAAAATGAGTTCTTTCACTTGTGGAGTTTCTTTGTGGTCTTGAGATGAAGTGATTTGACTGAGGACAGTGAGCACAAGTTTAGTGCTGTCTCGAGGAGAGGTGCTCCTGACTTCGGGCGGAGCCACGTCATTCATTGAGTGGTTCTTGAGATAGCAAGTGACAAAACCGGAATCCTGGAATGCGTAGCACACCTCAGCTGATTACAGCAGGAGCGATCTCGTTCAGTTGCGTTGCTAGCCTGTAGATGTGGTATTATGTTCAAACGTAACACGTATCTTAACTTTCACACAGTATAGTTTCACTAGAAGTACAGTTAGAGTATATTTTAAGCTTCACATTAATGTGCTTCAAGAACATTTTCAATAGCATTTCAGCTCATTAGAAATGCATTACCAGAACAATATTAGTTCATTATTTTTCAGCATTCTAATATGGTATATTAAAAAATACAAAATTCATTAAATTAAAATGACACACATGTATTATACACTTTCAAATCTAGAAAACTTTAATGTACCTTATCTTGTGTACATTACAACAATAAATTCCTTGAGTACATTTAGAAAATACAGCAGCATAGACAATCTCTTGACCAAAATAATTACAAGTAATAAATTAAAATAAAGATCAGTGAAATATTTTAACTGTCACAATCTTCAGTCACCAGCCCAATCACTATCCTCAGTCACCAACCCAGTCCACTTGGAACTACATTTCCCAGCATCCCTTCTGTTTAACACCTGCACACAGTCAGCAATCACCACACCTGCCACACAGTGTTGCCAATTTAGCTACTTTGTAGCTAGATTTAGCGACTTCCCCGCCCCTTTTGAGACTTTTTTCAAAAGTTTATGGACAAATATAGCAACTTCTTGGACAAAACCTTATTCTAGTTCTGTCTTTGACAATGATCTACGTTCATTTTATATAGACAGTGAAATGTGCCATGTGATGTCATCTAGTGATATTTAGCTACCAGTTTTAGCTACTTTCAATTGAAAGCAGTTGGCAACACTGCTGCCACATAAAAAGCAGTCACTCTCCACTTCTCCCTTGTCTGGTCTCATCGTTCTAAGTAGTGATGCAAAGTCCGATTCATTTCCGCGAACCAGTACTTTTCGGACAGATCGGCTCATTGAACCGTTCAAAAAGCCGATTCATCGGTTCCTCAAGCAATAACGTCTCTACGCATTTCTTTTCTAACAACTCAGTGCCATGTTGTATCAATGAAAAATTCTAATAAGTCATTTGTGTCAACGCATATCGAAAACATAAAAAAATAAAGGTATTTGTGTGAAAGCATATTGCTGATTATTGCCATATAATTCACTTAATGGTGTTTGTGGTCACAGTTTAATTTGCGGATCCTCAGATATGACTGACTGAGCAATATTGACTAGCCTACGACTTGGATAAGATTCCTAAAAGTTTCGCACCTACAGCACACATTACAGACATTGATGCACAAACGCGGATATGTTCTACACATCTACAGTATAAAGAATTAATAAACCAGTCTTATAAACTCATTGATTTCGCTTAAGCAACTTTAAATATAATATGCATGCACAATAAACTATTGTAAAATGTATTTACATCACTCCACAGAAAGGTTTTTGCAGGTTTTAATACAATGTAAATTAATAAGTCATAATAAACAAGCATATTTCCAGTACGCGCATCACTCAGGCTTGCACAGTATCATCAACTCACTCATCAGAATATTCGGTAATCCTCGGCAAACTTCGACAGTTGGTTGAACCGGCTCATTCGGTTCTTGTTGAGTTGGACGTGCTACATTGGCTGTACATCCTGCATCATCAACCCGGAGCTAAAGTTCGATCAATGATGATCATTGATACAAATGCATGGTCTATTTTGATGCACAACAAACACTCATTCAACATTATTTATAGGCTAAGTCATAAAGTTTCATAAACATACAGTATATATTCTTAATTAGGCTTTTTTTTTTTTTACATAAACTGTTCCCTCCTGCTGGAATGACCTGCACAACTCAATCCGAGCAGATGAGTGCTTAGCCATCTTCAAGAATCAGCTAAAAACACATCCCTTCCAAATCTAGCACGCTCTATTCTAATTCTATTTGATCTATTTGGGACTGACCGCACCACGTGCACTTTTTGTTTTCAAACTATTGTTTTTTTTTGTTATGTGCATGTATGGTAAAGCGTGCGAATTGACTACATACATACAACATACATGCATAAATAAATAAATAAAAAGGGCCTCTAATTACAAAAAATAAAGTGGAATAAAGATTGAATTGTGGCCTTTATTAGCTTGTGATAACATGTTGACAAAATGTGTGTTGGTGTGGTTGTTGATATAAAGTGAGACAGTGACATTTTGTTTTTAAAAATATGAATTCAAACATTACTAGTAAGACAATCTAGACTACTAAAATGGGTTGCTTTCGACCCTGACTTTAAACCAGCAAGGGCTGATGGGAGGTTTCAGCTCTGGTATAGGCTTGGCATCACCTCTTTTAGTTCAATTTCGTCAAAGGGAGAATTAGATCACTTTCAGGAGATTTCTGATACATATGGTCTGAAAAAACATGATTTTTTTCAGGTACTTACAGGTTAGGACTTATTTTAATAAAGAGATAAGATACACGGAGAAGCATGATACCAATTTAATTGATCTGTTCATTGATATGTATAAAAATAAAGACAATAGGAAACTTGTCTCAAAACTATATCTAGCTATTCAGTCCATTAAGAAACATTCAACAAATAAGGTTAGATTAAAACGGGAGAAAGAAACCGGTCTAAGCATCTCAGGGGAAGACTGAAGGCTGAAGATCTGTTCTGTACAGGCTACTTCTACCAGCTCGGGTATGTGGAGAGAATTCTGCTGGCGAAATATTATTAGATACTTTGCAACCCCCAAGTTAAAATCTATTCAGATTGGTGAGAATGGAAGTGTTGGAGGAAATGTGGGGAACAGTTGGCAGATCATTTTCATGTATTCTGGAGCTGCCCAGCCATTCAGTCATATTGGCGGGAGGTAATACAAGTAATGCATATAATTTTTGGTGAGGGAATTGATTGTTCTTTTTCTACAATTTATCTGGCCAATAATATCTTTAAATACAGTTTAAAGATATTATTAGCAGCCAGTAAGAACGCTGTAACAAGAAAGTGGCTACAATTAGAACCTCCAACAAAGACTGAATGGCTGGACATTGTGAACAGTGTCCAAAACATGGAGAGGATGACGTTCGCATTAAACTTAAGGATGGATAAATACTTACAGTATTGAGAAAAATGGATTGTGTTTATGATACGGCTATTGTCTGCTGTATCATCTGAGATATACTTCCATCAATATGTTTATGTAAGAATGTATAGGTGACCAAATGACTGTTCGGTTGTTTAGATGTGATTGTATGTTGTTGTTGTTTTTTCTAAAAGATAAAAAAAAAAAAAGTTAAAAAAAAAAAAAAAAAATGAATTCAATAGTGATTCACACTCAAAATCCAGGAAAATGATATTCATGGAGGATGCAAAGTAAAGTTTTTCTGAATTTTGAGCATGAATCACTATTGAATCCTTGTTACAAACTAAAAAGATTCAGTATACTATAATTTCCTATAATTATAAAATAATTATAATTGCCATCATTTATTGCTTTATTTATTACATTAATAATACACTTAATGAAATGTTAAGAATATGACATAAAACATGACGTATAATTAATAAGGATAGAAAATATGTGCCTCTATAAAGGTAAAAAAATGCACCTATAAATCAATTTAAGGGGGCAAATATTGTCCTTTAATAGAAAAGGTGTGACTGCCCCAGCCAACATTCTATTATGGGGCCCACACACGGGCCCCATATGGGCTGTAAATATGGGCCCTATATGGGTTTGTCCATGGGTTCCATGTGGGCCCCATCTGAATTATCTATATGAATATCATATGGGGCCTGACTGGAGCCCAACTGGGCAACACATATAAGACCCATCTTGGTCCCACTTATGACCCAGCTTACAATCGAAGGTGGGGCCAATGTGGGCCCCATATGGGCTGTAAATATGGGGCCTAGATGGGTTTGTCCGTGGGTTCCACGTGGGCCCTATATGAATTAGCCCATATAAATCTCATATAGAACCTGAATGGGGCCCAACTGGGCAAACTACATAAGACCCATATTGGTCCTAGTTTGAAGCCCATATGGGATACACCAGGGTGTGGGTTTATCACTGGGTACTGGACTGGCCCCATGTGGTTTATGCGTGCATGTTCTTATGAGGTTTTTTGAAGCATCACACCTGAACAGTATAATTATTTATAATTATCAATTCTAATTTAACTGTGATATAAAAAAATGATGAATTTTAATAAATTGATAATTGATAAAAGCAACATCAGTATTTTAGTTGGGTAAATGTCAGTTTTCTGCTTGAATACTCCACTGTTCATTCATCTACAAAATCACAAAACATGAAAGGTGCAATTTAAAAAATAAATCATAAATTAAAATGTAACAGTTCAGTATATCAAAGACTTTATTATAATTCAGACATTTTCAATAAAACTTCAAGTTTTTGTAAAGTGTTAAACACCAACGTTACCAGTTTAATTTAAAACAGGGTAATACTATCCCATCAGCTGGTTTTACATAACCACCCAAACGTTGATAACATTTAAAAAATAATACTAATTAAAAAAAAAAAAGAATAATCAACAGTCAAGAATTTAAAACTTTGTCATGACGCACCCTCATGTTAATCCAAACCCATAAGAAATTAATTCATTTTTGGAACAAAATGACATTTTTATTGATACCTGGGAATTTTCTGTCCCTTCATTGAAAGTCTGTTCACCCAAAAAAAAAAAATCCATATAAATAGAGCTTTTTAATTCAAGTCGTCTGAAAAGTCATGAACAGACTTTCAATGGAGAGACAGAAATGTCTTAATTTAATTAAAAACCAAAGTATAAAAAAGTTGCGCACATCCCACAAACCTACCACAGGTGAAGGTGCACAAAAAAGTCAAACTATAGCAAAAGCCTGACGAAGACCTGATGGTCAAAACGTTGCAGCAATAAATAATTTTTATGGAGCAGTTATATCAGTGTGCAGAAAATTTTAATTTAATTAAAAATATAATTTGTGTTTCAGAGATGAATGAATGTCTTATGGGTTTAAAGCAGGGGTGTCAAACTCCTGGAGGGCAACAGCCCTGCAGCTTTTAGTTCCAACCCTGTTCCAACACACATACCATCTAGTATTCAAATAAGCTTGAAGGACTTGATTAGCTGGATCAGGTGCTTTTCTGCTAAATTTTCTGCAAGCTAAATTCTGCAGGGCTGTGGCCCTCCAGGATCAGAGTTTGACACCCTTGATTTAAATTAATTGAACAGATAGAATAGATTTAAAAAATTTGGGTGAACTATCCCTTTTAAGTAACCCTTTTAAAAACTCAATGACCACATAAAGAACAAAACTTGTTTAACTTACCAATACAGTTATTAAAATATTGGTCTCAACACAATTTGTACGGATGGACACACACAAAATTAATCACAGTCCTGAAGACTGCTGTGACCCGATTGCTCTCTTTCCGCCCCTGTCTCTAGCCCCTGTGAACCATTTTGAGAGTGCCTTTTCTATGTCTTTCTGGTTCATGGTCTTGGTCATTGCATTCTCCTTCAGTCCACCTATAAAAACAAAAGTTTACACATATAATCATCTGAAATGTCCAGCTACATACTTTATTTACATTTTATTTTATAGTGTCCTTGTCACAGTGTAGGTGTACATTTAAGTACTCCCTAATATTAATTAACAACATTTACTTACTTAGGGTTAAACGGTTAGTTAACCCAAAATGAAAAATGGGAAATTACTCACCCTCATTTTGTTCCAAACCCATAAAACTTGTTCGTCTTCTAAACACAATTGAAGATATTTTTAATGAAATCTAAAAGAAAATTCTACCCCTCCACTGGAATGAATTTCTTATGGGTTTGTACTGACATGAGGCTAAGTATATGATGACCATTTTCATTTTGGGGTGAACTATTCCTTTAAGGTCTGGATTAGGGATTGGTTTAGATTAGTTATTGCACTATTTATTTCTATAATAAGTACATGTAAAATGTAACACGAACACTGTTGGGGTGGAGGGGGGACATTTTTTTTAAAGACATTTTTAAAAAATATATTTATCTCACCTAAATGTTCGATCATGAAGTGCATTTTTACACTCATGCAATTGTTGCACAATAGCTTACACACAGCACAAGCCTGATTTCGTGAGCTGTAAGTGAGGCGGCCTTTTACACCAGGTTCACACATACTGCGTTTGCAGTGCGTATGCAGTCCATGTGTGGTATGTAAGTGGCGCAGAAGCAGCACAGACTGCTTTCACACAGGGTTCTGCAACTGATCCATGGCTGTATACACCAAACACAACATTTATCCATTATTTTGATTTCAAATCCAAACATTGTTATTGGAAATGCTTTTTCAGCATTGCAATTATCTTTTTTACACAGTACAGTAATACAGTATTTCATAGACGTGTTTAACTGCAATAAAAATAAGAAACACATTATTCAATGCTTTTTAACTTTTGCATTTACTTCTAGATTTATATATTAGTGGGGGGCATTTCAATGGCCCCAAGTGGCAAAACATTTAAATTACTTTTCTTACATTATCACAAACATTCTTAATTAAAACTTACCATTGACAGAAAGAGTTAGCTCTACTGCCTTTTCTTTTGCATTTAATTCTTTATTACAAGCAATCCTGCCGTTCATAAAGAACTTTGCTTTCCTAACTCCATGAGTGACATCTATTATTGCCTTGTTTATCTCAAAAAGTGCTCTTTCCCTTTAAACCTAGCCAAAAAAGCCATATGTGTTGACTGAAACACAGTAGACTTTAATTGGGCTGTGCGATTAATCGAAATCGTCATAAAATCGCGATTTGAGCTTGCACGATTTCTAAATCGCTTTATAGCACGATTTTCGGCGCGCCCGACCTCCCACAGTATGCTATCCGAACCAATCAGAATGCAGCGTGCCTAAATGGAGCACGGGAACAGAACAGACCGGGCGGGCATACATACGTAATGCCAGGTTCACACACTCCATCTGTGGTGCGTATTTTTTCTGCGGCCATGTTCACGGATCAGAGCGTTCCCACTGCAGGCGATTGGTGCTGGAGCGGTGCTGATGACTGCTGATTTGTATTACTGTACTGTGATAAAAGAATCACAATGCTGAAAAAGCAAATTCACTAACAATGTTTGGATTTGAAATCAAAATAATGGATAAATGTTGTGTTTGTGGTAAACAGCCGCGGATCAGGAGCGGACTGCAAACGCGTCCTGTACGAAAGCAAAATGAGTCCGTGTGTCAGGGTTTCCGGGTAGAGGATGGAGCGAGGACTCAGTATTGCAGAAGAATGGGTTTCTTTATTTTAAAATAAAACAAAACAAACAACAAAAACTACCCCGAGGGGGAAAAACAGGCTGGCAAGGCAAGGCAAGGCAAGGCAAGGCAGGATCTGGACACATCCAGGGATTGACGATGACGAACTGACGCACGACTGCAAACATAAGGAGAATAAATGGAGAGCAAATGAAGAGGGTAACGAGGGAACACATGTGGGGAAAATTAACCAATAATCAGGTAACAAGACGGGTGGGGTCAAGACAATTGACATGAGACCACATGGCACACAGGAAACAAAGACAAAATCCATGTGCTCACACAAAACAAAAAATCAAGCACAAGCACATGGCCAGCAAAACAAAAAAAATCACAAGCCATGTGCTAGAACAAAAGACACGAACACGCAGCTAATGAGAAAACTCATAAGCCACGTGTTCACACAAGACAACAAGAAAAGCACGCGGCTGAACACAAACCGCGTGCTTCACAAAACACAACACACATGGACAGAAGAGCGCACGGCCGAGCGAACTCGAGACACACTCCCACAACAGACAGAACAATGGAGGCGAGTGTCGGACCCGACACGAAACCGAAACTACGACATGAGGCCGGGATATGAAACCACGGCTCAAACATGATACAGGACACGCAGACGAGAGCGCGGGCGAGCACACTCGGCCGCACGCTCACATGAAAACAATTGCATGACGCGAGTGTCAGGCTGTCACAAAACCAGAATTTTTAACCCCACTGAACACGAAGTGGACAGAACCTGAACCGTGCTGCTTCTGCACCACATACACATACTGTATACGCACTGCGACGGAAGTTGTACGCGTGTGACTTGGCCGCAACAAATCTGTTCAACCATCTGAGGCAACGCCACACAAAGAGCTCTATGACCAAATGCATGGCAAAAAAAAATCCCTGGACACGGAATTTTACTTATTTTTTTGTTACACCTTTACTTAGTGATTATTTTGCCTTAAGTCTGTTCTAAAGACATGTTACAGCTTTTTGATAAAGCTCTAATTGGTTTTCTTTTGGAAATAGGTTTCAAATTCACACTGAATGCATTAATGACCGTAAAGCATGTCTGTGTGTGTCAAAATCGTAATTAAAATCAAAATCGCAAAATTGATCAAAGAAATCACGATAGTTTTTTTTCCATATCGCACAGCCCTACTTTAATTATATGCATTTATGGCGTAATTACTACGTTTTCGTGTCAATCCGTGTTCATATTTACCGTAAACAATGCGCTGTTTCTTTAATTCAGTGCTTGAAGCGCAGCAAAAATGGACTCGGTGCAGAAACGATTTCTGCACTGCTGCAGACACACCGCTCCTGGAACGCACTGCCGGACAGCAACGGTGTGCAGTGAACGCTTTAATCCGTTAACATAAGTGTGGAAAAAATACTCACCGCATACACACTGCAAACGGAGTAATGTAAACCTGGCATTATGATTGTTAATGATACGTGGATGTCGTACCAAATGGTTCAATATAATATTGAGAATTGTAGTGTTCATAAGTGTGTATTGTGAAAAGAGCTTTAAACATACTGTAAATCTGTATGAGTAGTTAAAAAATAAAACACATTTACCACATATGACGTCAAAAAGGCGCAGATCTCGAAATCTTTTCTTGCCATGACGGCCAAAGAGATTGTACTGGATCGCCAATTCATTTGAAATCAGGAGTAGCATCATCCAATGAAGAACCACCAATATCTGCTACTTTTGCAACCTAAGTACAAACACAAACAAAATTATTTGTAGATGACATGCGTAAATCAGTTCACCTGCAGAGTGATCTCAGAACCTGAATTTCATTTTAGATTTTCTCTTTCTTATAGTGTTTTCAAAAGTACCGACTTCAGTACCAGTCGGTACTGAAATTTTTAAACCAATAGTAAGCATTTTATTATATACGCTTTTCCCAACACCCAAAATGTGGCGATACCAGCATTTCCAGCACTTGTGTTCACGCGTTTAACAGATATGTCTGTGATTGACTACAATAATCATCGTGTTGTGTTGTGTAGTGTTGTCAAAGGTACCGATTTCGGTATCAGCTGGTATTGAAATTTTAAAAATGTTACGATACCAGCAATTTCCTGCAAGCATTTTGAGCGGATTCTTAAAACACCTCTGATTGGCCATTGATTTCATGTGCTCAACAGATGTGTCTGTGATTGGGTACAATGATCATTGATTCATGCTCTTCACTGAGCGCTTACACAGACACACATGGGAGCATTTGAAAGCCGCGTATACAGTATCAGCGGATCCGTCTATGAGCAGATATATTAGGGATCCGCTGACAGATGCGGATTTCAAATGCTCCTGTGTGTGTCTGTATAAGCACTCAGTGAAGAGCGTGAATCAGTGATCATTGTACCCAATCACAGACCTAATGGACAATCAGAGGTTGTTTTAAGAATCGCTCAAAATGCTCGCAGGAAATGCTGGTATCGTCACATTTTTAAAATTTCAGTACCGACTGATACCGAAGTCGGTACTTTTGACAACACTACTCGCTTATGTTGGTTGATAACATAATGACACTGACAGTAGCCGGTTTATTTAGGCTACTAAATATATACTAAAAGATATTATATCATAGATATGTATAGGTAGATGCCACATTTGACTGCTCCAGACACGTCGACGCATCCGCCATCTCAGAACGGTCCATTTGTGGTCACTTACAATAGAAACCAATGAGTTTTATCAATCAATGAGATACCACAAAATTGCGCAGCCTCTGGTTGCAACAAAACGCCAAAATTTAAATTCCTGAAAAATTCTTGGATAAAACTTTCCCCAGGTAAGAATGTGTTGGTTTGTTTTTTTCTTAGATATGTATTACTCAATATTACAGCTTTTTAAACTATAGTAACTTTTTTATGTTGTTTGTTAACGGATTCATCTTGTTGTATTGTGATAGTTTAGCAAAATCATTGCTGAATGTGTATAACTATGGTTGCATCTCCCAAGTGTTAACAGACTGGCTCTGATCATTCCAATATGGCTGACGGCTTGCATATCGTGGCCCATACAAACAGCCACTAATAGGGCATCTACCTATACATATCTATGAATGAAACATGCATGGTTCTCCATTTATGTTACTTAATATATACTTGTATATATAGTTTATAATATATAAGAATACTCGCCAAGATGGGCAATTTGACATTTTGTGTGTATCAGAAAATTTACATGCGATGAGCCACTAAAAATAACTCAATTCAGTAGACGCACACTGTCCGAGAGGCAGCTTTATGTGCGCATGCTTTGGGTGTATATGAACAGAAATCATGTCTTAGTGAGCACGCAAGCACAATACCCACATTGAAATTCAAGCCCTGGATCGCCACACAAAAATAAGACCAGCAAGCAACGTGAACTCTGAACATGAACTTACTACAATGAACATTAATGGATGGCAGGTCCTGTAGCGGTGACTCTCTGAGCGGCAGTTTCTGTAGCGGTGACTCTGAGCGGCAGGTCCTGTAGCGGTGACTCTCTGAGCGGCAGTTTCTGTAGCGGTGACTCTGAGCGGCAGGTCCTGTAGCGGTGACTCTCTGAGCGGCAGTTTCTGTAGCGGTGACTCTGAGCGGCAGGTCCTGTAGCGGTGACTCTCTGAGCGGCAGTTTCTGTAGCGGTGACTCTGAGCGGCAGGTCCTGTAGCGGTGACTCTCTGAGCGGCAGTTTCTGTAGCGGTGACTCTGAGCGGCAGGTCCTGTAGCGGTGACTCTCTGAGCGGCAGGTCCTGTAGCGGTGACTCTCTGAGCGGCAGTTTCTGTAGCGGTGACTCTGAGCGGCAGGTCCTGTAGCGGTGACTCTGAGCGGCAGGTCCTGTAGCGGTGACTCTGAGCGGCAGGTCCTGTAGCGGTGACTCTCTGAGCGGCAGTTTCTGTAGCGGTGACTCTGAGCGGCAGGTCCTGTAGCGGTGACTCTCTGAGCGGCAGGTCCTGTAGCTGTGACTCTCTGAGCGGCAGGTCCTGTAGCTGTGACTCTCTGAGCGGCAGGTCCTGTAGCTGTGACTCTCTGAGCGGCAGGTCCTGTAGCGGTGACTCTCTGAGCGGCAGGTCCTGTAGCGGTGACTCTCTGAGCGGCAGTTTCTGTAGCAGTGACTCTGAGCGGCAGGTCCAGCTTCAGTCTGACTCTTCGCTTGTGCAAGGAAAACATTTTCTATTTGGCCTTAAAAGATATTTGATAGAGAAAAATCAGTAAAACCTTTTGAATAAATGTCCTTAAAATGTCCTGAAAGGCACAAAAATGGTCATTTATTTACCTATACAAACCTATAAGGTCCTTTCCTACACTGCATCACAGCGCTCTCTAAAGTAGGATTGTTTGGAAACAGTCAGTATTTCTGCAGTTAGTATTTGTTTGGTGCCCAAAATTAAAACTAAAACCATCAAAGTTCATTTAGTTAATTATAATAAAATGTATTTAGTTATTATACTAATCTAAAACTATAAACGTTTTAGTTATTTATACTAAAATGTATTTATTTAGTTTATAATACTAATCTAAAGCTAAAACCATAAAAATGTATTTTAGTTTATTAAACTAATCCATATCATAACGAAACCATAAAAAAATTTACTTTATTTTTTTTTAAGTTTATTATACTAAACTAAAACCATAACTTTTATTATACTAATCTAAACTAACAAAACTAATAATAATGATACAAATGTTTAAGTAATTAAGTTTATTGTAAATTCTAGTGAAGACTATACAGTAGGTGTGTAACGATTCACTAGGTTCTCGATGCATCGATTACAAACCCTGATGATGCATCGATCTTGAAACATGGATTTTTAAAATAAATTACATTTATGAATGATGCCATGCTAATTGACATTTATTACATTACAGAAACTGTAAAGTATATTTTCTACCTAATTCTGTGCAGAAAATTTTAATAATTGTTTTTAGTATATAAAACAATCATAAAATTGCCATTAGGAAAAAATTATAGATTACAAATGATTGATTATTGTCCAGCAGTGTATTTGATTTCTTATAGCAAATTCAAAGTAAAAGATAAGAAAATAATTCCTTGTAAAAAAAAAATATATAAAAAAAATACATACATAATACATAGGCCTATATAAAATTATTGTATTTGACATTTCGGTCACTTCTGAAATGATGGCTACACCCCTGCTGTGACAAAATGTTAGCCTATATAATACTTTTAAAGTTCTTAAGAGTATTATGTATAAGCTCTTGGCTTACATAAATTTCTACATATGCAATGTCATGCCATAGCATCATTAAACTAGCGTCTAACAATGGACAAAAGTGTTTTTTCCCCCTCTAACCTAGGGTTTCAATCGAATTGAATCGTTCTGAATTTGCAAAAATCGAAAAACCTATGAATCGTGAATCGAACCGATTCACAGTCTACCCCAAAATTCGCAGCCCTACTATACAGTGTTAATTTACATTTGATAATTGTACACTAGAGCCCGACTGATATGTTTTTTTTTGGGGACCAATACCGATATTTAGGAGTAAAAAAATGCCGATATTCTTTGTGTATAATATAGTACAGTACAAGTAAAAAATTTTGTCTTGTTTTCAGAAAAAACAAGTAAAATTAAGTGAGTTTTTGCTTGAAAAGTAAAATAATCTGCCAATGGGGTAAGCAAAATAATATTTTATTTAGTTTTCTGTTTGAAGTCTAGTATTTATTTTTTTTTAGGTATAAAATATTTTGAGAATTGTGAAATTTTACTGTTATCTAAAATGTTGGTGTCACCCACAGACATATTATATATTTAAATTTAAGCAAAATAATATGTTTTTGGTATAGTATAGCTCCTAACACCAACTAGAATCACTTATGGAGGAAACGAGTTTTAACTTACAATCTTTTGCACTTCATTGGAACTTCAGTGTCAGTTTGTAAATCTGATGCATCCTCGGCCCTGCTAAGTTTAGCTCTTGCTGCAGCATATGTGTCTGAAAAAAATAAATAAAAAAAAAATACATTTAGGAACACAAGACTACCATTTGGAAAATGTTTAAACCAGATGGCTCAAGTTACCTGCATTTCCTATGACACGTATGCTGTACTATGCCCAGTCTGCTCCAGGAGTTCATAGTTTTTTAACAGCCTTGCTGATGTGCACAGTCCTACCAGTTGGCCAAAAGCATTATTCTCTTTCTGGTCCAGTAATCCAGCTTGTAGGGATGACATCAATGACAGTCCTTCCATCGTCTGTGTACTCATCAGTGAACTCCACTACACTATAAAGGGACATTCTGAACCATTAAAGTACAGAGTCAGTAATCATGCAGCTGAGGCAAAGCCACATACACATCAGTCATAGGGAGAAGAAGTTTTTTTGAAAGTTGTGCCACTGGAACAGCAAAAAGCTGGCCAGTGAGTGCTGAGACAACAGTAATTCCCAAACTTGAAGAAGCAACAGGGTAATCAAAAAAATTATCCCTGTATTAAAAAACTCACATACTGCAAAAATGTCTGCCATGGTAGAGACCAAAAGATTTCTAACAAGGGCAACTCTGCTATTAATTTCAAAGCAGTTGTTTCCCGGAGAGCAGGAGATGGTCATTCCTTTGTATTGGCATTGCTTAAAGGTCCCATGACATGCTGCTTTTTGGATGCTTTTATATAGGCCTAAGTGGTCCCTAGTACTGTATCTGAAGTCTCTTTCCCGAAATTCAGCCTTGGTGCAGAATTTCAGCCACTACGAGCCAGTCCCACAATGAGCTTTCCTTAGGACGTGCCATTTCTGTGTCTGTAGCTTTAAATGCTAATGAGGAGGAGAGAGGTGGGGCAAGGTGGAGGGTGGGTGTGTGGCCTTAACCAGCTTGGGGCCACGGTACCATGCACTAATGTTGACAGTGGATGTATCACAATGGCTCGTAGACACGCAGTCGTCCAAGCTTTTCAGTTTGACCCAGAATCTGATCCAGATGGAGAAGCACCGGATGAAGAAGTTGCAACTCAGCGGCTACAGCAGGACGTCTCCGAATGGTTAGTTTAAAATATTGTGTCTGGATACGGTACTTTAGTTGGTTATTATCATGTAGCTAATGCTAGCCTACGTTGTTGCTTTTCAAGTGCTCTGATTGGCTTCATATATATATATATATATACTATATAGATATATAAAATTTCAGCTATAGACACTAACCAGCGCCACTATATTAGTCAGACCTCTGCCATTATTACCTTTTTGGATAGGTGCCGTTGTGGAAATAGTGCAACCATGCTCACAGAAACTGAGAATATTTGCTGCTTGGAGATACCTCAGGTAGCATTCTCACCACTAAATTGGAAACTACTTTGTCTCTTCATTTGACAACTAATTGTGCCTAAAATTGACACTTACCATTTGTAATTCTAATTAGGTTACTAGAAGACTACAGGAGGTCGAAGAACAGCTCACATGTATGGTTGACCATCCTGGATTGTATCCTGTCTGCCTCAATGTCTACTCTCTGCAGAATGCCGGCCAAATATACAGAGCTGACTACGGTCCTCTACGTTTGAGAGGAATACACCAGCAAGTTGTGCTTTGTTACAGAAGTTAATAAAATAAGAAATGAAGTCTTGTCTTGAGTCTTGACTGTTTATTCCACCAACAAACCTTGTCTAATTTTCATTCAATAGTGTAGACAGTGTCAAGATTTCTTTACATCAGAGAGAAAAAAAACTTGATGTTACAAAACAAGCATTGAAGATGAGCATAGGAATATTTGTTTAGATAACAACACAAAGCAATGTTAAATCTCTGCAAGACTAAATATCAGAATCAGTTGTTCATTCGCTACAGATATCTCTCCTATCGTTCATTTGTGAGCTGGTGCTGGGGCCTCCTGGGACGCAGAATCCGGGTCATTATTCCAGCTTGTGTGGTCCTGCGCATCCGCTCAGAATTTCCTGATGAGGAAGGCCACTACGTAGGGTTTAAACTGCCCCCCGTTTGAACCTTGACACAAAGCTGGCAATGACCTCCTCCTTGTCCGGCTTCTCATACTGCGCTGATAGGTCCTCTGGGACAGGGATGGCCAACAGCGCATCGGTGTATGGCGTAGGGTTGGCAAAGACTTTCTCAAAAATTAGGTCCATTATGTCAGCAACATAACATGTATCATAAAACACAAGCACAAACATTTTTTTTTTCTTTTTAATTAGTTGGGTTTTGTTTTTACTGTGTTTTTGTATTTAATTGATTCTTCATCAATTAAATACATCTACATTTTTGAATTCCAAAATATGTGTTGTTTGAATTGATTTGAACCCTTACCAAAGGTCGGCTGTGTCTTTTGAGGTTTAACTCTGCACTCTCCCTTCCTAGCCTTTGGAAATTAGATTTTGAAGAGAGGTACACCTTCCTCCGTTTCGGCCTGTGGTCGGTCTGCATTTTCATTATAATGCATAGCAGCCAGGTAGAGTCTGCAAGTACAAGACAATGTATTATCCTCCAGCTGTTCATTGAGGTCTAGACGAGGTCTTTTGGGTAGTCTCTTTAAAGGTGTCGATGACAGGCACAAAAAAGTTGTTATATACACGTTTAGGAAATGCATTAAACAACACAACAGGGCCAGTATATAACAAAAATTGCCTAATACACGTTTAGGAAATGCATTAAACAACACAACAGGGCCAGTATATAACAAAAATTGCCTAAACTCTGTGGCTTTCCACTGACTATATTCGTAAAGGGATCGTGGCTTTCTTGAGAAATTCCTAGGCAAATTTTGCCTAAGTCGTTTCAAGTTCTCAGATACAACAGAAAGAACACTTGATGAAATCCTACATGTCAAGGGTCCCTTGACCCACAGTGAAAGAAGCTTACAGACAATTCCTAAGCACACTAAATGCATGTAATCAAGTACAAAAGATGTAACTAAACCTACTCCCAACTCCCGAAGTGGTGACATATCACGATGGTGTTCCTCATCTAACATTTCATCAAACTGGGCATCTGTTCTCAGGGCTGCTTCCATGTCTGGGTACACTATTTTTCCATTTAAATGAACACCAGGTTGCACACAACGCTCACAAGAGCTGTAACCTGAGTGACCTTTTATACATTTGAGAAAAGCTCTTGCAGGAGTATCACATATAAACGCATCAGGCAAGAGAACACTGTAATATTTCTAATTGAAGTACAAGCCTTCCTTTGTGAGTCTTTTAAATTCCTCAACAACATCTTTCATGTACTCATAAACTGATGGTGGTTTAGATGGGCCAGCATACAGACTTATCATGAACACTTTTGAGCTAGGTAGCTCCTTAATTTTACCAAGTATGGGCCACAACTGTGCATTGGAACTTCTGAAAGCAGTATTCCATCAAAATGTAGTCTTAGAGTTAATGTGTCTGAGAGTTCATCTTGTGCATTGTTCAGCTCTGCACATATGGCATTACAAATTCCAAAATGATAGAAACTTCCACTCCCCATTTTTTTTACTTCACAGTCTTTTAAAGTAGACATAAGAGTTCTTGGATCTTTTGGTAAGTTAAGACCTTCATTTAGAAGTATGTGCAGTAATTCTGACAAAGCAGACTGAGAGATATTACGACTAGCTGCCCATTCAGCCAATTTTGTCTTAATTTCAAGCTGAGGATCCATTTCCTCTTCATCAGAATCTTGAAATGAGTAATTTGTTTCATTACTATCCAATGTCAAATTCAGTTGATCTGATCTGTCAGTTTCAAAAACCTGCTCATCATTCACACTTTGCTCAACAGTTTCATCAAGAACTTCCAGAGCATCCACAGCAAGGCTCATTAAATGTTCTTGCACTTTTGTTTTGATTCGTCGCCGTGTAGTACGTGAACTTGCACCGCAGCACTCCATTATCTAAAAACAAAATTAGGAGTAATTTCAATAGTGTATATGGTATAAACAATTATCTACATACAGAACTTGTTATATATATATATATACACAGTACTTTTTATATAGAGCAATGTATAAAATCATGTATAAATGTGTCTGACAAATGTATAAATTCATTTATAATCCTTTATATATTGCTTAAGAGCACTATCAAACTTCTAACTGCAGTACATACAAATATTTTTAGGTATTTTAAAAGTACAAGCTAACATGTATATAACGTTATATTAGGGCAGGGGAGACGACGGTTTAAAGAGGGTCTAATGTTAGAGATTGTTATCTTTTGATATCGCTGCATTTTCATATATATATATATATAGTAACGGGGTGAAGAATCACACGACAAGGAAATCTTAATCAATACCCCGGAGGGTGGATTTATTAGTGAGGCGGGTGGAAGGGAGAAAGGTCCAGGTAGGTGCTCCGGTGCCGTGAGTGCTCTCTTCCGTCTTCCCAGTGCAGAGGGTCCGTGCAGTGCTCCTGTGGGGGTGGTCGGTCACACGCTGCTGTCTGTGGGAGAAATGAGAGGGCGAGTTAGTGCTCAGTCTCATGGAGAAGTCTCCCATACGGCAGGGCTTGCGTGGCTTATGTGGCCACCGCCTGATGAGCTGCAGCTGTGACCGATCAGCCTGTGATGGTGATGGCCAGGTGCTCCTTGATTGTGGTGCAGCTTCGGGACGCTAGTCACATATGTATATATATACAGTGGGTACGGAAAGTCTTCAGACCCCCTTAAATTTTCACTCTTTGTTATATTGCAGCCATTGCTAAAATCATTTAAGTTAATTTTAATGTACACACAGCACCCCATATTGACAGAAAAACACAAATTGTTGACATTTTTGCAGATTTATAAAAAAGAAAAACTGAAATATCACATGGTTCTAAGTATTCAGACCCTTTACTGTGACACTCATATATTTAACTCAGATGCTTGTCCATTTCTTCTGATCATCCTTGAGATGGTTCTTCACCTTCATTTGAGTCCAGCTGTGTTGATTATACTGATTGGACTTGATTAGGAAAGCAAAACACCTGTCTATATAAGACCTTACAGCTCACAGTGCATGTCAGAGCAAATGAGAATAATGAGGTCAAAGGAACTGCCTGAAGACTCAGAGACAGAATTGTGGCAAGGCACAGATCTGGCCAGGGTTACAAAAAAAATTATGCTGCACTTAAGGTTCCTAAGAGTACAGTGGCCTCCATAATCCTTAAATGGTAGATGTTTGGGGCGACCAGAACCCTTCCTAGAGCTGGCATTCCGGCCAAACTGAGCTATCGGGGGAGAAGAGCCTGGTGAGAGAGGTAAAGAAGAACCCAAAAAAATCACTGTGGCTGAGCTCCAGAGATGAAGTCGGGAGATGGGAAGTTGTAGAAAGTCAACCATCACTGCAGCCCTTCACCAGTCTGGGTTTTATGGCAGAGTGGCCCGACGGAAAGCCTCTCCTCAGTGCAAGACAAGTGCAAGACACATGAAAGCCAACATGGAGTTTGCTAAAAAAACCCGGAAGGACTCAAGTGGTGAGAATAAGCTTCTCTGGTCTGATGAGAACTTTTTGCCCTTAATTCTAAGCGGTATGTGTGGAGTAAACCAGGCACTGCTCATCACCTGTCAATACAGTCCCAACAGTGAAGCATGGTGGTGGCCGCAGCATAATGCTGTGGGGGGGTGTTTCAGCTGCAGGGACAGGACGACCATGGTTGCAATCGAGGGAAAGATTAATGCGGCCAAGTACAGGGATATCCTGGACGAAAACATTCTCCAGAGTGCTCAGGACCTCAGAATGGGCCGAAGGTTTACCTTCCAACAAGAATGACCCTAAGCACACAGCTAAAATAACGAAGGCGTGGCTTCACAACAACTCTGTGAATGTTCTTGAATGGCCCAGACAGAGCCCTGACTTAAACCCAATTGAGCATATCTGGAGAGACCTAAAAATGGCTGTCCAGCAACGTTTACCATCCAACTACAGAACTGGAGAGGATCTGCAAGGAAAAATGGCAGAGGATCCCCAAATCCAGGTGTGAAAAAACTTGTTGCATCTTTCCCAAAAAAGACTCATGGCTGTATTAGATCTAAAGGGTGCTTCTACTATATACTGAGCAACGGGTCTGAATACTTAGGACCAGTGATTATTTCAGTTTTTCTTTTTTAATAAATTTGCAAAAATGTCAAAAATTTGTGTTTTCCTGTCAATATGGGTGCTGTGTGTACATTAATGAGGGAAAAAAAAAAACTTAAATGATTTTAGAAAATGGCTGAAATATAAAAAAGAGTGAAAAATTTAAAGGGGTCTGAAGACTTTCCGTACCCACTGTATATTATATATATATATATATATGCGTAGCACACTACTACTTAAAGAAACATGCATAAATGAGCATTCACGCATGCTCGAAGCGCGCGCACAGAAGGGCCTAAAGAATGGTGAGCTGCGTCCGAAATCGCATACTTCCATACTATATAGTAGGCGAAAAACAGTATGCGAGGCGAGAAAGAGAAGTAGAAGTATCTGTCGAAGGATAGTATTCGAAAAACAGTTAGGCGGAGAAGGGAGAAGAGAAGAAAGAAGTACCCGGATGACCTATGAATTCCGTAGCATGCATACGATGGCAATTTACTACTCCCCATGATTGCCACGGAAGGAGGCCGTCATATTCGAAACTGGCGGAAGAGCGGAAGGCGCGACGCGGCTCTTTTCAAGTGTAAGTACCTCAGGGAAAAACCTTGTTCATTGTGGTTAAATTGCACTTGTATGATCTAAGTGAACGGCTGACCTATTGAAAGTTTAAACTTTGTAAATCGATGAGATGATTTCGTGAATCGACTGTAAAAAGATGTTTAATCATTGTTATTACTGAGCACATCAAGTTAACGAACAGATCGAGCTAGTGTCAATGCTGTTGTACATCAGCTTGTTAACTGCTTTTTTAATGGAGACGTTCGTTGTTGAGCAGTTTAATGAGATTAGAAAATTCCACAGACTTTAAAACATTTTTTCCCCCTCTTTTACTAATATTTAGTTGATATTTTGTTAGCTATCAGCCTCCTCAAAATTCTGATGACTGCCCTGCTGATTCTGTGCACAATGTCATGCACCGTGGACTTTGGGATGCCAAAGCCCAGTGACAGCAGCCTGTACGATGCTGCGTGGGCCAGCCAGTAGAAACACCAGCACCTCAGCATCTTTCTCCCAGCCATGGTCAGAATCTGAAATCAAAGCACCGATGAGGGACACGATGGACTGTCGTGACAGCCGGAGGTTTGGACGGAGGTCAGATCCATCTTCGAAATACAATCGAAGAGTTGGCACAGCAGCATTCAGGCGGCAGTAGGTTGTAGGGCTCACTGTCTGTAAATGTCGTGGAATATATATATATACTATATATATATATATATATATTTTTTTTTTAGAAAAATAGATATATTATTTATTTCTATATATTATGTATCTATTGTATCTATATAATATTTATTTAGGCTATGTATATATTGTATGTATTCATTCTCTCTCTCTATTTATCCAATTGTGTGTTATGTATTCATTGTTTATTCATTGATTCATGTCTTTTGTTTGTCCTGTGTATTTTTATGCATTTATTTATAACAAAAATTACTTTATTTCGTTGCTCCAAAATGAGCCTCTGTCATGGTGTTCACAGACATGACTTTTTATTCTGAAGTAAAATTTGCTAGCTAAATAGGTGATTGTACTTACCTTATTTGATAAATGATTTACAAGCTGTCGACGAAGGCGGGATCTGCGAGCAGCTGACCGACGCCTCTGAGCTGTTGTCAAATAATGTTAAAACGCAGATGAAGAGCGGTAAAGAAATTAAGTGAAACATTAGCTGTGTCTCATTTAGAAGGCTGCGCCCTCCGGAGGTCGAATCCTCTGGAGTTCGAATCCTCTGTAGGTCGCATCCTCTGGAGGTCGAATCCTCTGGAGGTCGAATCCTCCGGAGGTCGCATCCTCTGTAGGATGCATACGAAGTGTCCTCAACCTAGAATTAAACGAGACAGCCTTCGTAGGACAGGTGGAAAAAGAAACAGGAAGTATCACGTTGCTATGCCAACACATTTAGAGCATCCTTGCGCTCTCACTACTTAAATTAAGAAATATTTCTACATTTGGAAAGTAATTTGAAAAAAAAAATGCTTTTACTTGTTTTATTTTGTTCAATGTTTGAGGAGCTGCAGCGTACGTACAGCAGACAGCTGTTAGAGAGAATAAAGGAGGAGGATATTAAGAACAAAGTTTTTCAAATTAACAATGGTTGTTCATGGTGACGCAAAGAATTGTGGGTTATCTGTAGCAGCGAAGGATACACCTCATGCATCCTCTGAATTCCTGTGAAAGAAGGTCGCATTCGAAGATCGCATTCGGAGTGTCCTTCTTGCTTTTCTGAAATGAGACAGCCTCCATGACGTATGCAGCCTTCGAATGCGACCTCCGGAGGGCGCAGCCTTCTAAATGAGACGCTATGTGAGTTAGTGCAGTAGGTAGTGAGGGCTCTTTAAATTTTGGCGCTGTTGTGAAGACGCATGTCACATGACAACATCAACATGGCCCAAGATGTAGTACGTCCAGAAAATTCCCATTCATATACCCATATTCATACTATATAGAACGTATTTTTTTAACGGTCGAGTAGTACGTTCAAATTCAAATGTAGTACCTACTAAGCAGTATGCGATTTCGGACGCACCCGTGGTCTCAAAACTGTTTGAAATCCACCCTACCTGGAGTTCGAAAGCTTTTAGGAGTAAGTTATGTCAGATACCTTAAAAACTCAGTATTTTACCATTTTACCACATAAATTGCCCATTTTCAGCCCATGCCCACATAGATCCCATGTTGCCCAGGTATAACCCACATGGGGCCCACATATCAATGTTGGCTGGGTGCGGTCTAAGTGGAAGAGAGGGGTTACGCAGAAGAACGTTAAATGCACCAGGGGGTACGCCGCTGTAAAAAGTTTGAGAACCACTGGTGTAGAGTATCTCACGTAAATACAGTCGGTTATGGATTAAGTCAACGTAAACGGGCCCGTTCTTCGTACGTCGCTTATTAAATCCGACATGATATCATAGTACTAATCAGGATCTGGCTAATTCAGTTCTTCAAACGCACCTGTTGTTGATGATTAGTATGGCTGGATTGAGTTATCTGAGATAATTGTGCGTTCATGGATTGGTTTAAAAGGGGCTATGTATCGATACTCGAAACCAGAGCCATAGAGAGAGAGAGTTGCGTCAACTCTGTTCACTCCAATGGTCCGTAATTTAGTAGATTTGGGGGAATATAAAGTTAATCAGTTAGCAGATAATGTATACGTAGATTGCGTTAATGACACAAAACAAATCGGGGCATCTTATTAAAATCGTTTCCCTTAATGCAGTTTCATCCGTCATTATGGAAGTAGAGAAATTTGTTTTTTTTCAGTTTGAGTTTGAGGAAAGTTAAATATTACTATATGAACACAACATTGGTGCATGTAACGGCGATCGGCGTAAATGGTAAAATGAGGACATCCTCTGTTTTCCTTTTGCACGTGTAACAAAGAATAAAATAACTTATTGTGATTTTTTTTTTTACACGTTGCATCCTATTAAAAGTTTTAGAGTAGATTTGAGTATGCAGAAATATGTGGAGTGTTTTAGGCATTGTGATTTTGGGATTTTTGTGACTATTACCTGTTATGTTTTAATTCACAATGGCAGAGAAAAATTCATAGACCTAAGTGGGATTGAAAGACAAGTAAAATAAATAGGCAGGCAAGCAGTTTTGAAAAAGGAAGTGTACTAGACTAAATAGAGAAGCATGCTAAATATCAAAACTATTATATGACTGCTATATAATAGAAATCATACTAAATATTTTGTCACTGTATTGTATACTTGTATCTGTTTTATTGTATATTAATAATCTACTGTAGAAACTCAGTGATGTCACAGGACTTATATGTGATGGAGCATAAGGGTTGAAGTCGGTCAGCAGTGCTGAAGGGACCATGGTGATATTGAAAACATAACATAGACATGACATGTGGCCACGTATGGTAACCCATACTCGGAATTAGTGCTCTGCATTTATCCCATCCAAAGTGCAAGCACACACCGTGAACACACACCCAGAGCAGTGGGCAGCCATTTTTTGCTGCAGGGAGCAGTTGGGGCTTCAGTGCCTTGCTCAAGGGCACCTCAGTCGTGGTATTGAAAGTGGAGAGAGCGTTGTACCTTCACTCCCCACCAACAATTCCTGCCAGTACGAGACTCGAACCCGCAACCTTTGGGTTACGAGTCTGACTCTCTAACCATTAGGCCACGACTTCCCTTAAAGTTTCTATCAAGCCAGCAATAAGGTACCATGCTAAATGTGTATTCTACTGCCATATTATATAAGAAGCCATACTAAACAGAATATGCAATGTATATTAGAAAAATAATAATTGTAATGAATTATATTACTGATGTTGCATGTCAAGAGTGCTGCAGGAAGAGGATCAATGATGGTACAGGTCAGGAGTGGTGATGAACAATGATGTTACAGGTGGAGGGTCAGATATGTTGGTTGGGTGCTGGTAGGTGGAGCAGCAGTGATGTTGGCTGGGTGCTGGTAGGTGGAGCAGCAGTGATGTTGGCTGGGTGCTGGTAGGTGGAGCAGCAGTGATGTTGGCTGGGTGCTGGTAGATGATGTTGGGTGCTTGTAGATGGAGGGTTAGTGATGGTTGGGTGGTGGTAGATGGAGGGTTAGTTTTGGTTGGTTACTGGTAGGTGGAGCAGCAGCAGCGATGTTGGTTGGGTGCTGGTAGGTGGAGCAGCAGTGATGGTGATGTTGGGTGCTGGTAGATGGAGGGTTAGTGTTGGTTGGTTACTGGTAGGTGGAGAGTAGCAGTGATGTTGGCTGGGTGCTGGTAGGTGGAGCAGCAGTGATGTTGGCTGGGTGATGGTAGGTGATGTTGGGTGCTTGTAGATGGAGGGTTAATGTTGGTTGGGTGGTGCTAGATGTAGGGTTAGTGTTGGCTCGGGTTAAATTTGGGCTCAGGCGTGGCGGACAGAGCAGTCAGGGATGTGGACTGGGCGCTGTTAGGTGTCCACACCAGCATAGCAGCAGTGAAGTTGATGTTGGGTGCTTGTAGATAGAGTGTTAGTGTTGTTTGGGTGGTGGTAGATGGAGAAGCACTGTTGGCTGGGTGCTGGTAAGTGGAGGAGCAGTGATCTTTTTGGATTGGCTTTTGCTTCCAAGATGACCATCTTTTAAGTGCTGTTTTTTTCTCTCATTTCATTTTTTTTGGACTAAATTCTCAACCTCAGCCGTATGAATCTTTTAATGATTTTTTCTTGTACTCCACAGCATGATGGAAGCCTGCTGGTGAGTGACTCAGCTTCTTTCTCCAAGACATCCACGGCGTTGGGAAGCTCCATGAGGGAAGAACCTTGCTTGGTCCTAAACAGTTCCTCAATTTGTTGAATAAAATCATAGGCTTCTTGGGAGGGATGACAAAGAGCACCTGCCTTGAACTCTTTTAAGTTCACTAAGATGTTGTAGTCTCCAACAGGACTGTCTACATTGCACTGTGTTGCAGTTTTGCATTTTTCACAGATGGTGGCAAACTTGATGACTTTGTGGACAATGTAGCCTGCAAGATGGAAGAGGATACATTTCTCAGTTTTTGTAAGGCTAGGTGCTTTTCTGTTTACTGCAATCAGCTCTTCCACTCTGACTGATGGAGTGACATTTTGCTCCACTGTGTCCAGGAAGTCTGCCAAAAAGCTACTGTTGTCTTCCTGGTAGCTTCCAGACCTGATGGTGGTGAGGAACTGCCCCACAGTTATGAGTCTCAGTGCATGATGGAATTCCACTGGAGTTGGTACCGGATTTTTAGACCTCACACAGCTAAGTGTATTTTCAAGGCAGTCTTGTGTGAACCTTGAAGTTAATACAAACTTGTGTCCCCTTGTAAGCATCTCCTCCCGTATGGCCAAAATCGATATTGTTGCCATTATCACCCCTGTTTGTAAAGGCTTCCAGCCCCCTTTTTGACCAATCTTCATTCCATTGAACAGATGGATGATATCCTGGAGGAAGATGATGGCTTTTTCATACTCCTCCATCTTGATCTTGCTGAGTGCTGTAATTGGATGATTAGATGACATCAGATCAAACCAGTGATCAGCTTGCTCCAGGAACCACGCTGTTGTCAGGTAGGAGAGAGGCGGTTTTCTTGGTGCACCATGTATTTCAGCCCAGCACTTGTTGCCTTACTGAATACATTGAGAGCATGAACAACTTTCATTTTCTCAAAGTGACTTGGCTTGATGGCTGCAGCTGATAAATTGGGAGCTATTTTTAATGCCATCACTTATTGAAAGGCCAATAAGTCCTTAAAAGGGGCCACTGAAACCTTGTTGAAAGGTAGGTTCTCTTTTTTTGACAATATCCTCCGGAATTTTGAACATATTTCCATGGACAAGGGCACTTTTTTAGGTTTTTTACCAGATGTGGGATATCAGGCATGAAATAGAGATTCCTTTTTGGTGTTGCTGGATGTGACACAGATGTTTTGGTGTGATCGACCCCAAAGGATTTCCACATGGCCCGGTTGGGGCTGCCCATATCGGAGGTAACATCAAGCACATGTAGCCCAATGGAGGCTGCTCTCTGTATTATTTCAGTAATTATTGGCCTGTACTCTGCTCAATTGGTAGAATTGCCACTGTAATGATATGCCACTACTTGCTTCCACCATGTTGTGTTTCCAGCCAACATAAATACACAAGCATGTGTTGCTACTCCAGTGTGACCAGGTAAAGTAACATCACCATACAGTTTGTCTGTGATCATGTCTAGTTCCACACTCTGTGTGATTGCCATTTCATCCAAGAACAACACACACTCCCTTTCAAGGTCTGTCAGTTCATCTACCTTCAAATTTAGGAAATTCATATTTAACACACTGCATCCTTCTTTGCAGTGTTCTGATTCCTGGCAGTGGAATCTGCAGTTCCTGAAGGGCCTTGTAACCTGTTGGACCAGCTGCAAAGCGAATTTTTAATGCCTTCTTAATTGTGTCATTTCTCCATTTCATCCCTTTTGTGGTAAGCCTGCATAATGCCTTAATTTGGTCTTTTGAAAACATTGTCTTTGTATTTCTGTCCCTAATTTTCATTGATTTCTTGAGAGCTGCATTTTCCCTCCTTAAATTTCTTAGTGCTGCCTTCACTTTTTTGGTGATTTTTTTTCTTGTCGCTTTAATTTTTTTAATAGACCCAATTGACTGGCTAGTGGCTGGCTGACTGGGTAATGTCAGCTGTCCCTGACTCTCCTCACTAGCCATGTTCTCTGTCTTCACTGCCACTTTCCCTTCTCTCAGTCTCCTCGTCATTTCTTTCCTTAGTCTTTAAAACTGACATAGACTGAAGACATGGCATTGGTCATTTTTAAATATTGAAAAATGTCATATCACTGCAAAATAAAAAAATATTCTAGGTGTATCTCAATAAATTAGAATGTCGTGGAAAAGTTCATTTATTTCAGTAATTCAACTCAAATTGTGAAACTTGTGTAGTAAATAAATTCAATGCACACAGACTGAAGTAGTTTAAGTCTTTGGTTCTTTTAATTGTGATGATTTTGGCTCACATTTAACAAAAACCCACCAATTCACTATCTCAACAAATTAGAATATGGTGACATGCCAATCAGCTAATCAACTCAAAACACCTGCAAAGGTTTCCTGAGCCTTCAAAATGGTCTCTCAGTTTGGTTCATTAGGCTACACAATTATGGGGAAGACTGCTGATCTGACAGTTGTCCAGAAGACAATCATTGACACCCTTCACAAGGAGGGTAAGCCACAAACATTCATTGCCAAAGAAGCTGGCTGTTCACAGAGTGCTGTATCCAAGCATGTTAACAGAAAGTTTCGTGGAAGGAAAAAGTGTGGAAGAAAACGATGCACAACCAACCGAGAGAACCGGTGCCTTATGAGGATTGTCAAGCAAAATGTATTTAAGAATTTGAGTGAACTTCACAAGAATGGACTGAGGCTGGGGTCAAGGCCATCAAGAGCCACCACACACAGACGTGTCAACGAATTTGGCTACAGTTGTCGTATTCTCTTGTTACGCCATCCTGAACCAGCAAAAAAAAAAAAAAAAACAGACAACGTCAGAGGCGTCTTACCTGGGCTAAGGAGAAGAAGAACTGGACTGTTGCCCAGTGGTCCAAATTCCTCTTTTCATATGAGAGCAAGTTTTGTATTTCATTTGGAAAACAAGGTCCTAGAGTCTGGAGGAAGTGTGGATAAGCTCATAGCCCAAGTTGCTAGAAGTCCAGTGTTAAGTTTCCACCATCTGTGATGATTTGGGGTGCAATGTCATGCTGGTGTTGGTCCATTGTGTTTTTTTGAAAACTAACGTCACTGCACCCGTTTACCAGAAATTTTGGAGCACTTCATGCTTCATTCTGCTGACCAGCTTTTTGAAGATGCTGATTTCATTTTCCAGCAGGATTTGGCACCTTCCCACATTGCCAAAAGCACCAAAAGTTGGTTAATGACCATGGTGTTGGTGTGCTTGACTTGGCCAGCAAACTCACCAGACCTGAACCCTGAACCTGTATTGTCAAGATGAAAATGAGAAACAAGAGACCTAAAAATGCAGATGAGCTGAAGGCCATTGTCAAAGATACCTGGGCTTCCATACCATCTCAGCATTGCCACAAACTGATCACCTCCATGCCACACCGAATTGAGGCAGTAATTAAAGCAAAAGGAGCCCCTACCAAGTATTGCGTACATGTACAGTAAATTAACATACTTTTCCAGAAGGCCAACAATTCACTAAAAAATATTTTTTATTGGTCTAATTAAGTATTCTAATTTGTTGAGATTTGGTGAATTGGTGGGTTTTTGTTAAATGTGACCCAAAATCATCACAATTAACAGAACCAAAGACTTACGACTTCAGTCTGTGGCATTGAATTTATTTAATACACAAGTTTCACAATTTGAGCCAATGCACAATTTTTTTTTAATTACTGAAATAAATGAACTTTTCCTCTGCATTCTAATTTATTGAGATGCACCTGTACAAATAGTAAGAGCTCATACTTATACCTCTGTCATCAGTAACACTATAGCTGTGATCAGCGTTGTTGCCAACTTAGCCATTTTGATGCTAAATTTAGTTACACACTGCACTAGCAACTTTTTATTCCAAAAGCACCTAGCAACAAATTTAGCTTTTTTTTTTTATTTATTTGGCAACATTTAGCAACTTTTGGTATGTGACTCAAACGATAAAGAGGCACACATTTTCCATCTAAATTACACAAAAAAAGGAAACCAAATGTGCCTAGCAGTACACACATCACATGAATTAAATTATAATTGCTATTTGCAACTGTTCAATTTAATAATAATAATAATAACTGAATAATTGTTCATTTATGATACACCTTGTTAGTAGCTTGTACCAGCAATTGTTGATCAGTTAGTACACTGTAAGAAAAATGTTTAGAAAAATGGAAAAGGTACTAGTAATTTTCCAAGACATTATCCGTTATCCATTATTCATTATCCATTGTAACCCGAAAACAACAAATGCAATGCGTAATTTAATGCCAGTAAAAAAAACTGTGAAAATCAATACGGAAAATTCCGTCCTATTAACATAGTAATTGGCCCTTTTACTAGCTAATAAAAAACTTAAATTGTAAGCCCTAATTGTTCAAAAATGTTTGTTCAATAATTCAATTTGTATTTACAAATACAGTTTTTATATTATATTATATTATATTACATTATATTATTTTACGAACAAATCTAAATGAACATATATAAAATATTTTTTTGCCGAGATTTGATGTAGTGACAATTTTGCGTCATAATTACGTAATGATGTCATCGTGTAATGACATCACAACATAATTTAGCAACTTTTAGCAACAAATTGACCTTCCTTTAGCAACTTCCCCTGAAAATTAGTTGGCAACAGTGGTGATCAGCAGCTATGTGCTTTATGTTTGCAGGTCCAGCTGTAAATCGGTGGTGCAGGGGCCTTCCTCTTTTTGACTGCAGAGCGATGAACAAAGATGGTGGGAATAGCACCTGTTTTCAGTTTTGTCTTGCCCTTTTTGTTCCTCACAAACTGGTCTGCCTCAAAATGTGCCTGCAGAGTGAGTTTATTTTAGTTTACTTCCTACACACAGCTCTGTTTTTATCTACACACACACACTGTATGGACAATCAGCTGTCTTTCCTGTCTCCCTATAGCACATTACAGGTATTGCCGTTTATTGCTCTGTCCAAATCTGTAGTCCTCGTGCCTCCTGCAGCAGGTCTTTGGTATGCTCACACAGGTGATAATGAGCCCTCAGTGTTTTTCAGTTAGTAGAAAGTTCTCTTTAATGCCATAAGTTATTGAAACTTTAACATCAATTGATTTCCACCTGTGAACTTTTTAGTGTCTTAAGGACTGTTCCACAGGTGCATGTGCAATAATTGTTTATGGTTCAATAAACAAGCATGAAAAACATTGTTTAAAAAGGTATGTGGTCTTTATGGAAAAGTGCAAATACTCTTAAGTTTACCTCACAATTTTTTTTAAACTTTGTTTTATTTTTATATTTCTCCTGCTGACTTGAGCCAACCATTTTTTCCTCCTCTCTGTGTCAGCAGGGAAGCCATACATTCACACTCCTTTCTCAGAACGATTGGAGCATCCCCATGCAGCACAGCAAACCATGGTGGAGACTATACAAGGACATCGTGGAGAAAAGGACACAGACAACAATTTTATTAGAAATTTATTATAAATGCATTGCTATAAGTATGTGCGTAGCAAAAGTCAAAACACACAATCAGATTTTTTTTATTGAATATATTCATCTTTTTAATTATTTATTTGTGTGTATATACTGTATGTATATGTATATGTGTATGTGTGTTAGAGGTAAGCAAGCCCATCGGGTCCCGACTGGGTCCGACACGCTGAGTCCATTCGGGCCAGGCTCGGGCCATTTTTATTTTTTTACTGATCGGGGCTTGGGTCGGACTCGGGCTCATTTAGCTTCTCTCCTTTTATTGTGCCATATATGCGCAGAGCACACATAGGCTACTGTATGAAATATTGTTATATTGATTATATTATACATCGCCTACCCAATACGCACATATACACGCATTAGCATATAGGTGACAGTTGACCATGCACAGCATCAGGGAGAAGTTGGAGCGTGGGGAGTTACTAAAAGTTCCCAATGCTTTGGAAAAGCTGTATTTTGGAAGAGTTTTGATTTGATTACCACGGCAAACAGTGAGTCTATTTGTCATGTGCAGTACAGAATCTGCAAACATATCCTTGCACATGACAGTAAAAACGCATGCAATAGGCTAAAGCGTGCCGCAAAGCCCCAGCAAAAGTAACGTAAAAGTAAAAGTAACATTAACGGATCGCCAGGCAGGCATACAGCAGTGACAGGCAGACACATATAACGGTGTCCTGTATGGAAAGATGTTTTCCAGCTAACAGCTGTCCATTTTCACCTATACAAGTGAACAGAACAGAGCATCGGCAGCTAATGAGGCGCGTTGGAGTGACGTCACCGCCCCTCTTCATCTGATTGGCTAGAGGAGGAGCTGTCAATCTAGAACTACATGAAACTCTAACCATAACATTTGGAAGAAGAAGCACAGAACGTGGAAACAAGAGCGAAGGGAAAAACAGCATAAGCATACAAAAAATAAAAATATATGCAGAAAATGTCTGAGAGCAGAAAAAAAACAGAAATGTAACCAAGAAAAACATGATTTTGTGTGCAAGTCAGACAATTTTGCATGAATATTTAAATTTTGTGCAATATGATTTTAAACGTGTATAACGTTTTGATTCATGCTTATTATTTTTTAAAAATGCGTTATTCATTTTTTGATTTACGCTTATTATTTTTCAATCCATGACCATTGTTTGCTATTCTGAAAACTTTGCTTTCATTTTTAAATCTTGTGCAATATATTTTTATTTGTGTTTTTAAATTTTGTTTTCACACTTGTTTTTTTTTTATCCGTGACTGCAGTACTTTAGGCGGGATTCTGATCCCATACTCCTGCCCCTGACCTTCGTCCTAAACACAGTCCCTGGTTTTGCTGTCTACCTGTCCGGTTACTGATCTCTCCCTTGTTTGACCTTGCTCTCTGCATTCGCCCTCGGACTGCTTTCTGTTATTCACTCCTGCCTGGTCAACGGACACCCCTTTTACCTCAGCCCTGTTGGTGGCTCGTGACTCGACGGTTTGACTCTTTATGTTGATTTTCAAAAAAGCGTTGTTGATTTGAATTCTTCGCTTCTGTGTCCTCTGTTGAACCTGGCTGGCAGTGCTTACTGTAAGCCATGGGCATTTTATAGTGCCCCGCAGCCCCTTGGCGGCTACCCAAGTGCTAAACAATTCATTATAAATAAAACGCATCAAGATATAAATTATTAAATTAGTTGTAATTTAAATCTCTTAAAATAATAATACAAAAACAAAAGGACAATAGGCCTACATTAACTTATATATATTAGTCTACATTATTTGCTCTAACGTTCAGGCAAGAACTGTCATTTTGACTCTGACGACCAGAGCAAAACAAATATAAAATAAATACACATTTATCTCTTTTGTACTGAGGTTTAAAGGTTTTTGTACTGAGGTTAAAATTGATTATAACTAAAATTCTATCTAAAAAAAAAAAAAAAAAACTATAACTTTCCTGGGCGCTGCACACTCACGTGTAGGCCTATGTACATGACTGCAACCAGCTGAGGCCAAGATTTTCACTTATTAATAAATTACATTTTCGATTTGTTTCTCGTCAAACCCTACGGTATACCTTCAGAACACTTGGAATATGGTCCGATTTGCATGCGATTATTTTATGATGCGTTTTTGAATCCTCTTTTTAAATGAATGATAAGTCCTTAAAAAAAACTCCCAAATCTGGATTTGTGTGTGTATTTTTGAGACTTTCCTGGCAGCACACTCCTCCCACGCGGGTCAGTTGTACTCTTTAGCCAATCAGATGCGAGCTCACCATTCAACCATTCATAAACTGCCGAGTGCTCAGGACTCAAGGGACTCAGCTTTGCACACCTTTTGTGCAATCTGACTTAATTAGAACAGAAATGAAGCTTTACGTCATCAATCCAGCATGGCGAATGAAGAATGGGATACACGTCTCATTACACATTTGTCAATCAAGGCAATCACAGTTACAGGTTTTAATTTTAAAATGGAACTATGCAATCAAGATAGTAAAAATAACATGTTACTGACTATTGTCTTTACATTTTGAGTGTGGTGAAACGATCATTCATTATGACTTACTAAACTGGTGTTTGTTGGAGTTTTTTAGGTCCGTGGGAACTTACTTTCACAGTAATAAATACCTAAAGCATGTTGTACTTTACTGACAGCCACTATGTAGAAACAATGTGGTTCGAACAAGATATACAACATAAGATATTTAGAAACCTTTTTGTTTAAAGTGGAAATACTGTATATGGTATAACATACTGTCTGTACATTGAAATACATCTATTCTTTTTAATAATTTAGGAATCTCTCCAGCAGTACATTCTTCAACAACTTCGTGATAATTTGGTCCATGTCTGGGAGAGACAGCCACTGAATATTGAATACCTACAGTTTATTTCCAGACAGGAACTAGTATTTATTAGTGCACTGGCTAAAATAATACATATGAATCAGAATCAGAATCAGAATCAGAAGAGCTTTATTACCAAGTATGTTTACACACACAAGGAATTTGACTTGACGACAGGAGCTTCCAGTGTAGAAGAAAGTACAAACATAGTGCAGACATACATGATAGTGTAGACATACATAGGAATAACACAGTAGGGATGTAATATAAAACTAATATAATAAAAAAAGAAAAATTTAATAATGTACTATATACAGAA
This sequence comes from Sinocyclocheilus anophthalmus, assembly GCA_018155175.1. Classification (NCBI taxonomy): domain Eukaryota; kingdom Metazoa; phylum Chordata; class Actinopteri; order Cypriniformes; family Cyprinidae; genus Sinocyclocheilus; species Sinocyclocheilus anophthalmus. The sequence goes on from JADLZN010008929.1 coordinate 173,822, forward strand.
ATAGAAGTATAGGAAAAAATGTAATTGTTTAGATAAATGTACAGATATGTTTATTAGTGTGCAGATATGTTATTTAAAAGTGTGCAGTTTAATATAAATATACTATGTTAGTTGTGATGGACGATGTATAATCATGAAAGCTTAATTATTAAGACTGAGTATAGTCTGTGGGAAAAAACTGTTCTTGTGCCTGGCTGTTCTGGTGGTCAGTGCTCTGTAGCGCCGACCAGAAGGCAACAGTTCGAAGAGAGAGTGGGCTGGGTGTGAGGGGTCCAAGGTGATTTTTTTAGCCCTTTTCCTCACTCTGGAGATGTAAAGATCTTGGAGGCTGGGCAGAGGGGCACCAATAATCCTCTCAGCAGTCCTGACTGTCCGTTGTAGTCTCTTGATGTCTGATTTGGTTGCTGAACCAAACCAGACAGTTATGGATGAACACAGGACAGACTCAATGATAGCAGAGTAGAACTGTTTAAGCAGCTCCTGTGGCAGGTTGAATTTCCTCAGCTGGCGAAGGAAATTCAGCCTCTGCTGGGCCTTTTTAGTAATGGAGTCTATGTGAGTGTCTCACTTCAGGTCCTGTGAGATGGTGGTACCCAGGAACCTGAATGACTCCACTGCTGTCACAGTGCTGTTCATGATAGTGAGTGGGAAGAGTGCAGGGGGGTTTCTCCTGAAGTCCACTATCATCTCCACAGTTGTGAGCGTGTTAAGCTCCAGGTTGTTAAGACTGCACCAAACAACCAGCTCTTTAACCTCCTGTCTGTAAACAGACTCATCACCATCCTGAATGAGGCCGATGAGTGTGGTGTCGTCTGCGAACTTCAGGAGCTTGACAGAGGTGTCTTTAGATGTGCAGTCGTTGGTGTAGAGAGAGAAGAGCAATGGGGAGAGCACACGTCCCTGGGGGGCGCCAGTGCTGATGGTGATAGTCCTGGATATGAGTTTGCCCAGCCTCACTAGCTGCTGCCTGTCTGTCAGGAAGCTGGTGATCCACTGGCAGATGGAGGTGGGCACAGAGAGTTGGGTCAGTTTGTCTGAGAGAAGGTCAGGCATGATGGTATTGAAGGCCGAACTGAAGTCCACAAATAGGATCCTTGCGTAATTCCCAGGTCTGTCGAGGTGTTGCAGGATGTAATGCAGTCCCATGTTGACTGCATCATCCACAGACCTGTTTGCCTGTCAGCAAACTGCAGGGATCCATCAAGGTCTAGTGATGGTCCTTCAGTAGGGCCATGACCATCATCTCAAGTGACTTCAATGACCCCAAGATGTGAGAGCGACAGGTCTGTGTCGTTAATTCCAGTGTTTTTTGGGGCTTTTTGGTGACCGGAATGAGGTGGAGCGTTTTTAAGCGCAGCAGGGGAACTTCACCACAGCTCCCATGATCGTTGAATCTGTGTGAAGAGTGGTGCCATTGTCCAGCGCAGACTTTTAAACAAGGCAGGTGGAAACACCATCTTGGGCCAGAAGCTTTCTCCTAGCTTTCTGCTTCCGAAGACCCCGGTTTACATCCCTACACAGACCTTAAGCACAGGTTGAATGGTGGGGGAGGGAGGGAGGGGTTGCATGGGTGGTAGGTGGAGGTGTGAAGTGCAGATCAGAGCGGATGGGGGGTGGTAGACGATCCTTTTCAAATCTGTTGTAAAAAACATTCAGATCGTCAGCCAGTTGTTGATTCTCCACAAGCTGTGGGGGTGGTGTCATGGTGATGTTCCTCAGACCAGTCCATACTGACGCTGGATCGTTTGCTGAAAGCTCTTTTCTCAGCTTTTCTGAGTAGTTTTTTTTAGCCACTCTGATCTCCTTTGTTAGTCTGTTCCTTGCCTGGTTATACAAGATTTTATCCCCGCTTCTGTAAGCATCCTCTTTGGTGTGACGAAGCTGCTTGAGTTTTCCAGTAGACCACGGTTTATCATTATTAAATGATAAGAATGTCCTGGTAGGGATGCACATATCTTCACAGAAACTGATATATGAAGTTACTGTATCTGTGAGCTCGTCCAGATTGGTGGCAGCAGCTTCAAATACGCTCCAATCAGTGAGGTCAAAACATGCTTGTAAATCCTGCTCTGCTTCATTGTTCCATCTTTTTACAGTCCTTAATACATGTTTAGCTGATTTCATTTTCTGCCTGTAGGTCGGTATTAGATTAACTAAACATTGATCAGAGAGCCCCAAAGCTGCTCGTGGGACAGAGTGATATGCATCCTTTATTGTTGTGTAACAGTGATCCAATATATTACGGTCTCTGTTGGGACATGTAATGTGCTGCTTGTATTTTGGCAGTTCACGGGAGAGATTTGATTTGTTAAAGTCTCCAAGAATGATTAAAATAGAGTCTGGGTAACTTTGCTCCATTTCAGTTATTTGTTCGGCCAGCTGTTGCATCGCGGCGCTCACGCACACGTCCGGAGTCACGTACACATTCACGAGAATGAAAGAGGAAAACTCCCGCGGCGAGTAGAAAGGTTTACAGTTTATGATGAGTGCCTCTAAATTAGGACAGCATACCTTTTTCAGCGTTGTTACATCTGAACACCAACTTTCGTTGATGTAGAAACAATCCACCACCTCTGGTTTTCCCCGTTAACTCCGCGATGCGATCCGCTCTGAACAGCTGGTAGCCCGGCAGATGAAGCGCGTTGTCCGGAATGGCTTCACTCAGCCAGGTTTCACTGAAGCACAGTGCAGCAGAGTTTGAAAAGTCCTTGTTGGTGCGGGTGAGGAGAAGAAGTTCATCCGTTTTGTTAGGAAGGGAACGGACATTCGCGAGATGAATGCTTGGGAGCGCAGTCCGAAAGCCGCGCGCGCGGAGCTTCACCAGGGCGCCGGCGCGTTTCCCTCTTCTGCGTCTGCACGCGCGTTTGAACAACACCGCTGTACCTCCAACTAGAATGTCCAACAAAATGTCCGAATAATCAAAAACCGGAAAAATGTTGTCCGGGATGTGCTGCTTAATGTTAAGGAGTTCGTCTCTGGTAAAACTTATAGAAGAAGAATGACAAAACACAGAACAAACAAACAAACAAAAACAATAGAAGAATTGCGGAGCTCAGCGTCCTTGCTGCCATTTGCGGCGCCATGCTGATATGCCAGAGGATGTCATGGTAGCCCTTACAAATCTAAGTAACCTCATGCATTGTCTGAGGGATATGGAGGAGGTATCCGTCACAGTGGAGCTGGAAACGGGACGTCCAAGAATTTCAATTTCAACTACCAGTCTTTCTCATCTAATAGAACTTGGGCTGCCAGTCAAGTCTATTGCAAATCTACTTGGTGTGTCTCCTGCAATGCTGTTCAGGAGGATAACTGAAAACTATTTATCATTGAGAGCTTTGTACAGATGAAGAGCTTGATGCCCTTGTCACAGAAGTTGAGAACTCCATGCCAGACGCAGGATATCATATGGTTCGAGGGGCTCTACTGGCACAGGGGCACTGAGTACAGTGGGATAGGGTGTGTGCATCCATGTCTCGTGTAGACAGTGTCAGTGACGTATGTTACCTCCATCAACAAACCATTCCATTTCAAAAAAGCAGTGGTAACATGAACCACATTTGGATACATTACTTAACAAATAACACAATTTTCAAAGACATTTCTAGTTTCTAACATCTTTCCTGAAGTGTCTACAGCCCCAGGGACAACCAGCACACCTTCTACTGACAACCAAACACCATCAGTGACAGCACAGGACCCAAAGACAGACAGCCAAGACAAAGATGCTTTGGAGGTGAATGTGACTACTGTCTTTTTTAGTGTGCACCTACAATCACAATAGTTTGACAAATTAAAAGTATGTTCTGCCAACAATACACATGATAAGTTAAAACTGAACAATAGTTTATTTCACAAGCGTATTATGTCCTTCGTTGTGTAAGTACTAATAATAAGCTAAACACAGATTTATCCAAAGATAACTTAATTGATCTCATTCACAGCCCTAAACTAGTAACACACTGACAAAACAGTGTTGTGAGGGAGGACTTAATATATTAAAAGGGGCAGGGGAGTTGGAGATGACTATTCAGCTCAAATAATTTACATTAAAATAAATGTTTCTTTATGGTGTTTATCTCATAGAAAGGGAGGAAACCGCAAAGAGCACAAAGGCAAAACTTTGGAGACACTTTGGAGACATCACTCACTAAAGGAAGTAATCCAAGCCACTAAATTGGTGAAATAAGTTGAGATCCAACAAGAACAAATGTTAAGCATCCTGCACCCAACAAACTTGGCACAGCAGCCATGAAGTGGATACAGCTTCTTTTTACATTTCTCAGAAGTCACATTCTCAGATGGGTTTTAGTCCTGCCTACTTAATCAGTCTTTACCAAGGGGGTGTGGTTGGGACACCACAGACACCATTTGAGCAAGTAATGAACAATGACAACACTGGATCACAGCAAGCAACCTTTTCTGTGGATCTTATGAGGTCTGCATATATGACAGCCTGAACACAAACATCACCAAGCAGACAGAGCAAAGATCATCCTGGTTGATTCATCCACAAGCACCCCAGTCTGAAATCAGGAAGCCTGCCGTACAAATGCAGCAGTCATCTGGCAGTTGCAGATTTTTTGCATTGGCCTTTGCAGCTGTGTTATGTGATGGTCACCAGAGTATTACCCAGTCCGAAAGAAAACTGAACAAACACTGTTCAGAGCCTTGAAGAATACAAAGGCTCCAGTATATACTCCCAAAAAATACAGCAAAACCTACGGCCCTTGCAGGTGGAGGTTTCACTTGTAATCCTGCGGACTCACACAACCAAGAGGTGATGGTGCAGTGCAGCAAATGCACTAGAAAAGTTAGTCAAGACAAATTTTAAGTTGGCTTGAGAAAGCCAGACCAAAAAGTTTGAAAAGTTTAAGAAGTTTAAAAAAGTTTTAAGTTTGATGGTTTTCAGTCTGAAATAGTTTGAAGTTTAAAGTTGTTTTAAAAGCTTAAAGTTAGAATGTTTTGAAGGCAATACGCCTGTCTAGATATAGATAGAAGATGCTAAGACCTCAAAAGTGCTATGCTGTTGCTAGGGTCCCCCAGGTCGGTTGCTAGGGTTTGCTATTGGTTACTCGGTGCCCGGGCGGTTGCGAGAGTGTTTGCGATGGGCGTTGCCGGGTACCCTGAGCGGTTGCTAGTGGTTACTATGCGGTTTCTAAGGTACTCAGGCAGGTGACTAGAGTACTCTGGGAGGTTTCTAGGGGGTTGCTATGCAGTTCTTGGGACTGCGGTTGTTGCTAAACATAATAATAATTTGGGCTAGTTGCTAGAGTGGTTGCTAGATAGAATGAGGTTGACTGGATTTTATACTATAAGGGAAGCTTGATTGATCTCCAAGGATTCTGGAGTTTAAGTTTGAATTTGACAATGGGTGTGAATACCCGGGCCTCATTTGGACATTTCCGTCAATGTACGTCTATGGATTTTTATGCCTTTTGAATCTCAGAATTTTTGAACCGTAAGCGATCAGTAGAAAATATATAGCACTAACTTCAGATACGTCTGAAGATCTGGCTTATTTGGAGTTGTAGAGTCTAACTCTAGAGAGTTTAGAGTCTATCATTGTAGTCCCTCTGAAAATAACATACTGGTAGTTTAAGTAGTTATTCTCATAATTGGTTTTTCCTCTCAAAAGCCTATCATTGGTACACCCCAATGGTGTTCGGGCCAACAAAGCATTGGACCCACTCAGTAAGTGTACCGTGAAACTGTATGATTACAAATGCACGGAGTGGTTGGGATAAATCCTAATAATATACCCAAATTGTGAACTGACATAATTTTTGTGGGTACCACACGGTACTCTGTAATGATGATGTTGCAGACTAATAATGAAGATGATTAGATTTGCTGTTTATCCTTGAGTACCTGACGACTACAATTACTTTTCCAAGTTGTATTAGTAACTAAGATTGGTCAAGATTTTGGCAGCAATTACTAAGAAGAAACAGTTAAGCAACAAGAAACTCACCACAAATTTGGACTGGGAATTTAGCACACGAATCTGTATGAGTTTTGCAGAAAATAATCTGATTTTATTTTTTAAAGACTTTTTAAATGTGTCTAAGGTCAAAACATGCAAAAAACATTTTACAAAAATGTTATACACACCCCTTGCAAATGTTTTATTGAAAGTATAATGCATAAATGCAATTAAAGTAACAAAATACCACTAAATAAGAAGTGTCCTGGATAAAATTTTTTGTTTTTGTAAATTATTTACTTTGCAGGGCTGTTTTGTTTGTGTTTAGGAGAGCTGTCTAAAACGGCCAATAAGAACTGTTAACTACGACTCATCGCTTTAAATTACACACAGCTCATTAAAAATGAGCTACCATGGATAAAACTGATCCGAGATCAGGTAGAAACCATAGACGTTGGTTCAATGGTTCGCCGCTGTGGGGCAATCTCAATGAAATCGCATGATTCACAGGTTTATAGTGATCGCCCCCAAACAGCAAGCCATTAAAACAATTTTTTATTTTATTGTAGCGGACCTCACCCAGCACCACAAATGGACCACTGACAGCAGGCTCTTCGGGGGAAGTGAGGGGCCGTTTACACGACAACGTTTTCAGCCAAAAACGGGAAACTTTTTATGCGTTTTGACTGTTCGTTTACATGACAACGGTGTTTTGGGAACTGAAAACGCATATATTTGAAAACAGGTTTCAAAGTGCATGTTTCTGAAAACACCACCGATGTCGTTTCCGTGTAAACACCCAATACGGGAATCTTTGAAAATGGTGACATCCTGTGCGTGCGTAGTACGTGTTAGGTAAGTAGACATGCAGTACGTGTCCATTTTAAAGGCAAGTGGGACCAAACATACACAACAATGGCGGAGTATATGGTACTGTTGTTGCTGCTCAAGAGTTTGCTAACGCTTCTTCAGCAAAGTGTGGATTTACTTCACCAATATTACAACCAACAGTGGAGACGCATCATGTACAACATATAATCGTCACTTCCCTACAGGTACTGTTTACTAACAAGGTGACAGCGTCAACTACTGGTCTGGCATACGTAATACAGCCGTTTTCGCGGATATGTGTAAACGCAAATCGTTTTGAAAACATTGTCATGTTTACATGAAACTTTAAAAACGCAAAGGAAAAACTTTTCTGTTTTTGACTACACCATTGTCGTGTAAACATAGCCTGAGTCTGCAGTTTATTGACAGAGGACAGACAATTAACACACGCACCTTCAGACTCACTGCAATTCAGCTGACCCTCTCCAGTCACAGGCCGTTCTGTCTATATTTTACAAAATAAAGTTTTGTATCACAATAAACATTCTCTTTCTGTGTCTTACTCATGGAAAATGACATTCACATAAAACAAATTAAATAATGAAATAAACTTAATCAACAGTACATTCAATTACTTCAGTATCATGGCCAATATATCTGTTTGTTAGATCGTATAGTGGTTTCCTTTCTTATTTTGTTACACATACCTGCAGTTTATTGACAGAGGACAGACAATTAACACACGCACCTTCAGACACCGCTGTCAAGTGAGCGGTCATCTGTGAACACCCGGTCAAGCCAGCCGCTGCCCAAAGTTTGATGCTTGTCTATTTCTTTAATTATGGTACGGATACATGGAGTCAAACCTAGTAAAAAACTACATTTACATTAGATATTTAAAAAATACAGTTAATTACATTCGAAGATATTTTACAGTGGATTTTGTGAGAAAATTAAAGATAAAATCCTTCAAAAACTTTAAAATCAGCAGTCTACAATACCAATATCTACAGGCTTTTTAGAAGATAAAATGTTTCTCTTTGAGGAGTTAATTTATAATTACTGAGGTAAGGTCAGGAACTGTTAATGATGTGATGTTCAGTTACAGTTACAGTATGCATTATAACACTGATTATTTCCTGCTTTTTCTACAGGCAATAATAAAATTGAGTTGACATGAAATTTCCAATGGATTCTTCTTCGGGATGACCATGTCAAGTTTCACAGGGTTTTACTGTAGATTTTTGGAGAAAATTAAAGACAAAATCTGCCAAAATACATCACATCACTGCTCATCATATGCTTTTTCTACTGCCACTATTAAAATTCCTTCACAGTTGAAATAGTATGTCAAATATATATTTAACTGCATTTTGAATTGATAGGCCAAGCACATTATTTGCAGTATTAAGCTATATGAGACATAGGCACTTGTCATGTGGGTATAATTTCCTGTGTATTTTGATTCCAGAATCTGCACTTTCAGCACATTTGGAAAGGCAAGTGTTACAATAAACACACAATAGCCTACTTTAAAAACTATGCATTCCCCCTCATGAAACCATTGCATTGCTTATGTTTATACCTTATTGTGACTGATTTCCTGCGCCTTTTCATTTAATTATTTACTTAATTATTACGGTTATTTCAGGATCCTGCCCTGACAGCCTTGTCTGTCTTGTCTTTGTTCAATGTTTCTTTGTTTATCTTGTGCCTGAACACATGGTTGTGTCTTTGTTTTTGTTGGCCATGTGCTCCTCTTGTCCCGCCGCGTCAATTTCAATAACCACACCCCCTTGTTTAGTCCTCGTTCGTCCGAATGTGTTCAGCTGGTCCTCGTGTGCTCGAACCCTTTATAGGGTGCTCATTTCCCTCTCGTCGTTGGTGGTTCGTTGTCTCCTATGTCGTCCGTGTACGCTTTACCTTTGTCTATCTGCATTATCTTGATTGCCATCTTTGTCTTCAGTGCCTCCGTTTGTCGTCAGTGTTAGGTGTATAAATGTCAAAAAGAATAAAATGCAGCATCCCATTGATTAACAATCATATAAACATTCACTGCAATAGACACTTTCCTGAAAATTCAGATTTTAACCAAATACATTCTTATATTACAATTTATAAAGCATACAATATACTTCAAAGGACCGTACATATATATAGCCTATAAACACACTACTTCAACAACAATTCTTGTAGTATTTGAAGTACAATTTTTGAAGTACAAACATAATTGAAGTAATTGTTGTGAAAATAGCATTAACAACAACAATGGTGTTCCTTTCCACCATATTTAAAGTTTATGCCCCACCCAACTCTGATACTTTGAAAAACCTGGAATCGAACACCCCATATCAAAGTTGACTCAGACTTTGAAGTCCCACCATACCATGACTGTCACGATGCGTGAGGATAGAGGAAGCGAGGACTCAAGTGCAGGAGGAATGGTTCCTTCTTTAATAATAAAATGAAACAAAAACAAACTCAAACCACCCCGAAGGGGAAAAACCGGTAGGGCAACAGGCTCTAGGAAGGCCTCCCGGCCTTGAAGGACGGGAAGAAGCCTTCCTCCTCCTCCTCCTCCTCCTCCTCCTCCATTTCCGAGAGGGTGGCTCTGCAGCTTTGTTTGCCGCCTCCGGGGGCGCTGCAACGTCTTCGGCCACCACCGGGGGCCGCGGCAGCTTCGTCGGCCGCCTCTGGGGGCACTGCAACCTCTTCGGCCACCACCGGGAGCGCTGCAGCCTCGTCGGCCGCCTTCGGGGGGCGCTGCAGCCTCGTCGGCCGCCTTCGGGGGCGCTGCCATGCTCCAGGGGCTAATGGGCTCATCAAGGGCATAATTGAATAAGTCCTTAAGCGCGGAGTCATTGTAGCCCAGCCCCTCTGTGCTGGTAGAGGGGGCTGGAGAGAGTGGAGACCGGTAGTCGGGGTGAGCCCATTCTCTGCTGAGTCCCCATTTAGGCTGATCCGTTCTGTCCCGGTGTGTGAGTATAGAGGAAGCGAGGACTCAAGTGCAGAAGGAATGGTTCCTTCTTTAATAATAAAATGAAACGACAACAAACTCAAACCACCCCGAAGAGGAAAAACAGACAGGCAGGCTCGAAACTGCACTACATGCAGACATAACACACACAATGAAAAACAACGGATCAGCACAGGATTACAGACACCAGGAGAATAAATAGGAAACCAAACGATGAGGCTAACGAGGGAGACACAGGTGGAGCAACTTAAACAATAATGAGGTAACAAGATGGGCAGGGCAAGACAATAGACAGGAGAGAGCACATGGCAACAAACAAACACAACACAATCCATGTGCTCACAGAAAACAGTCATCTGGTGGCCATCCTGGGCACACCCGCTGAAGACTGTGACAATGACTATCCATATTAGTCCAGTTTAGTGGTAGTGACACTACCTTTAAATGAGCTATCATCAATGTTTTTAGCTGTTGCCGACACCTAATTTTACAGAGGGAAACTGAGGAGGAAAAAGCCATGGTGGAACATTATGTCAGGATTAATAAGAGCTTTAATCAATTCACCACATTATAATGGTCAGGGGATAGCATTGTATGTCTTAAACAGCATTGATATTAAAAATAAATGCAATATACAAAAATACATACGAATAAACATATTATTTTGTTTATTCTTGTTTATTTATCATCACCTTTTACCAACACTTTCTGCATACAAGACTATTTTCGCTGTGCTGCACACGCTGAATTTACGTGACAACACATTGGTTACAGTAAAAAAAAAACATGGATTGATACGAAATGTATTAATTACACTATAAATGCAAATAAGTAGGCCTAACATCTATTTTTAGCATGACTTTTTAACTATAGGGGTAACACAAGGAAAAACTATTTTAAAAAAGGCAACATAGATGGCACTCGTGGAGTTAGAAAAAAAAGTTCTTTATGATCAGCACGATTGTAATAAGGATAATACAAAAGAAAATGCTCTATACGGCTATTTCTGTCAACGGTAAGTTTTAATTTAAAATGTTTGTGATAGCCTACTACCTTTAACATAAGAAAAGTAGACTGCAAGCTGTTTACATGTTTAGCCACTTGCTTAAGCATCTTAACATATAAATCTAAAAAAGAAATAATTTTAATATTTTGCACTTCAATGTGAATATGTCTTTGAATAATTGTATTACTGTTTAAAAAGATAATCACTATGGTTAAAAAAAAAAAAATTTTTAGTAACGTTTGGATTTGAAATAATAAAATAGTGGTAACCAGAGCCGTAGAGAAACAGAGTTGCGACACTCCCATAGGCTTCCATAGGAACTGAGGAATGCAGAAGTAAAGCGTCATGGAGCAGCCAAGAGTTCCAAACAACTGATAGTTCCTGTATTGAAGCCCATTTATTTCAGCGCTTTTCAAGCACACTCACCAGAAAGTTGAGGAAATCACAGCAGTTTTTTGGCATTTTAACACATTAATTTACTTCTCGCAAATCTGGCCAGTAGTTGTATTTTATGAAACGCATTATAGCTTTTTTTAGATAATAGGCAGTTATGCTATATTTACAGTTAGATAACATGAGAACGTCTCAGGTTACTTATGTAACCATGGTTCCCCTGAGTAATGAACGAGACACTGCGTCCTCTAGGGGTCGCTATGGGGGAACGCCTCGTCGTGACCCATGTCTGAAGCATACATTGAAAAAACACCAACTCGTTGGCGGCGACAGCTATGACGTCACTACCGGTGCCACTATAGTATAAATAGGCGCCGGGAGCACACATCATTCACTTCTTCGTCTGAAGCTTGCATCCGCAGCATGGCAAGAAACCTAGAGGATGCAGTGTCTCGTTCCCTACTCAGGGAACCATGGTTACATAAGTAACCTGAGACGTTCCCTTTCATGGGAACTTCGAACTGCGTCCTCTAGGGGTCGCTATGGGGAACCGTATACCCACGCCACCATGGCTGAGGGGAGTGCATGCCAGAACCATGGTGAGCACTAAGTACCAACTCTACCATATTGCAATGGGAGTTGCCCCTGGGACGTTAAGACAGCTGTCATTGACATTATCCCCTATGGCCAAAGGCCTTGGCTACATACCCCAAAATACTTACCTTTTAGGGCCAGACTCCTGGGCCTGGGGTAGAGCTCAAGGCTTGGAATCAGGAATAGATTATTTTAAGGGAATACGACCAAAAGCCTAGAATCATACTAATCTTGGCCTGTCACACAGGGGCTACCGCACGTTTCTCTTTGTATGTGCTGAAGGAACTGTCTCAACAGATCCCTAGTAGCAACACCCTGTTAAAGTAGGTATCCAGAGGATACATAGGAGGATTGGTGCCCAAGGCGGAACCGGGGTTTTTAAACCACTCAGAAAGAGCACGAGGCTACTGTGCGTAGCTCTTACCATACAGGTTTTTTAGAAAAGTGGGCAAAGCATAACGTTGCACACTTACCACTATGTGGATTTTAGAAAGTGAGCAAAGCATACCGTGCACACTTTCCACTTATGTGGATTTTAGAAAGTGGGGAAAGCATAACGTGCACACTTACCAGCTATGTGAATTTTAGAAAAGTGGGCAAAGCATAAAACGTGCACACTTACCAGCTATGTGGATTTCAGAAATACCGTCCTAAGGGTTCTCGTGGCACCTGAAAGAGCAGCCCATAGATAGAAGTAGCGCATCCCCAAAAACGCTATGTCTATGGCTAATATGCTGGAGTGGCTAGCAGTAAATCTTTAGCTGAGGGAGCAAACACCCAGCTCTCAATCGAGAGGGGACTCAACCCTACAGCATGTTCCAATGGTGGAACAGCTAGCAGTTATTTAGCTGATGGAGCAACACACCCAGTTCTCATTCGAGAAGGGTGCTCGACCTACAACATGTTCCAAGCTGGAACAGCTAGCAATCATCTACTTAGCTGTGGGAGCAACCCACCTAGTTCTCAATCTGAGAAGGGGGCTCGACCTACAGCATGTTCCAATGCTGGAACGGCTAGCAGTAGTTTACCTTGGCTGAGGGAGCACAAACCCAACTCTCAAAGAGGGGGCTCGACCTGCAGCATGATTGTTAAAATCAGAAGGGTAAGCATACTGCAAGCAAGCCAAACACTCAACGCATCAGGGAGGTCCTCAATTTCCCTTTATTCTTCTGTCCAGGTGCTGTGAGAAGACAGAACAGCTCAAACTGCTCATGGTGAGATGAAACTCCGAATTCAGAGGAAGAAGCCTGCTCATTCCAGTAACCCTCTGATAAGGGAGCACTGCTCAATACGACCACTCGGACAGCCCATGAGCGAGGATCCAACTCCTCAGATATGATTACGCTCGACGAAGAAAGCCCCATACTTACAATACCCTCAATGTGCGTGGAGAGATGCTTCCCAAAGTGTGTCACGAGACAACACTAGTTGATTGAGCCCATGTACGGGTCCTAACCAACTCATAAAGGGAACGAGATCATAACTTGTACCCTTACCATACAAGTTTTAGAAAGTGCGCAAAAGCATAACGTGCACACTTCCCACTTATGTGGATTTTAGAAAAGTGGCAAAGCATAACGTACAACACTTACCAGCTATGTGGATTTTAGAAAGTGCGCAGAGCTTAACGTGCACACTTACCATTTATGTGGATTTGTAGAAAAGTGCGCAAAGCTTACATGTGCACTTACCATAGTAATTGGATTTAGAGTTTTCCAAGCATCTACTCACAGATACCGAAAGTACTGAGCCAAACGGGAGAGGCAAGCTCAAATACAACCCTCAAGATGAGGGGAGCGATGCTTCCAGAGTTTGTCGACAGAGACACACTAGTTGAGTAGAGCCCAAAGCGAGTACCGGGGCCTAAGCCAACTCAGAGAAAGGGAACGAGATCAATAACGTGTAACCCTTACCATACAGGATTTTAGAAAATGTGCAAAGCATAACGTGCACACTTACCACTTATGTGGATTGTAGAAAAGTGCGCAAAGCTTAACGGGTGCACTTACCATAGTATTTGGATTTAGAGTTTTCCAAGCATCTGCTCACAGCCAAACGGGAGAGGCAAGTTCAAATACAACCCTCAAAGGTGAGGGAGCACTGCCCGAGACAGCATTTAAACAGGAAGGTTCTCGAAATGCCACCTATACCTCCCGCTCGATTCCTCAGCAAGAGGGGATATCCTGGAGATCGGGAGGCCCTTCAGGGCAACCTAGATACGGTAGACCAGACAGGCAGCCTGAAAGCATAAGCCCAGCCCGGACTTCCAGGAAATTTTTGCAGTGACGCACCAGGGGCCTGATAATCACAAAGGCTCCCACAGAAGCCTGTGTTACGGGCGCATGATCCAGGAAGTATGAAGCCGAAACCCAGCTTTTCTTACCATCTTACATATTCGACGAGTGAAATAAAACCCGCAGTCGACACGCCGGTTTTGACCCACAGAGGTGTGCCCATCGAGGCCCTAACCCTAGAAAGGTACAGAAACACACAGGTCCCGGGAAACAATGCAAAGAAACTAGCAGAAGGGTTATAAACACAAAACCGATCTAATTGATACTGAACGGGCTGACGAGACGTGATACGTTCGATCCAAAGAAACGTTGGTTAATAGGATAGACCCAGACGTGGTCATAAAGCGCAGGTTCAAACAGAGGCAGAACGGTATAGGCTGCAAAACACAAGATAATCCTAGGCTAGCGTGGTCGATGAACTGCAGACAGTCACGGGCAAGCTAAAGGAGGAATCCAGGAAAAAGGCGAAGATCAAAACCGAGAAAAACAGAAAGGCAAGGCAAAACGAGGAAAACACGGAGACTCGGAAAGGGTACAGGCTAAACAATACTCAGCAGAGAATGGCAATTTGAGTGGGTGTTATATAATGAGTGAGGTAATTAGAAACAGCTGTGTGAAATGAGTGCAATCAGTGCAGTGTGCAAATTGTGCAATGAATGATGGGATATGTAGTCCGGGTGCTATGCAACAGTTTGTGTAGTGCGAGAGCCAATATAATGGAAGGGTGACCTCTGGTTGTGATTGAACGGAAGTCCATGGACAGAATTCGTGACAGAGCCCCCCCCCCAAAGAGCGGCTTCCAGACGCTCCAAACACTATACGATCCAGGTGGGCGGTGGAGTGGAGGCGGAACAGGGGGGGGGACGGAGGGCCAGGTCCAAGGACAGGAAGGACCAGGGATTGAGGCAGAGCCGGCGGAGCTGAGGACCCCCACAGCAGAGCAGACGGGACCGAAGATCCCCACGGCTGAGCAGAAGACCACCGGAGCCAGACAGTGGACCACCACGGCGGAGCAGAGGACCTCCACGGCGGAGCGGAGGACCACCACGGCAGAGCGGAGGACCACCACGGCGGATCAGAGGACCACCAGAACCAGACAGTAGACCACTACGGCGGGGCAGAGAACCACCACAGCGGAGCAGAAGACCAACAAAACCGGACGAGACCACCACGGTGGGCAGATGACCACCACGGCGGAGCATAGACACCATAACCAGACGTAGACCCCACGCGGGCAGATGACCACCAGACCAGACCGTAGACCACCACGGCGGTGGACGAGGACCACCAGAACCCAGGGGGAAAGACAGATACACCACGGCAGAGGAGAGGACCACCACGGCGGAGCCGAGGGAACAGGAAACCCCCCTGGTGAACCCCACCGATCAGGAGACCATGGCGGAGACTGTAACAACGAGAGAGCAGAGACAGACAACACAGACAGAACATTGGGGTTGATAGACAAGGCTGAGCGTTCAGAGGCAGCCTCCTTGCCTGGGCCGAAACAAAGCAAGCAAAGAATTCACAAACGCCCTCCATAACCGTGACAGGACAGGACAGGATGAGGATTCCCAAATGGCCTCCATAGCCGTGACAGGACAGACAAAGAGTTCCCAAACTACCTCCTTGGCCGGAACAGGACAGGCAGAGAGTTCATAGTCGGCCTCCTTGGCCGGAACAGAACAGACAGAGAGTTCATAGGCGGCCTCCTTGGCCGGAACAGGACAATCAGAGAGTTCATAGACGGCCTCCTTGCCCGGAACAGGAAGTTCTATACTGCCTCCTTGGCCGGAACGGGACAGGCAGAGAGTTCATAGACGGCTTCCTTGGCCGGGACAGAACAGACAGAGTGTTCATAGACGGCCTCCTTGCCCGGAACAGGACGAGCAGAGAGTTCAAAGACGGCCTCCTTGGCCAGAACAGGACGAGCAGAGAGTTCACAGACTGCCTCCTTGGCCGGAACAGAACAGACAAGAGAGTTCATTGACGGCCTCCTTGGCCAGAACAGAACAGGCAGAGAGTTCATAGACGGCCTCTTTGGCCGGAACAGAACAGGCAGAGAGTTTATAGGCGGCCTCCTTGGCTGGAACAGAGCAGGCAGAGAGTTCATAGACGCCTCCTTGGCCGGAACAGGACGAGCAAAGAGCTCGTAGACGGCCTCCTTGGCCGGAACAGAACAAGCAGATAGTTCATTGACGGCCTCCTTGGCCGGTAAGGACGATCAGATAGTTCATAGACGGCCTCCTTGGCCAGAACAGAATAGGCAGTGAGTTCATAGGCGGCCTCCTTGGCCGAACAGGACGAGCAGAGTGTTCATAGGTGGGTACTACTGACACCTCCGGAGGTTCTGCAGCAGGTGCCGCCACCTCTGAAGGTTCTACAGTAATGCCCTCAGGATACAGGGAGAGTTCGAAAGGTTTCTTCGAACCTGACATGACAGGTCGAATGTGCGTTTCTAGACGCCACCTCATAGAAACTGCAGCGGGCACCATCGCTTCGGGGAATACAGCAGCGAGCACCACTACCTCAGGATATTCTGCAGCTTCAGCCGCCAACTCTGGTGACCTAATAGTGGGCGCCGCCGCCTCTGGGTGTTCTGTGGTGGTGTATGCAGCCCAAACGCAACAAAAGGCGATCCCCATCAGGGAAACACTTCAGACAGGGGAATTAGTTCATGAACGGAAGGGTTAGAGTGATTGGGTTTGGGGATACCAGCTGTGCGTTCAGACACCAGTGGTGTATCCCTCACACTGGATACCAGACTGGTATACCGAAGGACTGACCTTGAGAATCTGGATTTGACAGACAGGACGTGACATGACTCTGGATGATCAACTGTGATGCAACGTGATTCTGGATGAAAAGCTGAGGTGGTGACGTGCTCGGACGAACATTGAGCGTGACGTGCTCTGACGAACAGTTTAGACTGACGAGACTCGGACGGACAGCTAACATGTGAGCTCGAAGAAGATCATCTGTGACGTACGTGACCCGGCTGATCACTGTGATGTGACGGGACTCCGGATGAATCAGCCGTGACGTGACGGACTCCGTATATCAGTTGTGACTTGACGAGTCTCATGAATATCAGTTGTGACTTGACCAGACTCAGGATAATAAACTGTGACTCGATTTGACTCATGACGATCAGCAGTGCCTAGACTTGACTCATGACGATTAGCTGTGACTTGACTCGACTCAGGAAGATTAGCGGTGACTTGACTTCCGATCTCAGGAAGATTAGCTGTGACTTGACATGACTCACGAAGATCAGCTGTGACTTGACTCGAACTCAGGGAGATTAGCTGTGACTTGACTTGACTCTGGAAGATTAGCTGTGACTTGACTCGACTCAAGAAGATTAGCTGTGACTGCCTCGACTCATGAAGACCACTGTGTACTTGAACTCGCCTAAAACAGGAAGACACAACGTTGACTTGACTCACCGAAGATTACTTGTGCTTGACTCGACTCAGGAATATTGCTGTGACTTGACTCGATCAGGAATAATTCTGTACTTGACTCGACTCAGGAATTAGCTGTGACTTGACTCTCGCCTCAGGAAGATTTGAGCTGTGACTTACTCGACTCAGGAAGATTAGCTTGACCTGACTCACTAGGAAGAACAACTTGACTGACTTGACTCGTGAAGATTACTGGGACTAGATTGACTCGTTATCGGGAATGATCTGTTTTATGTGACTAGACTCATGATAATGGCTGTAACTGACTGACTCCATGACGATCACCTGTGACTAACTCGACTCAGGAATCAACTTGCCCTGACTAGATGCTGTTTGTCCTCCACTTGTGAGTGGTGCTCTAGTGTGGCCGCCATTTTGCGATCAGGCTCTGCTGTCGCTGCCATTTTGTGAGTGTGCTCTGGTACAGCCACCACTTCAGTCACAGACATTGTGTTGTGTTCTTCCTCTGTGACACCCACAGTAAACAAAGATCCGACCATCAACAAAGCATAATCCATGAGGTCCCTTAAACTCCCGTTAAATTCCTCCCCAGGTAACCAAGATTTCGTGGGTTCATTGAGTCCAAAACGGAACAAGTCTTTAAACAAAATCTCATCATAAAGTGGTACCTGATAAGATAGTTCACAAAACCGGTGAACATACTCCTCAATAGAAAAGACCTCCTTGCCGAAGATGTAGCAGCTCGGTGACTGGGTCCATACCAGGCCAGAGTCCACTGAGAAAGCCACTGGATCCTTGTGTGGCTGAGTATTCTGTAACGGGGCTGACGAGACGTGAGACGTGCGGATCCATATGCAGGCTTTTTATTTGGAGAAGACAGAGACATGGTCATAATGCAGGCAGGGTCAAACAGAGGCAGACAGGTATATGGCGGGCAAAACACAAGAATAATCCTAGGGCTAGTGTGGGTCGATGAACTGCAGACAGAGTCACAGGGGCAAGGCTAAAGGGAGGAATCCAGGAAAACAGCGAAGATCAAAACCGGAGAAAACAGACAAGACAAGGCAAGGCAAGGCAAAACAAGGAAAACAACGGAGACTCGGAAAGGGGTACAGGCTAAACAATAATCAGCAGAGAAATGTGGTAAGAGTGGGTGTTATATAGAGAGTGATTAATTAGAACATCTGTGTGAAATGTGCAATCAGTGCTGTGTGCAATCGGTGCAATGGATGATGGTATATGTAGTCCGGGATGATATGCAACATTTTGTGTAGTGCGAGAGTCAATGTAATGGAGGGTTACATCAGGTGGTGAATAAACGAAAGTCCTGAACCGAAATCGGGACAGATACACACATCTATATTTTATATATACATATATTTTTATAAAAATTGATCGTACTCACCCACCATGGTTCCCGCGTCTGAGCTCTGTCCGAAGAAGCCTCTAGATTGGACCATCAGTAAGATGGTCACTATGCAGCCATAGAACCAACCAAACCTAATAAGTCCAGCATAGGAGACTATAATACATAAAAACACTTTCAAAAAGGGAAATTCCCACCAAACCTCGGTCAGGTGGAGAGATGGTGGTTACAGGGGAATTAAGAAGGTGAAGATAAGGTTAGATGTAAGACCCCCGAAGGAAATGATAGATACTGAGGTATCACTCTGATCCGAACAAAAGCACTGACGCCCTGTCTGGAACACATCCCTTAGGTCTTTTACTTACCTTCCTTTGACCCACGATTTCTTCCCACCCCTACCCGCGGGCGGGGGAGGAGCGTGACACTAGCATTCTGAGCCAGTCTCTGATCCTCAAACCGAGACGGGCTAGGACCCCTGGGTTTGTTCGGGCTCAGACCCGGACTTCGTGAAGGCCTCTATCCCGGTCTTTCAGTAGGTCAGCCTGATATGCTTAGAGCATCACCATCGTGTGCATTGAATCGACAGCCCGACCTGCTGCTGCTGCATATGCCCTGGCATCCGAGCGAGATGTCAAGGAGGGGAGTCTTAGTGGAAAAAACGGCCTCTTCCATTCCTTTTCAATCGCTGTATGGAAAACAGGAAGAAAGATGGCTCACCTGAGATGGAGGGTTATGGCCAGAAAAAATCATCGAGATGACCTCGCAGTGTCACTTTCTTCGCCCGCTTCATGGCAAGTAAAGCTTCGCCGTGGCGCGATCCATAATTTCCAAAAGCTCATCATACGCAGGGCAGGAGGATTGGGAAGGCTCAGCCTCAGCTTCTTTGCCCTCCTTTCCTGCTTTTGCTGGGCTGATCCCAGCAGAGCACTGGCCCCTGAATCAGACAATGTTAATGAAATAACATCATCCTCCATCCTTTTTCAATATATGCTTCAGACACGGGTCACAACGAGGCATTCCCCATACAACCCCTAGAGGACGCAGTTTCGAAGTTCCCATGAAAGGGAACCACCTTAATAGCTATCATAATCAGATGCTAGTTGTCATATTTTTAAGTTTTTAGTCTTTCTGCAATCTTTCTCTCCCTGTAGGAAGTTTAATGAATTTCAGTAAAGACTGCCTATTAAAGGAATACAAAAAAGAGTTTCTCTGAATGCATTTGGTTGCCTTGTGTTTTTTAAACATTATTTTAAACTTCTTTATTGGGTTAAATTCCTTATTTGCTGGCCTTTTTTAACATTAACTTATATTGTCTTCTTACATAAATGTCATAAAATAATACTGGGATATGAATAATTAATCTTTCTAAATTCACCATTTAAAAAAAAAAAAAACTTATAAAGTTGAGTGTTTGATAACGTCTAAATATACAATGCAAAACATAAAATAAATAAATAAGCTATTATGACCCAAAAAACTCTTTACAAGAACTAGAGTAGAGCTAAATATATACATTTATTCAACAGCCATACGGTCATCTAGTGGTTAAACCATGGCATTCAAAGAATATTATTTTTCTGGCCACCAAAACGTCTCTAATTTGCCTCTGCATTGGAATTTAAAAACATTTTCTCTATTTTAACCATAAATATTACTCTAATTGTAATTTAAATGAGCATATTAGAAAACATATATTAATGCTGTCCCTTCATCACTCCCCAGAATAAAATGTGATTGTAAAACGTAGTCAGCGTATTTATCAATACACAATCAATGCACATGATGTGTTAATAATTACAAGAAATTGCTGCAAATATAGTGAAACTGCTGTCTATCCTACTTAAACCCATTCAAACATATTGACAGCACGGACTTATTTGGAACTATTGAGAGCTTCATGAACCACGTGACTGCGTGTCGGCCAGA
>JADLZN010008930.1:0-17070 GCA_018155175.1 Sinocyclocheilus anophthalmus
ACTAAAGTTTAGACTGAAGGGTGTGTGGAGGCTGAGGTCTCTCAAAGAGAGCACCCACCCACACCGCAGAGCCTTGGACCCCTCAGAAGAGTGGGAGTAACTAGGGGTGAACCCTGACACTGCCTCCCCCAATAGGCCATCCAGTAAACACTTCTGCTAGTCTTGTGAACATTGTTGCCACAGGGGGACAGATCTAAAGGAACCAAAAACCATGTCTCCAGAACGGGAACCACAGGTCAATATCTATGACTTTAATGGTGCTGAGAGGCAGGGCCGTGCACAGGGGGGTGGCCCGGTGGCTAGAGCCCAGCCCCTTTGCCCTCATGGCTGAGTTGCCCCTCTCACCAATCCCCCCCCACCCCCCCCAACCCTTTTTGCTAGATTTGCTCTCGGTCTTTTAAAAGTGATAACAACAAAATATCCACGGTCTTAGAATTATAATGTCTAGTCGAATTATTGTACCCGATCAGATCTAATATAAATAACACAAAATTAGCTGTTGTTGGCACACTTTGACAAAAAAAAAAATGCCTTCGCAAAAAAGAAGACAGAGAGAGAAAGAGCGAAGGGAGGCTGCTAAAGGCAGTTCAACATTGCAAACACGAATTCAAAGCTCCAGCAAGACAGCAGGTAAATCATCATATAGAATATTTAGCAGTTTGAAGTGTATTTCCCATTATAATCACTTGTCTTGATACTAGTAATCTATAACACATTATATTTTATTAAAACCATATTAATAGTAGACCTATAAATGGTTAAAAAATAATATAAATGTTCTAAATTAGTTGTTTATTAATATATAATATAAATTTATGCTGTAAAATATTAAATTAAATGTCTAATACTTATAGGGGAGAGTGGGGTAAGATTGGCCATTTTTTACTTATGCGGTCCTCAAGATAAGTTAAAATGATGCAGAAGTACAATGAAAGTATCTATCCTATCCTAATGAAAGTATTCCTATCATTTTAAATGATCAGAATGTATCTATGACAAAGGGTTCTAAAAATATGGCTTCTTATAATAAAAGTGTTCCCATGGCTCAGTTTGCCCCCCCCCGGGTAAGTTGACCCGAGTCGAGTCAGTGGGTAAGATGCACCATCTGGGTGTAAAATGACCATCTGACCAAATCTGATTCAAACCCATGTGAAATAAATAATAATTAAAAAACTAATTTAATAATTTCCTTTTACAAACAGTAATTTATTTTCATGAAGTTAACTTTAACAACATAAAACCAACCAAATGAAGATTAAATTTCAATATTTAATTGTTTGCATTTCTGAAACAATATGTTGACCACTAGAGTTGTAGCCTTCCTAAAAACAGACTAAACATAGGACATTAGGGACTACAGGTGGGAAGATATATCTGATTATAATGCGATGAAAAAAATGTTCTGGTTCTTATCAGAGAAGGATTTGCACTTGTACACTGTCCCTATCAAATAAACTACAAAATATGTATATATGATAAACTAAACCAGTAATATCACATTAAAACACCAGTTTATAATTCAGAGATTTAACTTAACTACAGTGCCTTATGGTGGGGCAAGTTCAAATGCTGACTCAATTTACCCCACAACATTTGGCTCACTTTGCCCCATAGCTGCCATTTTGGAAAAAATAGCTACTGTTGCTTACCAGTTCAGGCTAATATTTAGCTAAATGATTTGCATGGTTTTATATGTTCCTAAATCACCTATATGTATCACAAATACAATAAAACCTGGATAAATTTGCTTTGATGTAACAACCATTACATCTGTTATGCTAAAATTTTACTTTGACCAGCTAAAAACAGTTTTTAAAGTAAATGTTTACTTAATAGTAGCTATTTTTATAAAATAGTAGCTATTTTAGTAGCTAATAGCTATTTTTGTAGCTAGTAGCTATTCCCCCCCCCCAACCCAACCCAACCCAACCACTTACTCACTGGTTCAACTTACCCCACTCTCCCCTACTTCCATTGAAGATGAGGCAGAAGCAGGCTCAGAGTGAGAGCCCACTGTTATCAAAACATCTACAATAAAGTCTAAAATTATTACAGAGTGTGCTGTCTTCTCTTTTAATTGTATATTTGTAACAACTGGATAATTTGTATTAACAAGCACCCACCCCCCTAGTGCCCCTTTTTTGGTTTGGTTTTTTTTCCACTGCCCCTCAAAATGTCTGTGCAGGGCCCTGCTGAGAGGAGGGGATGCTCTTTGAATAAAATGTAGTGCATACTAGTGCAATAGACTAGTAGTAAATATTGTAGTAATACTAGATGTGTGAGCTCATAATATTAAACACAAATGTCCATGGATATTCTGCTTTCAACCATTAAGTGTATTAAAATGAAATCTTCAAACGGTTCTCTGAATCTAAACATACTGATTAAACTCTCGTAGGTTAATGACTTCATATAATGAAAAATTATATAAATGCCATTTATGGTTTAATAGTTGTCAATTGCGTATCTGACCATGTATAGGTATACAAACACACACGTAGATATCTAAATAACTAGATATATTCGATCAATCTCAGCGCAGTAGAAAATCCCAGTGTCCGTTATGCACGTGAGCATCCGCGACGCTGTTATTGAACCGGACTAACGTGCGAATTATTATTAACGACTGAACTGCTCAGTCCAACTTACCTGAAATAACGGAAGAAACAGTGAGAGAAAACAGTGACTTAACAAAAACGGCAAAAAACCCAAACTGAGCGGCAATAAATTTCGGATAAACATTCCTCTTCTGTCTCTTCACAGTCCACCTGGCGAGGACGCGAGTCTGAGGCGCATAAAAGTCATTTATTATCCGCTTCTCAAGGCTTACCAACGACGTTTTCCCCGTGTTTGAGCAGATATGGTTTCTGAAACATTCTCGTCCAATTAAAGCAACAATAATTGGTGACATGGAAGGGTTTGAAGCGACATGGGAAGGACGCTAGCGCTGTTTCTGAGGAAAGTTGTTGATCCTCCGCGCGCTGCCGTGGCGCGTGCCGTATCCACCACACAAGAGTTGCAAGCAAAGTTCTCTCCGCGCGCGTTTCTATGTGAGTCGAGCGCTGAATCAGGATTCATTTCTTGCCAGGCATGATGAGATGATGTCAGTTTACGACGCAGAAGTTACCGACACTCAAAACGCCACGGAGAACCCACGATGACTCGCTTAGACGCCGGTGCTCAAGTAGGTCCCAAAACTGTAGACAGGGGATTCACCTCTTCGTTACTTGTACAGCACCACCTGACGTGAAGGCGTCCAGTGAGAGACGCGCACAAAGATAACGCACTATTATTAATGTGCTAGCCATTTACATTAGCGACGTAGTCACACGTTTTCTATCGCTTCCGGACTGAGATGAAGCGTTGTATTCAAAGAGGACTCTTAGGGTTACGTTTGGTTAGGTCACGGCGTTAGACAGTGAGCATGTATTCGGGCGAGTTGAATGTACTCTGCAGAGCAGACAGACACAGAGCACATGAGGCAGAGGGAGAGGGAGAGGGAGAGGGGGGCAGTTTGCCATCCACAACTTTTGTTTAGGTGGCAGGATTTTAATTCTTGCCGTGGTAAATTAAAGGACGTTTTCTGTGGATATATTACCATCCAAATGAGATTTGATTAACAGCAGGAAAATATTTTTTAATTAAGAGACTTCAATAAATGATCAAAATGCGTAGTTAGTCTAATTCTGAAATAGGACATGGAAGCCAAAATAAAGAAATTGTAACTGGCGGTAAAAGTGCTAAAGTACTGGAGCAAAGTGCAATAAAGTCTCGAAAAGGAAGTGCAGGTGCCAGTCTATAAACACTTCTAGTTCAGTTAGGCTTGTGTCTGAATGATGATTGTTGGTTGATGGAACAAACGTGGGTATTATAATATCTAATTATTGAATGACAAAACATAATGCACTATTGCTTAGTCCAGTCTAAACCTGTGTGCTTTATGATATAACATATTAAAAGTTTTTGTGTTTGAAGCATTAGATCATGCAGGCAACACAACATAGTATTTAATCACTTCTGTTTGTTTATATTTATATGTGCATTTTAATTTACGTATGTCTTTTCTGTTCTTTTGAAACGACAGAAATAAGACTATTGCTTAGTGGTTGTATACCTGGATGTCAATCACTTCGGGGTTGGCAGACATAAAAAATAAAGAATAAATAACTCCCAAAATGGTATAATAAAATGTATCTCATATATATATATATATATATTTCTATATATAGGGACAGTAAAACTGTACATAGACAGTAAAGTACAGTATCTTTATATAAAACAGTATTGAACAGACAATGTGTCTATCTCTTGTAGACTTTCTCATTCATGAAAAATGAAATATGGCATCAACCCTGCATAAGATCCATATGTCTACTAAGGATTTAAACAGAAACGGAAAGACATCACAAATGTTAATTTTTGTTATATATAAATTATCAGACAGATCTTTTTTGTAAACTGAAATAGGATTTAAGTTTAATTCCTTCTCCCACCACTTCCGCTACCAAACTGCAGTGTGTGGTGACAGCTTACACTTTTGCACTAAAACCCCCTCCTTCTTCAGATTTAATTAGACTTAGAAGCCTCTGATGTGATCATCCTAAATGAGGTTGTTCCACTAAATCACCAAAGCAATAAATTCTACCCAGGATAAATTGAATCTTAATTTATAGGTCTTGTTTTATGGACTGAGTCAGAGTCTGCCAGCACCTCAGACACCATGTCTCCAATGTGTTGCTTCTGTTTAATTGCAGCGATCATTCATTGGCCCGTAAATATGAACCACCGGATATTTTGATTTATTCACTTGGTAAACACCACCAGAATTATTTAATGCAGTTTTAACACACCTTTATCTAGCAAGCTGAAAGTAATTACAGTAATTTAAAATATTATTTAGTCAATACTTTATAACAAAACCCACCTCCCTGTGTTTACTTTTCATAAAAGATCAGAAAACCAATGCAAAGCTATTAGAAATGCAGGCACCATACATGGGTTCTCCTGAGTGCTGGACAAATGTAGTCTATAGGAATCGATGTGAGTTGGTTTTGGTGATAGGCTCTAGTCCAAGTTAATGCCATTTCATTAGTTGAGACATGGCGTACTGCAGAGTAGATTAGAAATAGGAAGAGGGATCGCCAATCAGGGAGGGCTGAATTCAGACTGATCATAGGAATTGATGCCAGGAAGTCCTGCTTGGTCTGCAGCAGTCCTCTCCCCTGCCTGCTGATCAACCCTAAAGGGTGCTGTAATCTTGTTAAAAAAGAGATTGATGGCTATGTGTACATTAAGGTAGATCTGTCCGATTGTTCATCCTATTGAGTCCAGGCCATTAGGCCCGTGTTCAATCAAGATGAGCTCACGCTGCTTATTTTCCTTCCTCCCCGTCTTTTCGATTTGTGTTCCTTATCACCCGGACTTGAATTCTTTATGTATTATTCCTCACCTAAAGGAACCCCTAGTCTATTCTGGGCTTTTTTTCTGTTGAAGATTGAATTGTGAATCCAGTTTGAATCAAACTGGCTGCAGTAGGTATTAGGGCTGTGCGATTTGGGGGAAAATATCAAATTGCGATTTTTTTGACAGAGATTGCGATTTGATTTGCGATTTTAAATTTGCAAAGTCAAGCTTCAGCTCAATATTGTCAATAATGTGCAGCACAGTATGGGTATCATTACCCTGCTGACAAAAACAATAGAAACCATCACAGAAAGTCTAATGGTTTCCACTACAAATACCATTACAAATTCCTTTTTGTTGGGGCATTATTCAATAGGAATTACTGTTGTTCTATTGTTGCCATCTGCCAGATTACATCCCACTAATAGAATCCATCAAATAGACACCATTATAGTTTACATTAAAACCAAACAAATTCCCATTATAACCCTGAAATCCATTACATTGGTTATTGTGTTTTGGGAGGGGTTCAGTTGTTTTTTTTCTTCAGCAGGCAAGATTATAATGGTATAATAACAGCTTTTACAGAATTAACTTAATTACTGAATTTAACAGAAAATATTTGTTTATTTTTTATAAATAAAAAACTGTATTTCTTTAGTCAATTATTAAAGTATTACATATGTTACATAGGCTGATTTATTCATTTTAAGTATTTGGGATTTTAAGAGCAAGTGGAAAATGTGCTGAATGTTTCATTTCATCCAAGTGAAATTAGCAAGCAGTTAGACTGAATTTACATTTGTTTTAAACGCGGAGCCAGGTGTGAGTAGACACAGGTTGTGCGCGTCCGTCAAGCCTCATCCATACTGCCAGATGCGCTCGTGAAGGCTTGCGGTGCGGAGCCGGGTGCGAGTATAAACGAGCATTACGAGACAGGCTGCGTGAGTGCGGCAAGCATGAACGGCTCGTCCGTGATGCGAGATTCGCGCCGCGTGGGGCAGAGAGGAGAGTATGAGAAGCATTCACAGACACAGGCTGTGTGTGCGCTCTTCTGAATTGGGAATAGCGAACATGCATAAACTTATTTCAAATTAATCTGTTGGGGAGATAAAATGTGCAAGATAACGTTCACGTACTAACAAAAACATCTAAGAATGTATCTTTTATTCTTCAGTACTGAAAACAGAACCGAGAAGGGAGCTCTTGATATGCGCTGTGACGCAGCTCTTGGAAATTACCTTTTTTGTTCCTTGTCTGTCATTTTGAAGCTTAAGTTGCATACGTTTTTCTTTAGTTTTAATTTGCCTAACTATCGATCTGACACAGTAGACGCCATAATCCCACTCTGTCTATCTCCCGCTTTGTTTTTAAATGGTGGGTGTTTACGCAGCTGGCTAGAGCAGTGCTGATTGGGGAGAACGGAGGTGCGCTCACTCTATTGGTTAGTAAGACTGCCACTCAAGGCTGGCAGTCATGCATATGCTCTGAAACAAAGTAATATCGCGTCCATATCGCAGGCTTTGCGATTAGGAAATCGCAACGTCTCAAATCGCGATTTCGATGCGATTTCGATTAATCGCACAGCCCTAGTAGGTATTCTATTTGGCCGATTCAATAAGGATTGAAGGAGCTTTGCACCTTAACAACCCCATAGTTCTGTCTCGAGTTGGCGCCAGCTTCATGGCAATGAAGTAGTTTTGCAGACCACCTGAATGCTCTCAGTAGACGGTATGTCAATAGTCTTGCTATAAAAGAGATCAAAAACACCTCTGGGACTTAATACTTAGGAAATGTTATAGGTGTACTCAAGCAAGATGGTAGTATAACACAGTCTAAAATGATCAACTAAAACTTTAAGCACTCAGTCTTTAGCCTGTTGTGGGGGTCTTTACAGCAAGAAGACAAAAGGCACCACAAGAGACAGTATTTTAATATTTTAATCTCATATATTCATATTTTATTGATCATGAGGTAGCAATCTTAAAGTAGTTTTCTTTTGGTCACTTAGAGGTCATTGCCTTGTTAATTCATATATCTGTGCATGTTTTCATGCATACTTTAAACTGAATTGCCTTATGTAATTATTCAGGTAAGTTGCTAAAAACATATTGACTTAGAAGATTCTCTTCTAACTGTTGCTCCATCTTGACAGTAGTTGACCTGAAAAAAAAGTGATTGTAAATGAGGACATTACGATAATTCCCAGTAAAGTTAAGGATACAACACATACTTGAGCTCGGAGTATGTTTTGGCCTTTAATTGATTATTCTGTAAAACTTAAAATTATATGTATCCATTCTAAATTGTCTTTTTTCATGCCAGGCTTTAGGAACACTAAGGCATTTTCACACCTGGCTCGTTTTGAGTGTTTGTTTCACAACCTGGCACATTTTCTCCCATAGTAGTAAATACTTACTACTTCATCTTGTCATTGTTATTCCTCGAAACCAGGTGCATTGCAATGCTGTTCCAATAAAGCCATTTTGGTTGCCTTGGAGAAATGCATTAGTAACAGTCCCTGTTTCAGAACAAAACAAATGATCTACAGGTCTGAATGATATAACTTGGATTACAGCACTTTATACTTCAGTCATTTGTATCATCAAATGTTTGATGTTTTTATGTTAAAATCCATGTATAAGGATAAATAACATAGCGAGTAAAAGATTGTGGCCTTTAGATGAATCAAACAATAACAACCTATATCTCTTACTCTTGTCTTTCAGATAAGACTTCCAAACCACTGCATTACTCTGTGTCAGCTCTAATAACATGTTGCAAAACATTTCTTTATGCTTGCATGGTCTCTCCATGATGTAACGCTCTATCGAAGCCTGTGGAGAGCGCTTGGATATAATGCAGCTGAAGCACAGTGCCCAACCTTGCACGGGTCCTGGGGGGTTGCATGGGTAGACTGTGTCCTGAGATGGAGGGAGAGCGGTGATGATAGATGATGTTGTGACAGCCGTTCGTTTCTTGCTGAGTTTTTTCCGCCCCAGGTCAAGGAGTGAAGTGCAGTGGAGTCAGCACAGCCATGGCACTGTGATTTAAGGCCTGTGCTTCAACAGTAAATTGATCTGAGTGGAAGAGCCTGAGTGGCCAGCAGCAGAGAAGCGAATCCAGCAAGGTATCCCTCAGCTCCCAGGGACCACATTGCACTTTCTGACAGGATAGGCGTAGCGCTGCCAAAAGCCTCTGCAAGCTCATGCAGTCCCTAAAGTAAATCGCTACAGAGCATGTTTACAGAAATGTCTGTGCTGGGATATAACGGATTACAATTATTTGCTTTCCTGTGCAACATGTAAAACTGCAACATTTAACACAGAGTCATTTTTTTTACTCAAGTATTTCAAATGGACAGTTAGCCAATCATTATTTACTCTACCACCTGAGCCTTTTTAAAGACTTTTGTCTTTTTAAAATAAATTGCTTTAAATACAATTTTAAATAAATGATATAAATACGATATAACATTTTTAAATAATATAAACTTTAAGTAAATGTAAAACAATTTATAATGTCTAATACAGTGGTTCCCAAACCTGTCCTGGAGAACCCCCTGCCCTGCATATTTTGTATGTCTCCCTAATCAGACACACCCAATTTACTTCTTGCAGTCTCTCTGATGAGTGGAATCAGGTGTGTTAGAAAAGGGAGACATACAAAATGTGCAGGGCCGGGGGTACTCCAGGACAGGTTTGAGAACCACTGATATAGTTATGGTGTAATCATTGTGAGCTGCATAATTATGCAATACCTGTACAGACAAGCAGTGTCACGCACCAAAAGAAGCACCATAAAATTAGTCAGTGCAACTTGTGTGCTATATAGAGTCAATACAACTTGTGTACTATACAGACTTATGGTGCTTTTTGTCTTATGAAATACTTTATGATCCTTTTAAGGTGCTTTTTGATGTTTTTTGTCCTTTGTGGATGTTCTGAGAGCTTCAGAGAGAGTAGTAGCGTACATTTTCATTAGGCTTATAGCCACCTAATATTTGCTCTGTGATTAACGGTCTTTTAACGTTTTCATCAGCCAGTTCATCTCTCTTCTAACTGTCAAGGTAACTTTTAAATCTAAGCTGAGAACAGCTTTAAGTGCCATTGCTGAAGGATGCTTCACTCTCTACAGCGAAAGATAGCTAATGGCACTTTACAGATAACAGGACACAAGTGATCTGCAAAGCTTTTAGCATTAACATTATCATTAACAGGTATTGCATCATCTACGTCTTTTAAATTCACCTCTGCTGATATTTGTTTTTTTTTTTTTTTTTTTTTTTTTTTTTTTTTTTTTTTTTTTTTTTGCGTATGTTCTGACAACAGAAATGTAAGATTTTCTAAACAGGTGAAGTACTCATCTTGTAATTGTTATAAGTACTGTAGATGCCCACAAATTAGATCTTACTGCACAAGCAGAAATAAACTGTAGGCGTTCTGAGTTGAACTGACATGAAAATTACAGAGCCATTACATTTACACAGTAATGAAATGCCTGACTGGATCATTGACACTCCAAAGCTATAACATAATGTTTATACAGTGGTGTAAATGCAATTCTATAGGGTTTTTTCCTATGTCTGGTACAAAATCTATAATATCATGAAATGTATCTATATATGTGTTGCTTGCAAGCTCATATTGACTGGTCGTCGACTCGGAACTAGGTGATGTAATCATGGCATCTGCCAGCTTACTGAGTCATACTAAGCAAACAAACCTTGACCCCTTGGTCACAAAATTATTTCCTTGTTGAAATATGCAGCTGTAAAAGATCTGTACGTTTTATATACGCTGTACTGGCACATTAGTCCATTTTGTCCTGGAACATTATACTATGACATTTTTGATTGTCTCAAAGATGGCTAATAATTGATTCATACTTTTATTAATTATATTACATTTTTCAAAAGTGACAGTAAAAGCATTTATAATGATTTCTATTTCAAATTAATGCTGTTCTTTTTGAGCATTCAATTTTGAAAATTCAGCTATGCCATCACAGGAATAAATTATATTTTTAATAAATATAAAAATTGTGCTCACCTCAGACTTTTGAGCATTAGTACACATATTGTTGAAGCCATTTATAAGAAATGGTTGGCTTTATTCTAATTAAATATTGTGCCAAATGAACTATTAGAAATCGAGTGAAACGTAGATATAACTTTTTTTGTTTTGTTTATAATTGTTCTATTTTGGAGTAGCATGCCAGAAATGATGGAGTCTGTCAGTAAAATGCAATGAGCTGATATGAATGTACAAAAATAACTCACTTTAATGGACACACACACGCTGGGGGCCTCATTTCCATTTCTTTATGTTTCTTTTTGCTTTATTCATCTGGCTTTCCCAAAATAATGTGATGTCTATTTAAAGGGATAGTTCACCTAAAAATAAAAATTCTGTCATCCTGGCTCACCCTCAGTCATTTCACACAGTATGCATTTCTGAAGACTTTGAAAAGCCTCGCTGTGGCTTTTTCATTCCATCCGTTAAAGTTAATGATGTCCACATTGAACTAAATCAGATGAACAATTCGTCAAAATGACTTTTTTTGGGTTTGCAAGAGAACGCAATGCATAAAGGTTAAAGGACATGAGGTGTGTAAATAATGACAGAACTTTCATTTTTGAGTGAACTATCCCTTTAAAGGGGTCTCAGTTTGGTTCTTTCAAAGTGGACTCAAGTGTGACAATAGCCTTGGTTAAATCTATTTTTTCTTTGAAAAATGTCACAGTATCAAATGTCAGACCATGGCAAAAGATCAAAGAGGGCTTTAGTCCAAAGACCTTCCAGAGATGGATACGCTGTGTATGGTATCGCAAGTCTGCAGAGGGGAGTTTATTTTCCTGAAAACTAGCTGGCCAGCGTCAATAGCAAAAATTTGTATGGTGCAACCTTTTGTATTAGTGTCGTCACGCAGTATGTTTTTGATACATCAATTAGCGCCTGAGATATCAGTGTGTGTCCTTGTGTTGTTTTGAATGGACTAATGACTTCTTTTCATTTATTATCTACAGGCAAGGGCCTTTGAAACGATGGATGCATTGTTAGCCCAACCATTATTAACGCCCAGGCTCCAGCTTGGCCTGCATGATGAAAGAGAGCAAATTGAATGTGATGGTAACATAGATCCACAGCTGTGGTATTGAGGGCCCCTCTTTGTAACTGAGCTTCTATTTCAGTTTGAATAATTGAACTTCAATAGCCAAGAGCACCTCGTTTTACCTTTTGGCTGTCAGACATTAGCTAGGTATTATTTAGACTGGAATGATTATGGCATAGAATTGTGTTTCAAATGAAATTCCAGCACATAGAAGTTTTAATAGTTATGAAGCAAGTTCTTAATGTTATTTCATTTCACAATTGCTTGGTTACCAAAAGTCTTCATTAAGGATGCACTTTTTTTGTGGAACACAAAAGAAGGTATTTTGAATTTTTTTTGTTTATGCAGTGAAAGTCAATGGGGGTCCAATATTGTTTTAATTGATCGGGCAAAAACGGTTGA
Source organism: Sinocyclocheilus anophthalmus (assembly GCA_018155175.1). NCBI lineage: Eukaryota > Metazoa > Chordata > Actinopteri > Cypriniformes > Cyprinidae > Sinocyclocheilus > Sinocyclocheilus anophthalmus. The sequence continues at coordinate 11,920 of JADLZN010008930.1, forward strand.
AACATTATTCAAAATATCTTCTACATAACAAAGATACAGGTTTGGAACAAAATAAAGGTGATTATATGATGACAGATTGCAGTATATTAATATTATGTTGTGTATGGTTATTTATAGAATAAGCCATAAAATTAGAGACAGTATAGAGTATGTATCACAGATCAGCGGTTCTATTTTTAAAGCCTTTATTATGTCCGTTGTGACTGGCAGGATGGATGTTATTAGCCCAAGGCCTTTGTATAAGGATCTGACGTGCAGCATCTGAAGTGGATCATGAATTGTGACAAGCGTTGATTATATAGCATCATTTAATATGGGGGATCGGTGCCAATGGAACAATAGAAGTGATTGAAAGTGATTGTATTTGGAAAGATTAGACCAAACAAAATTTGTTGATAGTTGACGGTAGCCATTGACTTCCATAGTATTTTTTTTCTTTCATAGTATGGAAATCAATGGCTACAGTCAACTGTTTGTTTACCAACATTCTTCAAAATATCTACTCTTGTGCTCAACAGAAGAAAGAAACTCATGCAGGTTTGGAACAACTCGAGAGTGCATAAATGCTAATAGATTTTTCATTTTTGGGTGAACTATCTCTTTAAAACTTTTTAGTTACAGTTATTATTACCATGCCTTTAGCATGATCAAAGAAGTTGTGGAGTATTTTCCCAGCCATCTTCACATCGTACATTTTACAAATGCAACTACGTTCTAGCATAGCAACATTCGGTCTAAGACATGCTTTCACTGCACAGTTATCAGTTAGCATCAATTATATATTTTTTTAGATTGAGAGAAATAATTTTAAATGTCAGAAAAACACCTTTTCTGAGAGTCATAATGTAATCATTTCTGAGAACTCAGACTCAGCTGTGAGAGGAGTCGGGAAGCCTGGGGAGGACAGAGAGAACTCATGATTGTGGTGTAAACAGTGGACAGTGAGTGGGTTTCTGCTGCCAGGTGCATCTGGCAGGGTAAATTATGTGACTGATTTTACCTCATCGCACCGGCACAGTTGGTTGTGGATAGGGCATGAATCATGCAGTGTCCTCCAGAGGGGGGTTACCACTTTTAACATAAACTTCTATCCACTCTGCAGCTTTCCAAGTTCAGGGTTTGTAAGATTTTAAAATGTTTTTGAAAGAAAGAAAAGAAGGTCTCTTAATTTCACCAATTAGTTCCCCTGGCTGCTACCAGTCGCGTGTCACATGATCCTTCACAGGATTCTTTGATAAATAGTAGGTTCAAACAAACAGCATTTATTTGAAACACAAATCTTTTGATTTTTAAATACATTTAATTAATTTTCTATTGTCATGTTTGAACAATTCAATGTGTCCTTGATCAAAATAATACAGTAATTGTACAGCATCTCTACAAAATATTCTGCAGAGTGATTCTGAGTCAATGGCCCAGAGCAGTGCTGATGTCTGGATGCCACTGTATATCTTTGCATCCACTTTGTGCAATATGGAACTACTGTGTGAAAGAAAGAATGAGGGATGGTGGTCTAGAACGGCGCTTGCCAACCCAGAGATTTGCGTACTTGCTCAATCTTTGATTAATGGTATATATTGTTTAAGTAGTATAACTCTAGCAGCGACACCATTTTAGAGAACACAATTAAATATAATGAATTCAAAATTATTATAATATATAGTATAATATTATATTATAAATTGGGGGGGGGGGAATTTGCTTCTGATTTATCACAACTTTTATGCTTTTTAAACTGCAGTAGTTTAATTAACATATATTTGACATACATTTCAAGATATGTTTAATTAGAAACACTAATTGCTTTTTGTTGTTTTGGTTGAGGGTTTATGTGCTTTGAACAAATCTGCGCTGAATCACTCATGTGCCCCGTGGCTTTACCAGACTTAAACACCGGTGACATTGGGTGCCAAAAACTAGACACCAGGTGCTGAAAACTGAGACAGATGTGCTGACCTTCTTCCTTTGGCTGCGTGGTGTTCCTCACCTTTGCTTCTTTCCTTGTCTACCTCGTCAAAGACCGTTCCTGAGAGCTTTAGCCCAACTCTTTTGCCTTTTGACCCAAGCAGCCTTAAGCCACATGACATTTTGGAAATGTCTCATTGTATTTCCTCTCTCTTTTTTGCATGGTGTGTAGAGGGGGGTTTCGAAAATTCGTCCTCCATCTCAGTAATGACAAGACCAGGAGTAGGTACGGAGACTTCAGTCTGACCTGACCTTTTCCTCTCTACTTTACAGCCTGAAGTAACATGTCTTCTGTCCTCAATCATTAAAAATGATGCCTTTTCCAATTCCATCACTTCCTCATCTGCTGTCCGCGGCTGTCATGAGATAAATGCAGGTAAAACAGAAGGGTAATTTACAATTTACCCAAGTGCAAGTAATTTCACACAAACTGATTGGATAGATGAAGGGATATCATTGATTCTGTGCATATTCGGCATCTATAAAGCATCTATTAATCTTTGGTAATAATTATTTAAACATTTACTAATATGTTATTAAAAGCGAAAGATGGATCTGTTTATGTTTTTTAACCCTTGCATCCTTAGGGACATTTAGTTTTTTTCACTTCTGTTTTTTCAGTGATAATTGCAACCAGCATATATTTGGTCAGATATGTGTATTTTTATTGTAATTTTAATACTTCACCCTCATTTTGTTTCATAAATATAATTTACACTAGGTCCAAAAAAAAAAGTTACACTCAGGAACTTAGGGACAAAAATGCCTCCTTTTAAACCCATTAAAACAATATTTAATATATTGAATATGCAATATTTAATATATGAATCATGCATTCAATCAGACTTTTGTTCTGTTGGCAAGTTTTCAAAAGGTACTACTACTAACTATTTAATAATATGTTATATATATATATTTTTTTGTTACTATTTTCACTTGATGACCATTTTCAGTTCGGCCTATATAGAGCAAAAATAATTTGGCCCCCCCGGATTTCTGCTTCCGCTGAAAAAAATGGCCAATTGAATTTAAGTTATGTGATTATAATTGTGTGGGTGTATTGGTGTGTATATTAGAGTGTGGATTATATGTGTGTATACAGAAATATGAGTGCGATTCTTTTTTTAAAATCTAACACTGAACAAAAAATGATAATGCATCAGGAGTAATGTTGTTGTTAATCATTGACATACCCCAAAAAAATAATTGCTCATTATCATTTAATGTTAATGCAATAACAATTCGACGTTTTATGTTTCTTACTGCTGTCTGCTTAAGTTGTTAAAACTTTTCCGATCTCAGTTTCATAATCCAAACCCAATAATTCATCACAGGATGCCAGGGCACCCAAAACACTCCTCCTCCTCATCCTCTCTTGCAGTTAGTTTGAGAGGCTCGCCATCACTGACGTCAGTGTGTAATGTCAGCCGTGTCATGTCAGATTACGGGGCTGAGCTCTGAGGGGATGCCGGATGGCCTCGCGCTCTGCTGAAGACACCCAGAACGGAATAGGTTCTCCCTGCTCCCTGGCACTTATCAGTTAGAGTCTGTGTGTCCTGAGGGAGAGAGATTACTGTCATGATGCTACTACCTTCCTGCACATCACCAACACAAGCCCCCGGGCCTTTTGACTGCATGTGCTGTGAGAGGATCATGGTTTTTTATTATTATTTGTATTATTTAATGTATTTGAACTTTGAGTGATAGTCAGAGAGAAAATCAGAGAATGACGCTGTGTGTGTTGTTTGACTCAAATGTGTCTTTCATTAAACAGACATTTTTTTAATTGTTTTTTTGTTTGTTCGTTTTGTTATGTCTGTGTGTTTCCAACTCAAATCTATTTAGTTTTTTGTGCTCTGAACCAAAGAGGTCTATAGTACCTGGAGAAAGCTATCCTTTCCCATTCATTTCAATAATATCCTGACAATGCTGCTTGGCTGATGGCATGGTCAAAAGAAAGTATACTTCGCTAGTTCAACTATCATGAACTGTGATTGACAGGAAGTAAACATGAAAAATATAAGTCTATGTTTTTAAAAGCCATCAAAAGTGAAATATTAGTGAAGGATATGATGAAAGAAATGTCAGACAGTACATGTATTGGAGAATGCATCTAACAGGGGTTAATAGAGCCATATGCAGCTAAACCTTAAAATGTTATTCAGATTAAATTTTTTAAGAATATTTAAACTAAACATTAGAATACATTTATTTAAAATTATTTGTAATGATAATTACACAGCATTTGCCATAAAAAAATGTAATATAATGTTAACTGTAAAGTAAAATAACAGCACCTGTCATTGCCAGAAATTCACTGTAAAAAAAAATATGGTAACAATGTTTCATTTATTACAGCATGACATATTGGTGTTTGTATAATTTACAACTTATAACCGTAAATATTAAAGGGGTCATGAATGAACTTTTTAATTATTTTGTATGTTATCTGGGTTTCCCCTTATGATGTTATCAAAATTTTTACATCAAAAAACATCATAATTTCGAAGTAATAGGCTATTTTCTGTCATGTTTATAACCCATCATCAGAACGCTCTGATGGCGCATTGTAGACTCGGAAGTAAACGCTTACTGTTATGATTGCTAACAGCTGATTCCTCATAGATTCCCCATGCTGTGATTTAGGTCAAAAATGCTAAACGAACACGCTAAAAAAAAATCCCATTTTTTGGGGTTATTTTTTCAGTGTTTGTGTAGTTTTTGTGTTACCCAGCTCCTGGGTCAGATATAACCCAATGTTTGGGTAGTTTTTGTGCTACTCAGCTTCTGTGTCAGACATAACAACCCAATGTTTGGATAGTTTTTGTGTTACTCAGATCCTGGGTCAGACATAACCCAGGACCCATAACCCAGGCTTGTGTACATTTTATTTGATCTATAAAATCGTTGCTGTGCTATGTATATCGTTCAATTTTATGCAGCGCAACATACAGGCACGTGGTGTGAATCACCTTAAACGAGTGTCGGTCTTTTCGTGTGATGGAAAAGCCTGATGCTTTGCATCAAATAAACGATTTTATTCATAAAGATACAAAATATAATACGTTGGATGTTAAAACATGTCCTCAGAGCTTTATATTGTTTGTTTATTGGCAGGTTATGAAGTCACCGCATGTTTCAGCTAGAGTGAAACGCAGGGCGGCGGTCCGTTAGCAGTTCCGCGCC
>JADLZN010008931.1:0-15278 GCA_018155175.1 Sinocyclocheilus anophthalmus
GCGCTTCTCACATGCATCTAACTTAGGTTTGGTCATGAAATACTTGAGCGGGTTGTTATCAGTCCATACAGTGAACTCATGGCCTTTAAGCCAATGGCTGAACTTGTCACAGATTAGCTCCATGGTGGAGGAGGGGGTACAAAAAGCTGTGGAATTTCCAGCCCTGTGTGAGGAATAAGTGGCTCGGCGGGCCGGCTGGGGGACAGAGACTTGCTGGGCGACAGGCTTAGCCATAGGGTAAAAAGGTGCTTTATCCTCGCCATAGGAAGGACTTGATGGAAAGCATCTCACTAGTCGCGTCCTAAGACTGACCCGCGTCAGGGCGCCGAGAAAAAAGGGGGGGCGCTCAAAGCTAGTGTGATCCAGGTCTCACCCTCTGGACAATGGCTCTTTTCAACACTCCCAAGGCGACATCACAGTCAAGTGAGTCCATTCTTGGGAGAGCAACTCGCCAAGTGCCACCCTCTATTACGACTGCTTGTGCCTCATCGCCAAACGATTTTGACACAGCAGCCATGCTTTGCGATTCGTGACGACCAGCCAGCTGAGCTCTGTGGTCTAAGTACAGAAAGAACCATGCGCCAGCAAACTAACCTTAATTTTCGTTTGGCAAGGTGTGCGAGCCTCCTCTTAAATCTCTGAAATCTGATCTGATCGTGGTCCTTCTTGAAAGGCGGAAATGACTGCAACCTTGTCTTCATACCACGGAAACTCCAGACCTGCTGATCACATGGCCCAGAAAACTGTGATGGCGCGCCTGAGAAATTGACCACTTTTTTTTGTGGAGCCATCTCAGATTACTAAGGCTCTCATCTAGAAAACACCCTTCCAAGCATTATCAAAGGTCTCCTGATCTCAGAACGGGCAAATAAGGCGCCAGCACAAATCTCGAGATAGCAAAGAAGGCTGGAACAGTTGAATCTCCAAAATGCTGTGAGCATCAGGAGTGCATAAGGATGGGCCGGACCCCCTTACACAGCCCGAGAGGCAAGGCGCTATTTGTCAATCAGTCCCATCGGGTTGTACCTTTGTACTGCCCCGACGTTTCAAGGACACATGTAGTGGAAATGTTGTAAATCCTGACTTGTTAAACCATAGACTGAAAAAAGAGTTAGCCAACCAGAGCAGTGACCAGGCAGATCTGCCTTATGTGGCACAGGATCTTGGTGGATTCTTTTAATAAATAAGCATGCACCCCGGTGTCGAACTCAGCTGTAACCTCTTTATTTCACCACCGCCTCCGTGTACACTCCTCGGTGCATCCCTTTACCAAACCTAACTCACATACTAAGCTCCCTCTATAGGCTTACTCAGACACTCCAATCCCTCCTCTTAGAACAAACCCTACTACCGGGACATAGTCTCAGTGCTAATGCTAACAGTTAGGTACAGTGTACTATTGACTTTTCGTCTTTGCACCCTTCGCAAGCCCAACAATTGTCTTTGCAACAAAGCTTTTTAACAAATATTGGTACGGCGCGTAATGGCATTTCCAAACACTGGTATACGCATCACATAACGTACTCAACACAATATTCACATAACAGCAAGGAACAATTATTTTCCTTATACTGCGATAAATGCCACACTGGGTCATTAAGCACAGTTTACATGTAACTAACCTGAGTCCATGCAGGTGCATGCCTTGCTTCGAACGCGTGGTGCCGTGTAACTCCCTGCAGGTTGTTCACGATCCTACAGATGAGTATCGCCCAGAGGCAAACAATGGGCGAGTTCACTGGACTCGTCTGTTCTGCATGGAGCTAGAGCGGGTGCTAGGTGGGATGCATTCCAGCATCGTCCATCTGACAGCTTATATGTGTACAGTCCTTTCTTACCCACAACCTTCAGGGGTTTTCCAAATTTAGACTGGGTCTTTGGCACAATTCTGGGTTTCTTTACACGGACATACGATCCACACTAAAATGAAACCTGCTTTGCACTGCGTTTTCTGTCACAGATACTGTTTAGTTTTTTCCTGTTTCTCTCTCGCATGTGAGGCAAGCTGGTGAGGTGTGAGCCTTTTGTCTGCAGGTGGAAAGCAAAGACCTGAGACGTTAAGTTTGGTTAACATGGCTCACCCATGCAAGAGTTCAGTTGGTGTGCACTGTATTGTGGCATGTGGCGTTGCACGGTATACCTGCAGAAAGTCTTTGGTGAACTCCTTCCACCCTCTTCCTTCCAGTGAAGCAGTTTGTAAACTATCCTTTAAGCTGCGATTGAAACGTTCGACTTCCCCGTTTGCTCTTGGGTAATACACAGATGATGTCCTGTGTATGATTCCTCTGTTTTGCAAGAACAGTTTGAAGTCGTGTGAAGTGAACTGTACTCCATTATCAGAAATCAGCTCTTTCGGGTTCCCTTCCCTGCTAAACACTGTAGACAAGAACTGCATCACGGCCTGGGTGGTAGGATGTGAGACAAATGCTATCTCAGGCCACTTACTGTAATAGTCCACCAGAGTGACCACAAAATGACAATCAGCAGGTGCTGCATCAAAAGGACCCATGATGTCTATGGCCACTTTCTCCCAGGCGTCAGTAGGGTAAGGTACAGGTTGGAGTGGTGTGGTATGTGTGACAGCCAACTCGACACGCTTTGACAGCTGTTTCTACTTGTTTGTCCATGCCAGGCCACCAGTAGAGCTCTCTCAGCCTCCTTTTTGTCCTCACAATGCCCTGATGTGTATCATGTGCGAGTGTGATGAACTTGGGCTGGAGACATTCTGGAACCAGAAGGCGTGTGGTTCCACGCACCATGCAACCATCCTGGAGTGAAAGTTCATGCCGCACTTGAAAATACGGCTTTAACGCATGATCCAGTGCCTTTGCACACTGTGGCCATTTTGAGGTGAGCAGTCTGCGTAGCTCAGCTTGGATAGGACAAGAATCACATGCCGCTTTGAACTCAGAGCTGGTTATTGTAGTGAGTGTAGAAGTGAGAGCTACGACTTCCAAATCATGTTCCAGACTAGGTTCAGTACTAGGGAGTGGTAAGCGAGATAGACAGTCTGCAGTCACATTCTCATGCCCCCGCTTATGCTGAATATCATAGGTAAATGCCATCAGCCTAGCTGACCATCTTGCTATGCGCATACCTGCTCTGCTTTGACCCTTAGATGACAGAAGGGTGGTCAGCGGGCTGTGATCTGTCCGCAGTATGAAGTGTCGTCCCCACAAGTAGGTCCTCCAGCGCTCTGTGGCCCAAACACATGCTAGTGCCTCTTTTTCTACTGTGGAGTACTTCCGTTCTGCTGCGGTAAAAGTGTGTGAGGCAAAAGCCACTGTTCTCTCCGTATTGTCTGCGTGTATCTGGGTAAGAACACCTCCTATCCCGTAGTCGGAGGCATCTGTGGTGACTATAGTAGGTAGTTCTGGATTGAAAAGTGCAAGGGCAGCACTATGCACAATCAGTCCCTTCACTGTCTCAAAGCTCTCCTGAGCCTCAGGTGTCCAAACGAATGGAGTAGAGCCCTGTAAAAGCACACGCAGTGGCTCCACCACTGTAGCATAATTTGGTATGAATTTAGAATACCATGACGTGAGACCCAGAAATGAACGAAGGCTAACCTCATCAACAGGAGGTGGTGCATCGGACACCGCAGAGACATGGGAAGCATCAGGCTGTAATCCCTTCTCAGACAGGGTGTTACCCAGGAATGACAGTTCTGCTTTTCTGAAGTGGCACTTTGCCATGTTCAGTTTGAGGCCTGCTTCATGGATTCGCTGCAGCACAGCTTGCAGATTTTCATCATGTTCCTTGCACGTTGCTCCTGCAACCATGATGTCATCCAAGTAACAATGAGCTCCAGACTGACCTTTAAGGATTTCAGACATCATACTTTGGAAGCAGCTTGGAGCTGAGGCCAGTCCATATGGAACCCTTTTGAAACTAAATAATCCATCATGTGTGATAAAAGCAGAAAGGTTTCGACTGTCCTCATGCAACGTTACCTGGTGATATGCACTTTGGAGGTCTAACGTGGAAAACACTGTTGCTCCACACAAGTTCGCAAACATCTCCTCCATATGCGGAAGAGGAAAGCTGTCCACTGCCTTGTTAGGCTCACGTAAGTCGACGCAGAGCCGCATCCCCCCGTCTTTTTTTCTAGTGACAACTATTGGGGAGACCCACTCAGATGCATCCACAGGCTCGATTACATCCTGTTGTACAAGCTTCTGTAATTCCTTGGACACCTCGTTTGCGGATTGAGAAAGGTAACCTCCTCAGTTTCTGCTGCACAGGCTGAACACCAGACCGAACGTGAACACGATGCACAAATCCTCTTTCGCATCCCAGCCTGTTTTCTGACTTTGCATCTATAGATGAGGCAGTATGCATGCACTGGTCTGTACTGACCTGACCGTCACAGAGTTGTAAACAAAGTCCAGTAAAGAGGTCTCTGCCTAGCACAGTTGATCCCTTTTGTACAATGTATAAGTCTGTGGTAGTGCAATGGCCTCCATACGAGATGCTGGCTGGCAGGTATCTTTCACTTCAATTGCATCGCCCCCAAAACTAACTAGACTGAGTTTCGGTGGTGAAAGGGGTGCTTGACTGAAAGATCCAGCGTAAATGGACATCGGCAATATAGACACTGCTGATCCCGTGTCTACCATTAACTGAATGTCCCGTGTTTGACCTGTACTTGCACATATCTGTACTGTGCACATTATTTTGCCACAGTCACGTTCAGCATGTTCAATATTTAACACAGTCACTTCAGGAACTGTAATTTCACTCACCCGTTTGTTTCCATGACATATCTTTGCAAATTGTTACAGTTCCTGCACACCGCATCCTTAGCAGGGCATCCGGGAAAATTAGCTGCGTGCTGCTCAGATCCACAATGGTAGCAAGTACGTGCACGGGTAAATTTTGGAGGTCCATGCGAGGCGTTGACTTTACTTTTGCTCCGTCGGAACCTGTTATGTTGTTGAACTGCTTGTACCGAGTTGTTGGATGACGCGATCATCGCTTTAGCCTCCGCCGTAGCAGTTTCAATGTGCTGGGCGACAGTCACGGCTTTTTTAAGGTCGAGTGCCACTTCCAGCAGCAGCCGTTCTCTGATGCGAGATGAATTAGTCTTTTCGACCAGCTGATGACGTATCATCTCGTCCTCCATCGTGCCAAATTCGCAGGTGGCAGCCAGTTCACGTAGTGCAGCGACATACTGGTCTGTAGACTCGCCCGCGCGTTGGCTCCGTTGGCGGAAGCGGTAACGTTAAGCAACTACAAAACAAATCCTGCGCTGGAAAATAGGATCTAACTCTCTCCGGGATAAAAAAAAATCCTTTTGTGCACTCAAGCAGACGTGTAGTCTCGTCTCCCTGATCACCTCACGTCCATCGGTGTAAGAAAAAATCTTTGACCCTCGGCTCGAGGCAGTGTTCATCATAAGCGCACGCTTCTCCTAGGTCCCACAGACCACCGTCGTCACAGGGCCAGCCACAAAATTGTCAAAATTGTTGCATCCCAGCTTTGAAACTAGAATCTGGGGTTCACCCCGTGGTTGCGAACGGGTGGGTTGTCTAGACTCAAAGTCATCCTCGTCCCAATATGTTGAGTATTTCAATAATAAGCAAATGCACGCTGTGTCGAACTCAGTGTAACCTTCTTTATTCACCACCCCTCGTGTACACCCTCGTCATCCCTTTTACAAAACCTAACTCACATACTAGAGCTCCCTCTAGAGGCTTACTCAGAACACCACAGATGTGCATCCTTGAGAGTCTTCACGTTAAGCCAGCGAAAATCAGTACAGACTTTCATAGATCCATCCTTCTTCCAAACCATTACCAAAGGAGATGCATATTCGCTGATGGATTTACTAATAATGCATTTCTCTTCCATTTCAGAAAGAACCTCTATCAACTTTTGGTAGTGGGCGGGAGGTATTCGGCGATAGGGCAGGCAGAACGGGCACTCATCGCACAGATGAATTCTGTGTACAAAGTCTTTCGCCTCTCCACAATCAAGTCTGTCTCTGGAGAAAACATCATGATAAGACACTATAAGACAACTCCTCCTTTCATGACTTGGAAACTTCACAAGGTAACTTTGTTACGTCGAAGAGTTATCGGAGACTGGGTAGGATTTAGAATCTTCATCGGTACGCATCGATCACCCCACATAGGAGACACAACATGTCCAACAAGAACATGACGGGGTGCTGAACGTGAAGTAGTGGGTTCAACAATGACGGTGCTACCTGGGGAAATATTAGTGTTGGCAGGTAATTTTCCCCACACAAGGTGCTCATTCCTGGGAAGTAAAGTGACTGCTTGACAAAGCTTTACTTAGCCAAGTTTATCAGGTTGAGGGAAACCAGAACAACGGGAAACACAGCTCAAAAGCTTGAGAAACTCTTCACATTCTGGGTTGCTGTTTTAACAGGAAATGAGCTCCCAGTACTTCTTTTCGGTTTTCATCTTCTGAAGCACACATTTGATGACGTTACTGCTGATAATGAACTCGTCCTTCTGTCCAGGTACTAGTAAAGTAGGTACAATGAACTTAAATCCGTAGACTTTGACTTCCAAGTCATATGTGCACTTAGGCTGAATAGTAAGACCACCTCAGCCAACGAGGACCACGTCATGTCCGCATGAGGTCAAATACACGAGGGTTGGGTCAGAACACTGCCATTGGCGATAACGCAACTTAGATTCACCTTCGGTACTCAGCGTGCAAGCCATACTGCCTGAATCAAGCAAACCATTCAGTACGGACTGGCCACCAACAGTCACAGGAGCATAGAACAGATCACTAGCTCGATCAATTTTCTGAGATCCCACATACAGCATTGTTTTGTCAGGTGGCAACAACTTGCAACTATTTACAAAAAATTCTTAAACAACCCCTCCACAGCATGGCTTTTTAGTTTAACTGTGGTAGTAGAAAGCGGTTCAAGGCCTGCCGCCGTCAGGCAATTTACTCTTACAAGTGTCCAGTTTGAGGCAGTTACGACAATAGCCTCTGTTCATGTAGTGAGCATTCACTTGTGTGCTTCTGTACCGCACACTCTACCTGTGTGAACTCACACGGGTGACTTGGGCTCTGAGTGGTCGTTACTTTTTCTACCAGGATTGACGCGGACAGTGGAGGCACTGCATAGCGATAAAACTTTATCCTCATGCCAACCCCTGCTGCATCACTAGCAGTCAGAGTAAAAGGAGATGCGGTTGCGTTGAGGTCTCCTCCTCGTCGCTCCTCTGTCGCGGTCCTTGCAGGACCTGGTCTCTCCTGCTCCTTTCACCGTCTCTCATCTCATGAATAGACTAGCTTAGAAGCTAACTGACTCCTAATCGTCTCTTCTCTCCTCTTCCCTTGCTACTTACGATGTGCATGTCTCCTCATAGAGGTCCCCGTGCCTTTTCCTTTTTTTCGCTGCCCTGCGTGGGGGGAACTGCCCATTTGAGCGTGGTGACGGACCTGATGAGGAGTTCGGGTGTTTGGGAGAATTGGGTAAGCATCATCACTGACCGACAGTTTTCTGATGGGTAAGCTGACACAGGTAATTAGCGTGTAGTTCTAAGCAACCTCTTTTCGGTTCCTAGCCCGTGACAATCCAGTGCTCTTGAACCTCGGCAGCACACTGTTCAGCAGGCTTGAACTGAAAAGACAAAGCAAGGCCAGGGTCTGGACAGTGAGAGACAAACATCATTACAGCTTCAGCTGCTGGGTCTTCAACGTACTTTCTGCGCCTACGCAAATACTCATCAGCCACATCAATTGCTTTATTCAGTCGTATCCAATAGTCCATTGGGCTCTCATCCGTCTTAGGGAGAGTGTTGTAAAAGTCAGCCATAGGCATGTTCGAATACGTCAACTCACTGAAGTTTCGTTTCAGAATGTCAAACACTGTGCTAGAGAGCACTGTAGTGGTCAGCCCTAGGAAACTGCGCAAAGACACTTTGACTATAACCCTGGCTTTTCCAGCTAATCTGCTCAAAACTATATCAGAGGCTTCAGTGTCATCAGTGCATTTCTTATGTGTAAAAGGGGTGGAACAAGCAGCTGGGCTCCCTGAAGCACCAATAGCTGAATCAGACATGTGTACATGGTCAATTTCTGCATTAAATAATGCCGTCCCTCTCCCAAAACATTGAGGTGAAACATCAGACATTTTGTCAGTGTGCTGTATTCTAGCCCCAATACCCCTGCCTACTGGGAACATAGCACTGGGTCGTTGCACAGGGCTAAGATTTTCCTTCCTACAGTGTCCTCAAATGACTCACACAAACAGAACCAAAACTCAAAATAAAGTCCAGGCCTGGTCCTCGCAAGTCCAACACTGTCGTCACTCCTTTTATCCTTCCGGAGCTCCTCGCTCCATTCCCACGGCTCTCGGCCCAGCCCCTCTCATCACAGAGGCATTTGTTGCTCTGTGGGACATAATTACTCTCCCAGGCTTCATGAAATAGTCCTCTGCTTTAAAATATAATAAAAGTTCCTGCCTTCTTTCTTTTCGTGAATATTTGGGCGGCGGTTATGCAAATCTTCCCACATAGTGACGTAGATATGTGGGGTTGTGTTAGAACGAGCCGTTTTAGGTAGGTCGTGGCTGACTCTTAACTTTTATAAAAAAAATATCTCTTTGGATTTGAGAATTTAATCTTTGCAACTTTACAGATCTTCTTTATTCTACATGTATGAACATAATACTTTCTATACCCATTACACATTCAAATATTTATTTGTTTATTTCATGCTGCAAATATTAAAGATGAAAATATAATTGATTCACATGCTGCTTGAACTGAGACGAATATAATTATCTCACTACAAATTTAGAAGCGTAAAAACACATTTATTGTTTGTAGTATTTTATTATAAATTTGTCAGAAGGCTGACACTTTGTGTTTTAATATAAGTAACAGAGCACAAAGCTTATTGCGATTATTGGGTGGCTTGCATGCTACAAATAATGAATGGACTTGAAAACTTTAAATATAATTTCCAAGCATTTAGCCTATAACATAAAACAGCTTTGTGAATACACGTAACGTTAATCACTTCAGAAAAATCAACAATAGAGTAACCAAGTTGGAGAGCTAATACGTTTTGGGGGGGGGTGTGGGGGGGGCGGGGGGGGGGGGGGGGGGGGGGGGGGGGGGGGGGAGTGGGGGGTGTACAATTTTTTTTTTGTATATATATATATATCTATTATATATATGTATATATCTATCTATTATATACACCTTGCTACATGGACTGTATTAGGCTAACTGAGACTTGTCCAGTTTGCTCTTTTTGTTAGTTTTGATTGTTCTATTATCCTCATTGTAAGTTGTTTGGAATAAAAGTTTCTGCTTAATGACTAAATGTAAATGTTGTAGGGGGAACTACCCAGTCCTAATTATTTATACATTAAGTTGATGTCATTAATTGACATCCAGGGTCGTTGCTACGCACTGTAATTAGTCCTGATTCATTTGTTGCTCACGGCAATATATTTTGCCTGCGGTATCCAATATGAGTTTCATAGCAAATGTCTGATTTAAAAGTTCATTGTTCATAACGTAAGGTAAAAACAATGCAGACGGCTCATATACATGTCTACGGGATGCTTATCTAGTCTTTTTTGTACTTCTTGGATGTACTGTACAGTGGAAGAATGTAAATACAGCATAAGTTTTACAGACGAAGTAATGGATCGTGGAAAACTGGACAGCATGTGAGATATCACTCAGTGCTGGTGATCAAAATATAGGGTGCAAAGGCCATCCCTGCCTGAGCCAGCAACTCATAAAATAATTACTATTAGTTTGATATATAAATACTAAACTTATATTCAATATGAATAAACTCATATACACGCTCTACATGTAGCTGTCAGCAGGCAGAGATGGACCGACAAGACAGCAGCTGATGCACCAACATAGAAGACAGCCCCTTTTCCCCCCGAACAGACTTGAACCCTTGACCCGTCATATAAAAAGTCTGCATGCTCTAACCGCCTGCGCTAACCTACTGTTGTTCAAAGAAAGCCTCTACGTCTTTATAAACACAGTTTTCCTACAACCGCCGAGAGAAAGCTCATTTTCCCCATATGCTACAGATAAGGACACACGCCATTAGGCAACAATCAGTGTTGGGGAAGCCTACTCGGAACGGTAGTTTGATACTCTACAAATACTCATAAGTTAAAGAAGTTAAGCAACAGTCAAGCTACTCTTCTGAACAAAAGTAGCTATCTACATTGAAACTACTTTTTTCCACAATGACTTATATTACAAATAAATGAATAAGCATTCATGAGGAATGTTTTAAGAAATATATTTGGTATTTAAAACAACACTATACAATTATGATGTCAAAGATTGTTCTATTACTCACAATATTCAAATATCTCAGACTGTCAAAAGTCAAAGTGCAAAATTGCAACAAATTTCGCATTGCAATAACAAAATGTTATTTTTTATTTAAGTAACTTAAATTAAGCTCACAGAAGCATTTTCTCAAAAATACTGTGTGACAATTTAATTTAATTGCGATATTTCTGGTGATTTAAAATGCTATTTTTAAAACAAATTAACAAAAAAAAACTAATATGATAATTACAAAAAAATTAAAGAGTATAACAATACTAATTTTATTTTTACAGAAAACTGTTCAACAAAAAACTGCAGGGTTACTAGTTAACATACAGGCAGCCTGTGACTGTACATCATATGCCCCCCAACACTGCACATTTTGTATATCTCCCTTATCTGACACACTCAGTTCAGTTCACGGAGTCTCTCCTAATGAGCTACTGGAAGTATGGGATCAGGTGTTTTGTTAGGGACCACACAACTATGTTGGCAGCTCCTGGGGGCCCTCCATTGTATATAGACCGAGATGGTTGAGAAACATGGTTTAGATCTGCGCCCTATTACTTGAGTAAAGTATGTGATATTTATTTTACTTAAGTATGAAAAGTATTTTTTTAAATATTAAACTTACTTAACTATTGAAAGTAAAAGCACAAGTAAATGCCAAATGAAAAATGTTTATACACAGTTGAGTTTGAGCAGCAAGATTTAGTTCAGTTTTTTCACTCCATTCTTTAACCAGTTTTGTATCGTTGGGTTTGCATCTAGAAGAGACACCTCATCTGGTACGTAAGACTCGGTTCATTCCAAACAGAAGAAACACAGTTTTCTGCAAATATAGACTCTGCATCTGAGTGCATAGATTGATTTACACAGAGCTTGAGTGCAGCTTGTCTGAAGGGACAGGATGCCTTACCCGCCCATGAGAAAAGAAGGGGCGTTATTACATAATGCTAAATATTGTTGTGTGTCGTTTTTGGTTTTATCGTTAACAAACTGGTTGTGACACTGCCAGCTTAGTAAAGCCCCTGCACGGACTGCTACTCATCCAAGAGATAACAGTGTTAACTGCCATGCCCTAGACTAGTTAGTTTAGTTTTTTCCTTCCGAATGTATGGATTTTGAGCATTTGCACATGCATTTTGTTTGAGGGGGACTTTTGTTGGCCTCTAAGGACTCTTATTTTGGTGGGCCTACCGATAAGAGGGAGAGGGCGGCCATTTTAAAAGGGAAGTATTTTTGTGTTTTTTTGGTTTGTGTTTGGTGAGTGTGGCTCTTTGGCAGTCTATAACCTACTCTTGTAAGTGGTCCAAAAGTGATCTCCGGGAATAGAGACTTTGTATATCTCTGCCTGTGTAACCCCTTTCTAGAATGTCACACAATCTATGTCTGGTGATATAAGTTTTTTGGACTATAATCTGGGTACTACCTTTTTTTAAGTTTTTACAGCTGAGTGCATAACCTTTTTTTGGTGGGTTATTGCCCTTTGATCCAGTACACTGATTTATATTTTAACAAGAACTTAGGGCAATTTCACATCATGGTTTTGGTCTTGGGTGCAGCCTTGCGAGGCAAAACCTGTTATAATGTTTTGATTGGAATGGAGTGCATGGTTTTTGTCCCGGACTATTGCCTGCTCTTCACAGACCCTCTTTTCGGCCTGCTGACGGTGTGGCTCTGCACCTGAACGGGACAATTGTTCAGACTTCTCAAAGCTGTCACTTTATCAAAGCCAAAGCCTGGATATACTTAAGTGCCCTCAATAACCATTCTTCACTATCTCACTCAATTAAAGTTTGGATGCATGCCTTTAGTTCTGAAATCTTCTCTGTCATCCTACTATTATCTCCACAATCCCTTCCATCTTATCACATTGTTGAAATCCCTCACCGATCACTTACAGAGAAAGCATGACACTAGTACATGTATATGCAAGGCAGGTGCAATGGGGACCAAACTACAGTGAAATAGCCATTACTTACTCAGTCTTCATTTGATCAATTCGCATTACCACAAGTCGTTTGATTTGCACAGCGTGAAAAATGGAAGACGAGAGAGATGAACCAAGAATAGCTTAAGCGGCTACTGCAGCAGTGCTCGGCACTCATGGGTTTAGATGAAAGCGAATATGTCAAATTAGTTGAAAACTGTTAGATAATATCAAAAGTATGGTGATAATTAAGTTATATTTTAGCAGTTTACACAACAGAAAGTGAGATAAGTAAGAGTGAGTAAGGTAGAGATTCCAAAAGAAAAAACAAAAGCTACACAGAGCTACAATCACAAACCACTCAGTAGGACAGCAGACAGAACCACTAACCACTATACAATCACAACGTGCCAATGGCTCACCCTTGGAGGCGCCAGCAGCCCGAATACAAATAGGGCCAGAAGACCGCACATTTCGCAAATCTGGGCGAGGGATGTGAAAGAAAAGGGTACAGCCGTTTCTGTTCATGGGTGTCAGCGAACAACATAGTCAGCAGGATTTGAACCTGCGTGGGAAGACCCAATTGATTTCTAGTCCAAACGACTCTGTAGCGACATCAGCTCATGGTTGAAATTAATAATTAATCATAATTAGTTATGATTAATTATGAATATTTTAGTTCCGCTGTAGATATTTAGCTGACCTCTCAGGGTCAACTTTCTTGTCAATTCTAAGAACGTTAATTACCTGGTTAAAGGAAATAACCTTCTTAATGTACAATTCTATAAGTTTGTAACGTAAAACTGCATGATTATTGACTACGCGATTTCTCCGGTTACATTCAGGGCAAACAATGAACACGTCAAGTGGTCGATACAAGTAAGTGTTGATGTGTAACACTACATAAAACACTCAAACTTAGCTCCTAACATAACTACAATAAAAGCACATAAGCAGGGTCTTACATCACTACATACACATCATAAGCTGGTCTAACCTACTACATACCACACACTACACACCTATGAAGTTGGGATAAGGAAAAAAGTCGTTACAGAGTTAACTAAATAGCAAGCACAGAAAAGTGCATGAAAGATGGCCAATTGTTCTTGGTAACCCTTACAGCATATAATCTCAGCAGATCAAAACCTAGGAACACGTCAGATTCTTAGTTTCAAAACACAAAAGATTTTTTATCATTTTTTCCTCTTTTCGTAAAACGGTGTACTGATACTTAATGTATCAAATGATAGACTAAGTTTGATACTTGCGAATCCGGCTGTCGGAATAAGTAGACATTCCTGTTCACCCTAAAGGAGCGCCACCGATCTTGCTGAACTTAGTTTGTGAAAAAAGAAACCACTTTGAGTCAGTCTGTATGGTTTTGGTGATTGGCAAAGTCCTCGAGGCCCTACATGAAAGCCTGGCACAATGCCCTTGGTATCCTGAAGCGTTCTCAGCCCCACACACAATTTTTCAGCTTCGCGATCCAATGAACCGAAGGACAGCCCGTGGGGCGGGTCCCTTGGAGTCAATGGGTTTGCCGGTTAAGGTCGAAAGATCCCCGCTCTTTCAGATGGGGTGCCAATGACAAATGGAATTTCCGAGCGGCGCAGGTGCAATTGCTGAGGGTTGTACGCCCCTAGTTGCGTCGCGAAGCGGGGAAGTTATGCAAATGTGACTTATACTTTCGGTAATTACTAACTCTGCTCACGGCCCTACTATATATGGCCTATGTACCAACATTAGAATAGACCACGCTTGTAAAGATCTTCATGGTGATGAAGGCAAATTCATAGGTACTAAACAAGGTAAGATTACATATAGGGAAAAGGGATGATCAGGAATGGGTTCCCTCACAAGCCAGCATTCCATACTAATTATTTCCAAGTCCTAAGACAATATCAAAGCACAAATAACACGAGACAATAATATACCCATGACCTGAAGGATACACTGTGCATTCAAAGAAAGGTTTTTCCTAGATTTTAGTAGAAAAGTCCATTCCTTGGATTTTCCTAGGTGACAAAGAGTGGGTTATCCTTCTCCACATTCCTGGGGGGTCATAAAATCCAGTTCATAAATCTAGATTAGTTTTTGGCGTTACTCCATGCAGTGACCAGAGGCTCTGTGTGTTCGTAAACAACTATCCTGCAATCAGCAGGTTTATTATTGGAGTTGACGGGAACTAGCTGAACCGATTTGTTTAACTCACAGATAATTGATTATGTTAACTAAATCTAAAATTAGTGTGAGCATCTTGGTCGAGCGCTACGACCCTCTAACCACCACCCATCCACAACAGGGCAAAAGGGACGCTACAAGGAATGTACAGAATTGAGGGCAGAGATAGGGGAATATGCAGAGAGAGAGCAAAAAAAATGCCCTATTACTGCTTCAATAAGAACACTTTATCAAAGAGATTTAAAGTAAATGTTTGTGACTGTTTTTTGACTATACTATTTTCTAAATGACAAAGATAAAATTAATTAACTTAAAAATTCTGTCTTGACAAACTTCCACACACTCGTTGCTACAGCTCAGCCCCTGTTTATCTTCCACCCAAAGGATTGAGGGGACATTTACCACACATCAAGAGTTGTGTCAGTGCCGTGATTTGGACAAACACTGCAAATTAAGAACTGGAAATAGCAACTAAAAACAAAATGTTCACAGCACAACACACACAGCAAACACAATTAAAAACTGAACTACATGCAACTATATAAAAACCTAACTATACACATTATTATATACACCAATGAAAAAAAAATCAAAATACCTCGCTGTACATTCTCCCTCCACTGTGCAACAGAGAGGTCTGAGGCTGGACAATACCACCGGCCCTTCAGCTGAGTTTGGCTAGTTGTCTTATTTTTTGCCAGCCCACACTGCTTGCAGATATAGTGATATACAGTGGGTACGGAAAGTATTCAAGACCCCCTTAAATTTTTCACTCTTTTTTATATTGCATCCATTTGCTAAAATCATTTAAGTTATATTTTTTTTTCCTCATTAATGTACACATT
>JADLZN010008932.1:0-64446 GCA_018155175.1 Sinocyclocheilus anophthalmus
TTTTTCCATTTCTCTTCCTTCTTTTTCTTTTTTTTCTATGTTTCTCAATCTTCAATTAGTCTCTGCGAATTTAACTATCTTAGATGTATCATTCCTGAATGCTATTGCTTAGGTACTAGTTAATTAAATCTAAATTTAATTAAATCTTAAGATCGAGGAAAGACCATTAAGGTGATGGATGCTTTAGTAACCCTAATCGCACTAGTGCTGCTATTTGTCCTAATACAGAATGATTCCATGTTTGTTAATGGCGAGGAGCTAATTTAATCCATTATCGTTATGCCCCCTTGATGTTTCTCATGAACCTCATGAAAGGAAACCAGAGACATTTTAGTTTGTACTTGTTTATGTTTCAAAAAAAAAAAAATAAATAAATAATAGAGTATAATAAGCAGAGTCTGAATAGAAATGCTCTCCTTTTCCATCTGCTTTTCCTTTTTCTCCTTCACTTCCTCAGAGATTGAGCATGTTGGGATCCATCAGTAAAATCTGAGTGATAATTTGACAATAATTTGACAGTAGTCTTAAGTCTTCAATCAAAATCCTGTTTCCAGCATTTTCAGCCAAACAAGATCTGCACCCAAAAACTATTTTAGCATTGCACACAGCGGGTTTTTGGATCTGTAGTAGTCTCTCACGACCCTTACTCTCAACACACAGTGTGCAAAACGGTGCAGATGCCTAAGAACACAACTGACCCAGGAATGCCAGAAACAGAGAGGGCGGGCCGGCGTTTGAGGACACCCCACTTACCACAGGGCGCGACGAGCCACACTACTGAAGCCGAAAGCAACAGGGAACAGAGAGAGAACGTTACCTGCAGACTCAGGAACGCAAGGGGTTATGGCTACAAAAGATCTCCAAGGTCATGGCCACAACCCTCATGGGTCTGAATTAGAAAACAGGAGGTAAGTGATCTCAAGCAACAGATCACGGCGGTTTCCCACAAGGACCCCAGCAGAATGGATTTACAGGAGGAAATCAATAGACTTCAAAAAGCTCTGATAGCTGCTGAACAGCAAGTGCACCTGGAAAAGGTAGCCAGAAAGGTCCTGGAAAGGAAACACCCACACAAAAATACTATTAAAGCAGCAAATTCTGAGCTCTTAGACAAAGTTGCCAGAATTGAGACTCTGATCAAGCAGCTGAACAACACTCAAGACAAACTTGACATGTTCCAAAGAGAACTCAGGTACTCCTATAGGCTGCAAAAAGGAAACGCAGTGGGAGAGACACCCTACACCCGCATCCTCATTCAGCCGTGCAAACTCCCTCATATGCAACAAGCTACGAAGGGGAGAGCCAACACTTTCTGATTAACAACTCAGCAGACAGAACTGTAATACTTCCAAGAATCCCCGCAGCAGCGCATGATGTGACCCCAGAAACTTTGACAAGCTAGCCAGAAAATCCCGGCATTCACATTGCTGGGAAAACAATAGTTTCCTACTTTAGGCAGTACGAGCAGTCATTTAGAACGGTGGAGTCGTTTTAAAAATTGCTTGCAAGCAGACCCAATAATCAAACTTATGTGTCAGTCTCATAAGTTTTAGTACCTTCTTCTCTAGGTCGCATAACATGTTACTGATCAGAAAACCAGTATGAAGTATAGTTTTGAGACGCCTGCCTGACGAGCACAGTAGAAGTTTCGGGTGTGTATAATGTTTGTTTTATAATGTACGATAAGATAAAACAACCTGACGGTGTAGCGAAAGAGTGTCCTAAATATTCTGTGAGTAGTAGAGCACACGTCTATTTTCGACGACTGAATACTCAGGTATTAGCAGTCTCAATAAATGGTACCAGAATTAAATCGGTCTGGTATAGTTGTGGGCGAAGATATATCTCCCCTCTTTGCAGTACTGTGTAGGGCTCTGAGCGATGCTCAATTCATTTCCCCAGACACGTTTAAGGCCTTTATATGTGGTATTGTATCATTGTATTCATATCGACCACACTCATGTTGAATCGGTGTGTACAGTAACTAGTGTATCCATGCGCGCAACAGGTATGTACTGTATACAGAAATTAATATACTATAGGCTTGATAGGTGCACTACTAAGGTTATTATGGATTAATTTTAAATGGGTTTGCTGGATTAAGTTTTGTTAAATAGGTACGATAAGCAATACTCACCTTTAATTTTGTTAGCGAAGAATTCCTAATTTCTGTGTTAGTAGAGCACTAGTCTATTTTCTGACGACGAAATCTCGGGTTTAGCAGCTCATATAAATGGTACCAGATTGAATCGGTCTGATCTTGGGCGAAGAATTCCCCTTTTTCAGCACTGTGTAGGTGATCTGGGCTATACTCCTCATTTCATTAATTTAACGCCTTATTATGTGTTACGTATCATTGAATTTCATTTTGACTCGCTCATGTGAAACATTTACGTAAAATTAATGGTTATTCTAGCGTAGCTACTACGAATCCACCATTGCCTGTGAAGTGAATGTGTGTTTTGATTAATGAATGAATTTGTATGGGATATGCATGAGTTTCCCATGCATGCTCATAGCAGTGCAAGTCTGCTCCACGTGCATTTGTTGTGAGCTTGCATTGGTCTCCTACCAACACGTGACCCCGGAAGTGTGAGCAGACTCTTTGCACCCTCTCCCTTTTCCCTCTCCCCCCTTTTCCTTTTCCCCTCTTTCCCTCCTTTTTCCCCTCTCTCCTCCCCTTCTCCCCCCCCACTTCTCTTCTCCCCCCTCCGGGTAATCTGACAACAAGCATTCACTTCACGAGACCTGTGTGTCTAAAAAGATTTCGAGTGTAACTAAACGCTAACTCTTAAGCTAAGCCCTTTTCTTCAACTGCTAGCTGTTAGCATCTGACTATCGCTTAGATAGGCGTGTAAAGTGTAATTTTCTAACCACACCTCTCTCTCCCTCTTTCTCTCCGTCACTCCTGGTGTCACTTTCTGTTGATGCCATCACAGGTCCCTGTTGGACCCACCCACATACTGGGTTTTACGTGTGTTATTGTTTATTTTTGTTTTGACCTTATTCTACCTCTCTTTAATTTTATTACATTTATTTACATTTGTTTAGCACAAATATACCAATTCAGCTAAATTGATTTGTATTAAATTTGAGATTTAATTAAATCAAATTTTTATTTCTTTTTTATTTTATTCCATTTTTATTTATTTATTTATTTATTGTTATTTTACTTTCCCCTATTTAATTTCCTACAAGCTCTTAGGACCCCTTTTTTATTTTATTTATTGAATTTTTTTTTGTTGTTGTTGTGTTTTACTTTTACCTTATTTAAGTTATTTCACCATCACCATCGTCGCTTTAGGATAGGATTCCAGTAGTTCTAGCAACCGTTGTTTCCTTAACGAGTTATACAGGATATTAGTAGCATAATCCCTGTTTCCTATCTACTTCTCCTCACGCCTCAGTGACAGGCCTAATACATTGAAAGGCAGCTAACATTCAACACAATATAGGCTAAGATTGAACTAGGAACAATTACCACTGTTTCTTTTTCTTTTGACGAGATATTTGGTGGGTCCCTGCTAGTTTAGATAACAGCCTAACCCTAGGGTTATGAAATCTATTGCAGCATCACACACAAGTGACACCTGCTTAGTCCATATTCTCTTAGATAATCAAAACTAAAATCAGGATAAAAAAAATGTTACTTTTTTTGGTTTTGTGCTTCATCCTTATTTTATTCAAGTATCGTCACATAAGTGAACCAACGTGAAACCATCTATTAGTATATGCCCGCGTCATACAGACTGACCCCTGCGTAAGGCCCCTCAACAAGTTACCAAACTCGTTCCTTGTGTTCACGAACAAAAAAACATAGAACCTTACCTCACTAGCTGCCTCCCACCTGCTATTCATACCTTACACGGCCTACAAAGCCGTTCCCCTTAGAGATAGTTTAATACCTCTGTACGTACCTGCATTTGCCTTGTGTCTCTCTCTCTTTGGTGTTCCCACAAGTGTGCCAGTATGTCGCAGACATTCCACAGACATACAGCCCTGCCAGCTCACCAGGACCACATGGACACTCAGTAGAGCACTGTAATGAACATCATTCAGCTCAAAGCAGCCAACGACATGCAATGGCAAAGAAAGGAACAGCGAGACTGCGACATAAGTAAACACTTGACCAGCCTCATCCTCTCCTCGGCCCACACCCTCAAAAACCTCAGACAGGAGGTAAATGAGCTGAAACAGCAAGTCACAGAATTCTGCAGAGAACTGACGCCTGCTCAACGAGAGAAAGCACAGAAAGGATGCAAAGAACCTCACAGAATGGTACGACAGAAGGAAATCACCAATCTTCACAGAGGCTCTAACAGCTGCTAAACACCAAGCGCCGCTGGAAAAAGCCATCACACAGGACTTGAAAAGAGAACTGTTTCACACAAAGTCACTCTTAAAACAACATATGTGGAACTAAATGAGAAAGACACCACATCTTAAGCCTTACAAGGCCACCTGCATACAGACAGAGCTGAGGTCCAAAACCTGACTCAGCAATTAAAGAGGAGCTCGACATGGTTCAGAAAGAATTTAAACAGTCCTACCGACTGCCACAGACTTAAGCAAAAGACAGCCGGCTGAATCTCGGTCGCCAGCAGTGCAAGCCCTCCAAGCCCGTGCACAGCTACGAAAGGGGGGAAAGGGAGCCAAAGCCTTCTGCTGGACACTTCACAAGGCAGCTCCCTGAAAACCCCTGCAGCTGCAAAAAAAAAAACAGTTTTCAGGCGAACCGAAGCACGGTCAGACGAGGTGAATTCAGTGTCACAAATGAACTGTAATATGCTTGCAGACCACAAGGCGAATAGATAGGGAAAACACGAAACAGAACTTTCCCTGGCCAGCAGGCCCACCCCCTCATCCAAGAGTCTGAACCTGCGAGGGGGGGTGCGAGAGCCACTGTTCACACGTCACCCATCAGCAGCCACAAGGGGGTGGGGCAAGGACCCTTCCAGAGGATCACTGCAGACACACACATCGTGTGACCCCACAGACCCCAACGAGCTGGCCAGAGACAACACATCTGGCAACCTAAATACTCTCAGACCCAGAGTCTGAACACGGACTGATCGCTGCCCCAGACACCAAGCAGGGCCGGCGTGAAACTCCCCATGCTTACTACCACAGAATTTGACAAACTTACTCCAAAGCTCACAAATACCCTGGGATGGCGGAGGGGTGTTGGGGAACACAGCACGGCCCAGAAGTCATCTAGGCAATTAAGGCGTGCCCCACCCACACAATGCCTAATTCAAACAGCGGTGGTAACCTGACACAGATGGCCTTTAACAAGCACAAGGCCTCCACTAAAGTTGTTTGTCAAACCCCACTGAGTCTGAATTGCACAACTCAGAATCCAAAGCAGGCTCCAGAAGGCACCCAGCATTGCTACAATGCAAAACCCTTCTACAGAAAGTCCCTAGCCAGAAGAGGACAGAGTCATCAACATGGCAACAGACCCAGGTTCCAGACAAACCACTGGGAAAAGGCGTCCTCATCATGCAAACACCACGGTATGTCCAACAGAAGTCCACCACAACATCCTCCTCCACAACCTTCACACAGGTGCCGAACGGAGGCCACACAAGGACAGCTGGACACGCCTACATCTGAGTTACAGGAGCTGCTGACACTAACAAAAGAGCTCCTTGAACAAAACTCAAATAAGGAGTATTGAGAAGGACAAACCTCTGACTCCTTGCCTCCTGCAACACCCAGCATCAGACCCCTCCAAGGGGAGGAGCATCCCTTGAAACCGGTCGTCACCCCTAGAAGCAGCCAGACAACGTTTGATTGAGCAGCGGGCCCACATGCCCATCAGCGAAAGCTCTACCAACACAACTCTGGCAAGCTCAAGTCGGTGCCGCCACATGAGCAAAGTGACACTGCAAACATCATATTTCTAGTGACGTTCGGGCAGAACATAGAGCTAACAACCACCTGCTGCTCTCATGCCATCATCACTAGGTCAGTCTGAAACTATCTGCACACTACAAAATCTCCATAACAATTACCTGCAATACCTGGAACCACCTGCACTCTCACCAGTGAGAGTCTGACCCGGCTGTTCCACATCGTGGGTACAACAGATAGCCTACTGGCTAACAACATCAACAAAAAAAAACATCCTACCCGGACTAACTCACTTCAGGATTTTTTTTTTTTGTTTTATAGTTTCGTGTTTCTCCCTTTAACTGAGGTGACACAGCCTTGACACCTGCTGCATAAGCTCGAGGTCCCACACCTTGCTACAGCCTACATCACCACAGCACACCACCAGACAGCATCCAACACGGCACCAACAGCCGAAAACCACCACTGGCTCCCAGCCGTGAGAGCCAGGTGTGTGTTCGATTGTTCTGCAACTTTGACATCGCTCGTTGTTGTCTATACTACGGACAACAACGCTCGAAAGGGGAGAAATATGTAGCGTCTCGACCAATCTGCCACACTAATTTTTATTTTGGATTTAACAAATCAATTATTAATTAGATTAACAAACAATCACAGACCCCTCACCCAATATAGGATGTTAGGTTTTCGGCTGAACACCATCCCCCAACTTTGGTCACCATGACAACTAATCATGATGTCACTGGTTTTATGGCCTAAAGGAATGCAGGGGATAAACTCCCTAATTTTCCTCATAAGAAAGACACACAATGCACAGAGAAATGGACTGTTCTCTAATTAAATCATAGGAAAACCTTTCTTTGAATGAACACAAATATTCTTCAGGCCATTGTGTATATTAATGCTGTGTTGTATTTAATCTGTTGTATTATAGACTATTTTATTCTTGCTTACGATAAACCACTCATTCATATAATTAACTATTTCATGTCTAGTATCTATGACTTCGCCTTCTATGATCGAAAAAAGTGTGTATATTATATGCTGATACCAATGCAACATATTGATGTTCTAAGAATCGGTACTAATTTGTGCCTCAACACCCAAGAGAATTACATATGCAAAATACCATGCTTACAGACAAAGAGTCATACACCACCCTCCACAATTCCCCAGTATTTCCAACCTCCCGCTTGGGATTCAGCCTTCCTCATTGGACGAACCGCATCTGAGAGGCGTGACCTGTCTGCAGGCTTTAATAGGGCCACCACACTCATGTGAACCCTGCCTGTCATTCGGTGAGTTCAGGTGGAGATGCTAAGATGAAGATGTGTAGACAGCGCTCCAGGATCCCAAAAGCTCGTGCCAGGCGCCGGCGCTGAGTCGTTTGCATCATACGGATTCTGACTCAAACTAGTCTTGTTCTCAGTTCAATGACAACTTTCTAGCGAGAGATCTTGGGCCTTAAGATTGCATCCGGAATCTTTTTCAGACATACTTGCAAGTATCAAACTTAGTCGATTTATTTGATGCATTAAGTATCAGTTACACCCTTTTTACAAAGGTGTGTTGAGTGGTTGAACTAAGAATCTGACGTTTTCCCTCAGGATTTAGATCTGCTGAATATATGCAAAGTGTTCCATAAAATTAATTCCTTATGCCTCTTTCAGATAGTAGTGCTAAACTTTACCCAGTTCTGATAAACTGATTGGATGCACACATACAGGTTGGTATAGGAAGGGTTAGGGTTTACAGTTTAGATAAAAGAAAGAGGACAATAAAGGCAATGAGATTAAGGAAACCATTTATGCAGCATTCAAGCAGATCATAAAAACCGAGGGAAGAAGAAAACGTCAGATTCTTAGTATCAAACAAACCTTGTAAACGGTGTAACTGATACTAATGCATCAATTAAATCGACTAAGTTTGATACTTGCGTTTGTCTGAAAAAGATTCCTGATGCAATATTAAGGCCCAAGATCTTGCTGAAGTTGGTTAATGAGATGAAGAAGGAGCTAGTTTGAGTCAGAATCACTTGATGAATGAAAAGGAATAGGCCGGAGCCTGGCACGAGCTTTGGGATCCTGGAGCGTTTCTCACATCTTCATCTTGCATCTCACTGAACCACCGACTGGGCGGTCACATGGTGTGTCACCTTTAAGGTCAGAGAAGATCCCCGCCACTCAAGATGGGCTTATCCAATGAGAGAGGCTGAAAGATACCAACGGAGGGTGGAAATAACTAGAAGGGATTTGGGACTCTTATCTGTAAGCATGGGTATTTTGCATAGTAAATCGCTGGAGGGTTGAGAGCACAAAATAGTACCGATTCTTAGAAACAATCAATATGATGCCATAGGTTATCAGCATATAATTATCCATCACTTGTTTCGCTCATAGAGAAGGACGAATTCACTAGATTACATAGCCAGAAAATAGTTACTGTATGGAATGAGTGGTTTATCGTAAGCATGGATATAAATAGTCTATAATACAACAGATTAACTACAACACAGCAATAATATACACAATGGCATGAAGAAAATGTGTGTTCATTCAAAGAAAAAGTTTTCCTATGAATTAATTAGTAAAAAAGTCCATTTCTACAGGGCTTAAAGTGTGTTGGCCACCCCCTATTATGAGAGAAACAATAAAGCAGGGAGTTTATCCCCTGACATTAGCCTTTTAGGATAAATGACCAAGTGAAGATCAGTTTGTATTAAGTTGTCATGAGAGACACAAGGTTGGGAATGGTGTTCAGCCGAAAAACACCTGTAAAAGCCAGTTATATTGAGTGGAGTGAGGGGACTGTGACGATGTGTTAATCTAATGAATAACTGATTTGATAAATCAAATGAAAAATTAGGGTGTCGAGTGGTCGAGACGGATACCTAGTTCACCCTTTGCCGAGCTGTTGTTGTCCGTAGAAAGGACAACAACGAGATGAGCGAGCAAGGTGCAGGAACAAACTCGAACACACACCTGGCACTCCAAGGTGGGAGACATATTTAACAAGATACTTCTCTCGTATAAAATTTAAAACCTAAGTTGTGGTGGTTTTTGGCTGTTGGTGCCGTGGTGGATGCTGTCAGGTGGTGTTTTGTGGTGATGTAGGCTGTAGCAAGGTTTGGGTCCTCGAGCTTATGCAGCAGGTTTCGAGGCTGTGTCACCTGTCATCCTGATGTGAGTTAGTCCGGGTAGGATGTTTTTGTTGATGCTGTTAGCCAGTAGGCTATCTGTGGTACCCACGATGTGGAACAGCCGGGTTAGACTCTCACTGGTGAGAGTGCAGGTGGTTCCAGGGATTGCAGGTAATTGTTATGGAGATTTTGTAGTGTGCAGAGAGTTTCAGACTGACCTAGTGTTGATGGCAGGAGAGCAGCAGGTGGTTGGTAGCTCTCTGTTCTGCCCGAACGTCACTAGAAATCTGATGTTTGCGGTGTCGCTTGGCTCTTGTGGCGGCACCGACTTGAGCTTGCCTGAGTCGTGTTGGTAGAGCTTTCGCCGTTGGGCATGTGGGCCCGCTGCTCAATCCAACGTTGTCTGGCTGCTTCTAGGGGTGTCGACCGGTTTCAAGGGATGCTCCTCCCTTGGAGGGGCCTGATGCTGTGATGCAGCAGGCAAGGAGTCAGAGGTTTGTCCTTCTCAATACTCCTTAGTTGAGTTTTGTTCAAGGAGCTCTTTTGCAAGTGACAGTAGCTCCTGTAACCCAGAAGTAGGCATTTCCAGCTGTCCTTGTGTAGCCTCCGTAGTGTGGAGGAGGATGTTGTGGTGGACTGCTGTTGGACATACCGTGGTGTTTGCAGGATGAGGACGCCTTTTCCCAGTGGTTGGTCTGGAACCTGGGTCTGTTGCCATGTTGATGGCTCTGTCCTCTTCTGGCTAGGGGCTTTCTGTAGAAGGGTTTTGCATTGTGGCAATGCTGGGTGCCTTCTGGTGCCCGCTTTGGATTCTGAGTTGTGAAGTTCAGACTCAGTGGGGTTTGACAAACACCTTTAGTGGAGGCCTTGCTGCTTGTTAAAGGCCTTCTGTGTCAGGTTACACAGCTGTTGATTAGGCATTGTGCGGCAGGCCCTAATGCCTAGATGACTTCTTGCAGCTGGTGTCCTCCGCCATCCCAGGGTAATTGTGAGCTTTGGAGTAAGTTTGTCAAGTCTGTGGTAGTACGATAGTAGGAATGGGGAGTTCGAGCGACGGCCTGCTTGGTTTGTGGGGGCAGCGATCAGTCCGTGTTCAGACTCTGGGTCTGAGAGTATTTAGGTTGCCAGATGTGTTGTCTCTGGCCAGCTCGTTGGGGTCTGTGGGGTCACACGGTGTGTGTGTCTGCAGTGATCCTCTGGAAAGGTCCCTGCCCCACCCCCTTGTGGTTGCTGGTTGGTGACGTGTGAACAGTGGTTCTCGCCCCCCCCTCGCAGGTTCAAAATCTTGGCTGAGGGGGTGGGCCTGCTGACCAGGGGAAGTTCTGTTTCGTGTTTCCCTATCTGTTCGCCTTGTGGTCTGCAAGCATATTTCAGCTCATTTGTGACACTGAATTCACCTCGTTTCGTTGCTTCGGTTCGCCTGAAAATTTTTTTTGTTGCAGCTGCAGAGGTTTTCAGGAGCTGACTTGTGAAGTGTCAAGCAAAAGGCTTTGGCTCCCCCACCCCCTTTGTAGCTGTGCACAGGCGTGGAGGGCTTGCACTGCTGGCGACCGATATTCAGCCGGCTGTCTTTTGCTTAAGTCTATGCGCAGTCGGTAGGACTGTTTAAATTCTTTCTGAACCAAGTCAAGCTCCTTTCTAATTGCTGAGTCCGGGTTTGGACCTCAGCTCTGTCTGTATGCCGGTGGCCTTGTAAGGCCTAAGATGTGTTGTCTCTCTCATTTAGTTCCACATATGTTGTTTAAGAGTGACTTTGTGTGAAACAGTTCTGTTTTCAAGTCCTGTGTGATGGCTTTTTCCAGCGGTGCTTGGTGTTTAGCAGCTGTTAGAGCATCTGTGAAGACTGGTGATTTCTTTCTGACGCACCATTCGGTGAGGTTCTTTGCATCCGATCTGTGCTTTCTCTCGTTGAGCAGGTGTCAGTTCTCTGCGGAATTCTGTGACTTGCAGTTTCAGCTAATATACCTCCTGTCTGAGGCCCTTGAAGGTGTATTTGTGTCTTGGGCAGAAGGAAAGAGGATGATTGGCTGGTCAAGGGTATTTGCTTATATGTCTCAGTCTCGCTGTTCTTTTCTTTGCCATTGCAGGTCGTTGGCTGCTTTGATCTGAAGGATGTCCATTACAGTGCTCTGTTGGGTTTCCAGGTGGTCCTGGTGAGCTTGCAGGGCTGGATGTCTGTGGAATGTCGGCGACATACTGGCACACTTGTGGGAACACCAGAGAGGGAGAGACACAAGGCAAATGCAGGTACATACAGAGGTGTTAAACTATCTCTAAGAGGAACGGCTGTGTAGGCCGTGTAAGGAATGAATAGGGGGTGAGAGGCAGATAGAGAGGTAGGGTGCTATGTTTTTGTGTTCGTGTACACAAAGGGAGAGTTTGAGTAACTTTGTTGAGGTGGCCGTAAGCAAAGCGAGCGTCAGGCCTGGATGAACCGGGCAAATATATACTACGAGGTTCACGGGTTTGGTCCAATATGACGAGAACTGAAAATAAAAATAAGATGAATCAAAAAAAAAAAAGGAACATTTTACCTATTTTAGTTTTGTTTCTAGGAGATATGGCTAAGCAGGTTTCACTTGTTTGTGATGCTGCAATAGACTTCATAACCCTAGGGTGAGGCTGTTAGCTAAACTAGCAGGGACACACCAAAATACCTCGTCAAAAAAAAAAAGAAACAGTGGGAATTGTTTCTAGTTCTATGTTAGCCTACATTGTGTTTGCAAAGGTAGCTGCCCTTCAACGTATTAGGCCTGGAACTGAGGCGTGAGGAGAAGTAGAGAGGGAACAGGGATTAGGCTACTAATAACTTGTATAACTCGTTAAGGAAACAACAGTTGCTCGAACTACTGAAATCCTATCCAAAAACGACGATGGTGATGGTAAAATAACTAAAATAAGGTAAAATTAAAATAAACACAACAACAGACAAAAAAAATTAATATAAATAAAATAAAAAAGGGGTCCTAAGAGCGGTAGGAAATTAAAAGGGGAAAGTAAATAAACAAAATAAAAGTAAAAATAAAAATGGAATAAAATAAATAAAAATTTGATTTAATTTAAATCTCAAATTTAATACAAATCAATTTCGCTGAATTGGTACATATGTGCTAAACAAATGTAAATAAATGCAAAAAAATTAAAAAGAGGTAGAATAAAGTCAAACAAAAATAAACAATAACACAAGAAAAACCCAGTATGTGGGTGGGTCCCACAGGGACCTGTGAGGGCATCAACAGGAGAGTGACACAGGAGTGTGTGTGTGAGAGAGAGTGAGAGGGAGAGAGAGAGGGAGAGAGAGGTGTTGTTAGAAAGTTACACTTTACAGCCTATGTAAGTGTTAGTCAGATGCTAACAGCTTGCAGTTGAGGTAAAGGGCTTAGCTTAAGAGTGAGCGTTAGTTACACGCAATTCTTTGTTGACACACAGGGCTGTGAAGTGAATGCTGTTGTCAGATTAAACGGAAGAGTCTGCTCACACTTCCGGGATCACGTGTTGCTAGAAGACCAATGCAAGCTCACAACAGGTGCAGGTGGAGCAGACTTGCACTGCTGTGAGCATGCATGGGGAAACTCATGCATGTCTGCCCGTACAACATTCATTGTCAGTTAGTCGGTTCAAAACAGCCCATTCACTTCACAGGCAATGGTGGATTCGTAGTAAGCTACGCTAGAATAACACCATTAATTTTATGTAAATGTTTCACATGAGAGAGTCAAAATGAAATACAATGATACGTAACACATAATAAGGCCTAAAATTAATGAAATGAGGAGTATAGCTAAGATCACCTACACAGTGCTGAAAAAGAGGATTTATTCGCCCAAGATCAGACTGATTTATTCTGATACCATTTATACGGGCTGCTAATCTGAGATTTCGTCGTCAGAAAATAGACTTATGCTCCAATAACAACAGAGATTAGGATTTCTTCGCCAAAATCAGGTTAGTTTCTTATCGTACGATTTAAAAAAATTATAGCACTGAAACTTTCTAATACATGTAGGAAGGCACCTTCAAGCTATAGATTTATCTGATTATATTCAGAACCTGGAGCGCGCATGTATAAGAGTTACGTAAAAGTTTCACATGAGTGGGTCGATATGAAAACAATGATACATAACACATAATAAGGACTTAAATCAGTGAAATGAGGAGCATAGCTCAGATCACCTACAACAGTGCTGAAAAAGGGGATTTCTTCAACCAAGATCAGACCGATTTATTCTGGTAACATTTATATGAGCTGCTAATCCCGAGACTTCGTCGTCAGAAAATAGACTTGTGCCCTACTAACACAGAAATTAGGATTTCTACGCTAAAATCAGGTTAGTTTCTTATCGTACAATTTAAACACATTATAGCACTGAAAACTTCTACTGCTTCTAGGAAGGGCCGCATGTCAAACTATAATTTATTCTTGGTTTTGATCAGGAAACGGTGAATGCGCCCATGGGAGAGAGAAGGTTACTAACGTATGAGACAGCACATAAGATGATTACTGAGGTCTGCTTGAACAAGCAAGGTTTTAAACAGAGTTTGTTCCACCGTTGTAACTTATTGATAGGTACTGCCTAAAGTGAGGAAACGTTTGTTTCCCCAGCAATGTGAATGCCGGGATTTTTCTGGTTAGCTTGTCAAAGTTTCTGGGGGTCAAATCATGCGCTGCTGCTGGGATGCTTGGAAGTATTACAGTTCTTTTTCTGTCAGTTGTTAAGCAGAAAGTGTTTGCTCTCCCCTTCGTAGCTTGTTGCATTTGAGGGAGTTTGCACGGCTGAATGAGTATGCGGGAGTAGGGTGTCTCTCCCACGGCGTCTCTTTTCGCCGCCTGTAGGAGGCCCTGAGTTCTCTTCGGACCATGTCAAGTTTGTCTTGAGTGTTGTTCAGCTGCTGGATCAGAGTCTCAATTCCATCAACTTTGTCTAAGAGCTCAGAATTTGCTGCTTTAATAGTAATTTTGTGTGGGAAAATTTCCTTTCCAGGTCCTTTCTGGCTAACTTTTCCAGGTGCTCTTGCTGTTCAGCAGCTGTCAGAGCTTTTTGAAGTCTATTGATTTCCTCCTGTATCTCCATTTTGCTGGGGTCCTTGTGGGCTACCGCTGTGATCTGTTGCTTGAGATCATTTACCTCCTGTTTCAGACCCATGAGGTTGTGGGCCATGACCTTGGCGAGCTTTTTGTAGCCATAACTCTCGCTTGAGTCCTGAGTCTGAGGTACACTTCTCTCTCTGTGTCCAGTTGCTTTCGGCTCAGTAGGTGGTCGTCGGCCCTGGGTAAAGGGGGTGTTCCTCACGACGCCTGGCCAGCCCTCTCTGTTCTGCATTCTGGGCAGTTAGTCTGAGCATCTGCACCATTTTGACACACTGGTGTTGAGAGTAAAGGCTAGAGACTAATACAAGATCAAAACAGAGTGTGAATGATAAAATAGTTTTGGGTCAGCATATGTTTTGCTGAAAAGGGCGTAAACAGGATTTTGATTGATGACTTAAGACTACTGTCAAATTATTGTCAAATTATCACTCAGAATTTGCTGACGGTTCCCCAACAGGCTTAATCTCTGAGGTATGAAGGAGAAAAGGGAAAAGCAGAAGGAAAAGGAGAGCATTTCTATTCAGATTATGCTTATTATTATTATTATTTTTTTTTTTTAAATAAAAGTTAAATAGAAAGGTCTCTGGTTCTTTTGAGTTCAGAGAGAACATCAAGGGGGCAACATGTAAATGGATTAAAATTAGCTGACTGCTATTATTAAAACAAGGTGATCAATCTGGTATTAGGAACAAATAGCAGCCCTAGTGATTAGTGTCTTACTAAAAGCACCCAATACCTTAATTATTCTTCTCTAGATAGACAGTTAAAACATAATCAAATTTAGATTTAATTAGCTGGTAACTGAGCAATAGCATTCAGGAAGAATACATCTAAGATAGTTAAATAGTTCGATGAGACGAATTGAAGATTGAGAAAAAAAGAAAAAGAAGAAAAAGAAGGAAGAGAAAAGGAAAAATCAGAAACCAGGGATTAGGATAAATTCAAATTACTTCACACTGCACACACAAATGCTGTATTTAAAAGCTTCAATTAAAAAGTGCTAACCCCTAATTGTTAAAGCTATTTGGTAGCTTAGCCTAAAATGAAACTATGCTAAGTCGTGTTAGCTTAGCTGCTTCAAATGGTTTGTTTACAAACATGGCGTGTTGTGCTATGTGACGTTAGCACTTCCTGTGACAAGTTGTTGTCACGGTAACCAATGCATGCCAGTGTAATTAACGCAGTTTAATGTCTGTCTATGTTAAACAGTCATAGTTTTAGAACGTGGTGCTTTCAGCCTTCAATACTTGTTGCATTACCTAAGCATTTCGTTGAGTGCTTCTCTAATGCAACAATAAAATTCTTGCACTTGTTTAAAGAATTACAAAAACGGGTTTACTGTAAGTTAAAACAGGTTTAAACATACATGTAGTTATGTTTGCCTCACACATGAATACTAAAGTACAGTATTACACCTTTAATTTCACTCATCGAGTGAAACACAGTAATGACCACCATGTTGCTCGGCTTATATATATACAGTCTAAGTGTAGATGAATTGCTTCAATCTATTATAAACTATAAGGCCTTTATGCTGTAGAAATTGGAGCATCACTCAAATCTACCTTGATATTACTGTACTGAGATTTCTTCTTCAAAGGAACTATTTAAACAATATTGCAATTTTGTGATTTCTTCACTAAAGTATATTACATTATGGTACAGTTTGGACCTGCCGCTGAGATGAGATTCAGATTTATGCTTTGTCAGGACAGATTTATGCTTTATTACTGAAATTAGGGTTTCTTTGCTAAATTCAGATTAACCTTACACCGATGCCATTTAAGCATGAAATACATAAAGACTCTCTCAATTATAATAGCAGTACCAATTCAAACCCCCGCTTTATCTGCATCTAAACAAGCCAGCAAAACAGGGCATCTGAAGTCACGCCCTATTTTAACCTGGACTATCAAGCACACACTTTTAAGTTGCTAGTGTTTAAACTCATAACTTTCGTTTATCATGCCCGCATTCTCCACCAAAAATCTGTAGCGAATTAGCTCATGGGAAATATGAATAATTAACCATAACTAATTATGATAAATTATTAATATTTTAGATCCACTGTAGATATTTGGCTGACCACTCAGGGTCAACCGTCTTGTCAATACTAAGAACGTTAATTTCCTGGTTAAAGGAAATAACTTTCTTACTGTAGAATTCTATAAGTTTGTAACGTAAATCTGCATGATTATTGACTCGGGTTATGAGCAAACACTGAACACGTCAAGCGTGATACAAGTAAAGTTGTATTAACTACATAAACACTTAAACTAGTTTAACATACTACATAAACACATTAAGCCGTTCTAACATACACATACACACACACACACACATACAGTGGTATAGGAAAGGGTTAAAGTTTAGCACTAAGAAAGAGACATAAGGAATGACATTATGGAACCATTTTGCATATTCAGCCAGATCTAAAACCTGAGGGAAAACGTCAGATTCTTAGTTCAAACAAACCTTGTAAAAAGGTGTAATTGATACTTAATGCATCAATTAAATCGACTAAGTTTGTTACTTGCACGTCTGTATGAACAAAGAATCCTGATGCGATCTTACGGCCCCAAGAACTTGCTGAAGTTGGTTGATGAGAAAGAAACAGTTTGCGTCAGAGTAACTTGAAGAATGAAAAGGACAAGGCCGAAGCCTGGCACGAGCTTTGGTATCCTGGAGCGGTTCTCACATCTTCATCTTAGCATCTCACCGAACCACCGACAGGGGTGGGTCACATGGTGTGATGCCTTTAAGGTCTGAGAAGATTCACGCCTTTCAGGATGGGCTTGTCCAATGAGAAAAGCTTAAATTCCAAGCGGGAGGTTGGAAATAATGGGGATTTTTATGACTCTTTGTCTGTAAGCATGGTATTTTGGATATGTAATTCGCTGGAGTGTTGAGGAACAAATTAGTACCGATTCTTAGAACATCAATATGTTACATAGGTATCAGCATATAATATACACACTTGTTTCGATCATAAGAAGGCGAATTTATAGATACTAGACATGAAATAGTTACTTATATGAATGAGTGGTTTATTGTAAGCATGAATAAAAATAGTCTATAATACATCAGATTAAATACAACACAGCAATAATTTACACAATGGCCTGAAGAAAATGGGTGTTCATTAAAAGAAGGTTTTCCTATGAATTAATTAGAGAAACAGTCCATTTCTCTGGGCATTATGAGTCTTTAGCATGTGGGAAGGGGAAAATAAAATGCAGGGAGTGTATCACCTGCATTCCTTTTAGGCCATAAAACCAGTGATATCTTGATTAGTTGTCATGGTGATCAAGGTTGGGGGATGGTGTTCAGCCGAAAACATAACATCCAGTATATTGAGTGAGGGGACTGTGAAGATTTGTTAACCTAATGAATAATTGACTTGTTAAATCAAATAAAAATTAGTGTGTAAGATTGGTCGAGAGTCAGCACAGCAACGTGACGTGAGCACGCAAAATAGGCTAAAGCTTGCCGCAAAAATTACCATGACTATGTTGGGGGAAAATAGTAAGGAGATATTTGAATAATTTATTAATAAACTAGTGTTTTATGAGTCAGTGTCGCAATGAAGTTGATGATCCTGACTCGCCATCTCATCATTGGGCGCGCTTTTAGAAGGGAAAGCATCTTTAGAGACTGTTTTTGATTTGAATTATTTCGTTTTGTAGGCATTTAAAGCTTTCTATAGATATATTCATCATGTCTGTAAGGAAAAAGTTCGCTGAGTTTCAGTGCATTTTTGTGAAGCGCTCCTGTTCAACACCGAGACGGCAAGCGCATCCTATTTGTTTTCTTTATTTTACAAAAGCACAACGTTTTCTTGATATTGTGAGTGCACACAAATAAAAATACTATTTATAGTTCCGAACGATGCATTATTATTACCTTTATGAGCAAAATTTATGGCATATTTAATTTGTTTCCACTGATTTTATTTTCGGCAAGTCGTAATTACAACATCGTATGACATTGTTTCATATGATGCTCATAAGTTTCTTCATATTGGGTAAGTATCTGATAATACCAAATCAGTAAAAGAATAAAAGTCACTATGAAAGATCTCCATGATTAGCCTGTTTTTGCACTTTTTTTCCCTGCTTGAGAATTTCTGTCCAATGAATGGATGACCTTAGCACACATGTGGTTTTGTTTACAATCACTTGCAAAAAAGGGCAGTGTGAAAGCGAACTGCACCATATTTGGTCATATATGTATTTGGTCCGGACCAAAGCAAGTGAACTAGCGGACTTTCCTGGTGTGAATACACCCTAACTCAGCTTTACACAAAATGTGAATTAAGAAAATATAAATCTTTAAAACAGTAAGACTGTTGTACAGATACAGTGTATGATATACATTTTCTGCTGTTTTCCTTTTTAATTATTCGACAAAATAGTCAGTGAAAGGAAAATACTGATGAAAGAAAGAGAATAAAAAACGGGAGCACTGTACACAAGCTTTTGCGTGCCTGTTTGTGTCGGACGCTTGCAATGCAGCTATGCTATTTTAAAAACTTATGATTATTGACTGTGCCACCACCAACCAACCTATTATTTGGTAACACAATGACACGTAACAACAAATGTGGTCGGAGTTTTTTACATGTAAGAACCACGAGCCGGTTGAAAATCGATTCAAATATGTGACGATTCAAATCGGTTGAGATGCTAAACAAATCGCGATTCAATTAGGGGTAGGAGTTTATATGAATGTATGCCTGAGGGGTCTTTAGAAGTACTAGTAGAAGTATTTACAGTACTGTTTTAGAAAAGTTTAGATTGTATTTTTCCTTTTCCTCTGTATAATGCATATTAAAGTAGCGTTCATAAGCACAGCTCTGCTTTGTTTACAGCGGTAACAAAGGAAACGCTTTAAGCGCCACCTGCTGGCAGATAGTGAATCTGCGTCTCATTCAGCTCAGCTATTATGCAGATATTTTTTTATGTATAGTTCACAAAACTGAAGTCAAACCATTCAGTTTTTGCTTCAAATTTTGAAATTATACAATTTAATTTAGATTAAAAACTGCTCATGTTTCATGTATGCAGCATCTTTGTTTGGATCATGATTAAAAGGCAGTGGTTGCCTCTCATTTTAAATGGAAAGAGCACAGACAAAGCCTTAGTTTGTTTATATGAAGAGATTTTTTTTTAATGTGTGTTACTTATTTTATTTGGAGCTTGTTTTAAAATTTCAATTTAGTTTTTGAATTATACATTTACATTAGACACCGATATTTAAAATGTTGTTATTTAGCGGACGTTTTTATCCAAAGCGACTTACAAATGAGGACAATAAAGCAATCAAAACCAACAAAAGAGCAAAAATACGCAAGTGCTAAATTAGTATATTATTATAGTCTTATATTTCAATTTCACAAAGAAACGTGCAGCATTTTATCCAAGCAATAATAAAAGGACACCTTTTCATTTATAAGTTGTCTTTATCATTGGGAAATCAGTAAAATCTGTGAATCCAATTCGAATTATAATGTTTGAGTGTAATCGTTAATCCCTATTTTAGCGCGTTATAACCTATAGTAACTGTGATAATAGAAATGGTTGCTTGTAGCACCAAAGCTAGAATATTATGAAGGATTTCTGTATAGGCTCATGTGACACCAAGTAGGATTGGAGTAATAGCAACAGGAATAAATTACATTTATAAAACATTAAAAACAGAAAACGGTTATTTGAAAATGTAAAAATATTTCAAAATATTACATTTTGTATAATTATGAATTTCACAGTATTGAGTAACGTATTGAGAAATAAATGCCAGGTACTGACGTTTACGACAGGGAACAAAAGGATGCTTTGTAAAATACATCACTAACCCCTTCAGGTAAAACCCAGACACACATTTTCATTTGACATACAATATTTGTACTTCATGCTATTTAAACATTGAACATATAACACAATTAAAAGCAAATGGAAGGACTGGAACCAGATGAGGATAGAATCAGAATAACCAATTTGTTATTTGACTACATATAACAGCAGACAAGAACCAAATCCCGCATTGGCCATTCAGTCTAATGATAGAGGCCATTAGCAGTAAACACAGAACAACAACTTAAGGGCTTCTTCTTTGGACTATGTGTTCTGAACTCTTTTATGTGACAAGACTGAAACGGTCGACTGTATCTCTGCAACTGCATATTTATAGTGTCATATGCGTTTAATCTATCTTTAACTTCAAATTGACAAGGAAAGCAGATGCTGAGGTCACACTGGATTAGCCATGAACTACATTTACAGCATTCTTTTTATATATGTCATGTGCTGAGAAATAGTTTTCAGCTAAGAGGTGTCATGGCTGACAGGCATGTCTTAAGTATCCAGCATTAACCCTCCTGATTAAACTGAACATCAATTTAAACACAGAGGACAGACTGGGGCTTAATTACAACGCAGTTAGCAATGCTGTCTTCATGTACAATAATGAATCTCTGTGACCTCTTGACATGTTGCTATGGAAACACACTCCATGCAGCATTGGTTAGCACAGAGAAAACAAATCAATGAGATTACAGATGTTTGCATCTCTAGACGGAACACTGCTGCTCTAAACGGATTTCCCTAAAATATCTGGATTTCAGCCATTTGGAGAGATGAGACTAATTGCACAGCGACAGTGTTGCACAGGGAAACTATTACATTTCTGATCGTACCTACCCATAGTTCACTTTGCTTGTGAGCCATCGCAAGCAACCGGAATCTATACAAATCATTAGCCAGTAAAATGTTTGGGGAAAAGACATCTCAGGCAGCTCGTTGCTTAGCTTTAATCACACCTCAACCTTTTACTTCCACAGTAGAGCAGAAACAGATCTTACCTGACAAGTATTAGCCAAGAAAAAGCAAAAATATCTAGCAGCGCATTAGTGTTTCATTGTTAATTAACTTAATTTAAAATTGTTTTGAAAAAAGCTTAAATTAAATAAAACAAATATTAGAAAAACTTAAAATTACAAATTTTCAACTGAAATGTTCAAACTGAAGATGACGTACTAAAACAAAGTAAAGCTAAATACAAATTTAAACTGAATTTTTTTTGCAAAAACCAAATAAATATTTCAGCACAACTAGAAAACTTAACATTTACATGATATTTCCAATCTTCCTTGATATTTTCCAAATTGCCATGACCGTGGGGAACTTGAGCTATGGAGAACTAGAAAATGACTACCTCTCATAGCGGATATTACTATTTAATATTTATTTTTTTAAATGTCTCAACTGTTGATGACATGGAGAGAACTTAAACAGTGCTGTCTGATTTGTGATCAGAAGGAAACTGCAGAACACCAGAGAAAAAAAAAAAGACCATTTATAAGCATAGTGGGAAATGACATCTGTTTTGTTATAAACAGCAACTCATTTCTACCTCTTTCCGGTCACAGAGCATTTAATTTTGAGAGAACATCTGTGACTTAGTCAAGATTGGGGGAATTGTAATGTTTCTTTTATTATGCAAATACATTTTTTGCATTGAAATTTGAATATTTACTGTCAATTATAGAAAATTGGCATCGGCAGGTCACACTTACAAAAAAAATCGGAATCGGCCAAGAAAATTGCAATCGGTGCATCTCTAATTATTATTATAATTATTACATAAAGCATTTTCCATTTCGTTTTTCAGCCAAGTCGGTCCAGAATTTTCTGGTTCGGCCCAGAATTTTCATTTTGGTGCATCCCTAGCTAAATTATCTCTCTTTATTAGTACTGTCTGCAAAATCATATCAGCACAACCTGTAAGACAACATACAGATAAAACCGCAAGAACTTCTGCAGGA
Source organism: Sinocyclocheilus anophthalmus (assembly GCA_018155175.1). Taxonomy (NCBI): domain Eukaryota; kingdom Metazoa; phylum Chordata; class Actinopteri; order Cypriniformes; family Cyprinidae; genus Sinocyclocheilus; species Sinocyclocheilus anophthalmus. The sequence continues at coordinate 21,907 of JADLZN010008932.1, forward strand.
GAATCATCCAGTTGTGTGGATGTAAAGTGGAACCAGTACTCATCCTGTGTCACAGTGCTTTCCAGCAGTGCAGGCTTTGCCCTCATTACCCATTACTACACACAACCAGTCTAAACTAGGAGCTGGCTGCAATTCCTTCCATGAGTATTTATATAATAATTGATCAAGGTCAGATTTTCAGAAAAAGAAAGAGTGTGAGATCACATTTAAGAAAAGTGAACTGAAACCAAGGAACTGGCCTAAAGAATGACTAATATAATATCAGGGGTTTCATGTTGGCGTGCCAACAAATAAACAATAGTGCAGGGAAAAACAGATTCCCACAGAGAGAGGAGAGCCAAGGAAACAAAAAGAATGACTATTATCACTTCCAACTAACACACCAGAAATAGTGCAAACTAAGGAGGAACACAACAGTATCTGTATCCAAGTTTTCTGAGAATTTAGCAATGGGAATGCATTTGATGCGAGAAGTACCAGAAATAAGGCATTAATAAAGGTAGTATTTAATCATTTCAGTTTTCTCTAGTTTAGGCCACTCTATCTTTGAGGGTAAAAAAAACAAATAAAAAATAACAGCCTAGCAACAGGCTTAAAGCTATACACATTTCTATAAATTAAAGCATCTCTACCGGAAATGTACAAAATGGGAGGAAAAAAAGCAAGTGTGCAACATTCAAGAGCGTGACAAAACGAGAACAGCTGTGTCCAGCTCTCAGCATGGTGGAGGATATTTTCTGACATGAGGTTCCCTGCAGAGAATGAGCCGGACACAAACAGGGCAAAAAATGACTCCTATTTGTTTCAAACTGAGAGCAAATCCAAGCTATCTGACATAGAGTGCAGGTTTTTTTCCCACTTTGTGCAACTGAAGGGGGATTGAAATGGAAACAGTAAACATACTAACAAAGTTCATCATGTCTTCTCAAAGACAAGCAGAGACACAGACATTTACACAACCTAAAGATCACTGATAAAAATGATTCTGTGGTGAAGTAAATATTACAGAAAAACAAATGTAATTTCTACATTAAATAATTTAGTTTAGGCAAGAATAAAAAGTTAATTCTATATTAGTACCCAATTCAAGCTTGTAGAAATTAAAGTTTGAACTTGTTACTTGGAATTGTTTGTTTACAAGGATTCTTTGAGTAAATCATTTTTCTATTGTGTACCAAGTATTGAGGTTTCTGTGTTCATTTGGGTAATAACTATATTCATGGTTCCAGGGTTTGAAAACTAGTGAGGCGGGTTAAGAAAATGGTGATTAATAACCCTACAAATTCAACTCATTATATACACTGGGTCTAGACTGCCATGTAACTGTTTGGAAGATGTTTTTCTGTTTTGGTAGGGATGACACCCTGTAATTAACCATATTTATTGCATCAAAATACGTCTACTGCTGGACGCCACTTGCGTACGACAGTTAGCGGAAGCTAGAGATTAAGGTTTATAAAGTTGTAAATATGGATATTTTTCTTACACAAACGCATCCACTTCACTTCAGAAGGCCTTTATTAACCCCCCGGAGCCGTGTGGACTTCTTTTATAATGGATGCGTGCAATTTTTTTGGACTCAATTCTGGGCTACCATCACATCCAGTATGTTAGGATTCGCCAGGACATTTTTTAATATTACTCTGATTGGATTCGTCTGAAAGAATAAAGTTATATACCCCAAGGATGGCTTGAGGGTGAGTAAATCAGGGGATAATTTTCATTTTTGGGTGAACTATCCTTAATACTTACTATAGGTTGTGTTGATAGATTTTTAATCATATTATTCATGCAACAATACATATTACTGTTTTCATTAATAACCATTGCTATACAGATGATAACTTTTTATAGTGTTCTTATGAATGTTTTAGCATGATTTTGTGAATATTTAACTACTATACTGAATGAAATGGCAGACTTTTTCCATGGCTAGTGTTCGCATACTTAATTTCATTCTGTAACCTACTTGTTCTACAGATCTTTGTGTATTAGTGTTAAATGCTACTGTTTGAGATATTTTTTGCATTTTCCTTATCGAATTTGGTATCATGTCAGCAATAACCTGTCCGCGGGCTTTTTTGATTTACTTTCAATGCAGTGCTGCAAGATATTGCTATGAAAACAAATAAATATAAAATAAATAAATAAATGAAATTAGTTCAAATCTTTTGCAAATAAGATAAAGATATCGCTAACCCTAAACGGCAACTTCCCACTTTATTAACTTTCTAAAACTGTCTAATTAAGTGGAAAAGGCAAGTCCAAAGATGCTTATAGTAGCTGGATCTGGTAACACTGGCTGCGCCCGCGCCCTCACTCACAACTCTCTCAAGCCTTGTTCACTCTGCCAGCAGTTCACAATTTTATACCACGGATGCTAAACATTCTTTCAAACTATCTAAACTTAATTATATGCTGACACTCATATGAGGAGTTTTTAGTCATTCAGTAGTGTTGGGCGATATGGTCCTTTTTCATATCGTCAGCCTGTGAGATCGCCGATACACGATATTATCGTGCATGGGTGGGTAGGGCAAGAGAGAGAGACTCTCTGTACTTGTATTATTTCATAACTATTGGTGTTTTACACCGCGCGTGCGTGAGACTGAGAGAGCCAATGGTAGCACCAATAATCAAAATAATATACTTTCAAACATATTGATAAACGAACATGTTAAATATACAAATATTTAAAACAGCTAGTTCATATATATTCGGCTACAGCAGTCAAACAACGCTATTAGGACTGCGCGTCCTGTGACAAGTTTGCTGCGTCGGCGCACAGAAGTTATCAGTATATAATGTTTGCAAAATCAGTCAACTGTGAAAATCAAGAGTAGATTTATTTTAAAGACCAACAGTTTAACACTGAATATTGGAACACGTTAAATATAAAAGTATTTAAAACAGGTAAGTTCATATATTTGGAGTAAAGTTCAATTAAACGGATACATCATTCATACAGCGCTCCGGACCATGCACCCCATGACAAGCCCTGTTAGACTGATAACTTATCTGCATATTTTTATAATAACGATGATGAAGAATAAACATCAATATTTTTTATTAATGTGCTGTAAAGAAAACGAAATGCTGATTGCAGTTTTCGGCAAGTTCATTCATACAGCGGTTCAAGAAAAGATGTCTCTTTTAGCAATCTTGACATAATTTGTAAATAATCACCTTGCAGTTCAATTTTGATGCGTTTAGTTTTACAGTCTGTTTTTAAAACATTTCCAACGAGGACGAGAAGCCTAATCCTCATTTGTGCGTGTGAAGTGCGGTGCTGAGGTGCCGCCTAATAATAATAATAATAATAATAACAATTTAATACATTAATAGGAGAATGAGCCTAATATAGTCATGACTATCGACAAATACATTGCTATCGTCGATATCTATTACTAGCGTCGATACACGATACTATTGTCTACGCACAACCCTTCATTCAAAAACAAATTTATTTTTGACATGAAAAATTTACTGAGTCCACCCTCGGTAACTAATAGCTGGCTACGTCCATGACTAATATTGTTTAACACATTAGCTTTGAAAGTTTTAACAAGATATGTACTGCCTTGTTTACTAAATGTTCTAAGAGAACATATCCGTAGTGATGTTTCTTAAGGTTTTAAAACTGTATGCTACCCCTCCCCCCCCCTTACCAATACTGCTTATCTCTCCGGTCGTACTTTAAACGGTATCTTCTCGGTACTTTGTGGTATATATTTATAATTAGTATTAGTATGAAACAAATTAAGAGCTGAATGAACTTGCTTTAAATTCTGAAATGTAAAATCATATTTATTGAAATTATACAACAAAACTATTTGATCTGAATGCACAGTGTGCAGCATTTGTTTAATTTTTTATATCCATCATCTACAGTAAGAACAGAACAAAGAAACAAAGTAAATCAAACTGTCAAGTACAATAAAACAAAGATACAAATGCAGAAAAAAAAAAGTGCTTTAATTTTTTTCATGGAGGTCTACTAACATTACTGTTCAGGTACGTAATAGCCTACAAAATAAATCTAAAAGTAAATGAACACTGCATAGTTTTCAGTATATGTATTGATAGATTAATGCTTATTAAAGCTAACGTTATTCAGACTTAAAGCAGCACTATGTAACTTTTGGAGCTCTAGCTGTTAATAAACAGAACTGCACACATCCTGCGGAAGAACATTCCAACCGGAGCTACTTCTCTAAGTTTATGTCTATGGCGATTCACGCAGGTATGTGTTACTCCGCAGCGTTGACGACCCGACCAGGCTACAATAGTCAAATATAAGTACTTATTATAAGTGTAACGTAGTGATTCGGAATAAGAAAAAAACGAGGTTTGGAAGATGAATTCATGATGTACTCCCTCATTATATACATTTAGCAAATTTTGAACACAGAAAAATGTACATCGGCTGCTTTAAAACCAGAGGTGGACAGTAACTAAGTACATTTATTTGAGTATTGTACTTAAGTACACTTTTTGAGTATCTGTACTTTACTTGAGTATTATTTTTTCTGGAAACTTATGACTTTAACTTAATTGAAAGACAAATATTGTACTTTTCACTCCACTACATTTCTATCAAGGTCCTCGAAGTAGAAAGTCGTTACTACTGTATGTAGCAGCTTTGAAAGTCAGTGGGTGATTTTTTTCTTCTCTAAAAACGGTCTTTTTTCAGTAATCACTCTTGGGGCTACATGAAGTGATTCCCCAGCATTTTTTGAGCACTGACCATTTCCAAATGTGATATTTATTTACAACAACTCAAAAGAAGTAAATATTGTGGTATATATTACTATAAAGCCACATAGAACTGTTGTGGGTGTGTCGCCTATAACAATACAATAAGTGTTGGCTTGACAGTCACTGCCAGACTGTACTGTGTGTGACATTAAAGTACCGCAAGAGCGATTAGACAGCATTTAAAATGTTTTGTTTTGATTTTTTGTTAAAGCAGTTTTGCTGTTGTAAAGTTGTACAGCTACCATTGTGTTGCTGGGTTTTAAAGCAGGTTTGATTTTTTTTCTTCCTTATTCTGTATTTACAGGATTTCACTGTCCTCTCTGTTCAAATGTGGATGAATTGCTGCACATAGATGTGTGCACTCACTGTTTGAGCTGTGTGAGATCACTACCATCCTTCTTTTGTGGGGGTGGGTAGGGGTGTTGAATAATAATTTTTATGTTGTTGTTGTTTTTTCCCCATAGGTTTTTCTAAAAGCTCTTTATTCCAAAGATCCTACAAGCTAGTCAGTGTATTCAGCAGGTGTAGTGTATTCTAAGTTGCTTCAGAGGTATTGCAAGTATTACATACAACAATAATAAAACTTGCATTGACACAAAAAAGGAAATTTAGTTTTGGTACTTAAGTACTTTTAAAAGCAAGTACCCCTTTTTGATCTGTACTTTTACTTATACAATCTTCTTTACACCTTTTACTTGTTATGGAGTATGTTTGACCATCAGTGGATCTGTACTTTCACTCAAGTATGAGTTCTACTTTGTCGCCTCTGTTAAGACACTATGTAGTTAAGTGAACACCTCCAGCCGTCCTTTTGACACATTTTGTGGCAATTTGATCGCTAGACGTGCACCCTAAGCCACAGAGTAATTTGCTTGTCTAGTTGCTGTCCGTATTGGAGCGTGCCATTGCTCGCACACTTCAGCCTGGGAACAGTGTCCCCTTCTGAATTGCGAATAGCAACAAATGCATCACCGATAAATGTCTGATATTAATTGCTATAAAACAGCTGGCGACTCTGGTGAGATAGAATTTGCAAGATAATGTCGATATAGCAATAACAAATGTGTTTTCTTAATCTCTTGTGGATTACACATTTTCCCCTCCGCGCATTTAATAATCACCCCGCTCCCGCTCCACTCCTCGCTCACTGATATCAGAAACACCGCTCCGTGGCTAAAGTATTTCAGTATGTTTGAAATATCACAGTTCTGTTCATAACGTATATTAAAAGAAAAAAATTAAATAAAATGACAGGAGCGTTTCAAAGTGGATTATTGGAACACTAGTGTGCAAAAAAAATTTCTACCACATGACAAGCTAATAACATGGTTGTCAGCATTAAAAGGTAGGCTATTGATGCTTTTTGCAGTGCAAATTTAGTTTGTGATGAAAATAACAGTACGTTTTCGTCACTTATTTTACCTACGGATTGCTGCATTTCTTACAGATTTCTGCTCATTCGAAATCTGATGCAGATAAAGTAGCACTGTTTAAGATTACATTTGTTTGAATGCATCAATTGCGTGTGAATAAGTGTTGTAACGGTTTAAATCATGATTTCACCTGAAAATATTCAGTATCTAGAGGGAACAAACAAATTCCTTAATAACTACCCTATAACTTCCCGCTATGTCCATTGCAGTCAACATAGCCTTCACATAATTCCTGATTTGAGTGATCCTTCTCTATCAAGCTAGCTAAATATGTTTAACGTGAATTCTTGCTAAATGTGCAGTTATTTGCTTTGCTAATATATTATATATTTACAGGACTCTTCTCTGGCATTCAGTTGGCAAATATTTGTCAGTAATCACAGTTTATCAGGGTAACTGATCTCATACACATAAGTGCTACTTCTATGCATTTTGAATCACTTCATTGTAGGGCTGCACAAACAATTGGAAAATAATTGTGATTGAGACTACACCTGCTGTGATTCCCTGATCTTGAAAAGTGTTGACACTGTAGTCAATCACAGACATGTTTGTTGAGTGCATGAAAATTATGGCCATTCAAAGACATTTATTTCACTGAAGCTTACAGAGTTCTACACTTTTGCAAAGTGTAGACACAATGTAAATAAGATATTCATTAAAGTGTAGTCGGCTTCACTGTAATAATCCCTTCACAATCTGAATACAAGTGAACAAGAAACACTGAACAAGATCTTAGCAGAAACATTAGCCTACAATTCTTCTAACGTCTCCTAAAGTCTAAACTTCTCCCATTATTGTTGTTCTTTTATCTAAGCAACACCTATAGCACAGACATATGGGAACTTTCTTAGGTTACAAATTCACATGAATATAAATATGTATAAATAGTACAAAAGGAAATTTTTTTTTTCTGCTTGTGTGGCCATATCTTATATACTGGTAAAATTCTGGATGATTCTTAAATAGTCAGATTGTTTCAGTGCCAATGCTTCCTTCTACCTCCATTTCACATTTTAAGAACGAATAACAAGCTTTTAACCAGTTCCTTACAGAGGCTGTGAACAGTCCGAACTAAAATAAAATTTCCCCGTAAGTTTAAATAAGCTGCATCTTCTGCATGAGAGTTGCATAAGAACAATATTACTCAAGGCATATGCGTAGCAGAAATGACCAATCATTAAAACACTAGATATTCTCTAACAGTGAGTGGTTGCGAAAGAGCCTGTCACAGGCAACACAGCTTGTTTTTCAACCCTACAATTAGTGTTCAACAAGTAGAGGTCTGCCACCAAGCCTAAGCTTGACAGGATCCGACAAATATTAAAATTAGGTTTAGGTCAGTTTTTCATTTCAACCGAGTCTGCAATAGGTCAGGTTATTACAAATAAAATATTATTATTCTTAAAGGGTTAGTTCACCCATCTCACCCTCATGTCGTTTCAAACCCGCAAATCCTTCGTTCATCTTCAGAACACAAATTAAGATATTTTTGATGGAATCTGAGAGCTGTCTGAACCTCCATAGACAGCAAAACAACTGAAATGTTCCCAGGTCCAGAAACGTAGCAAGGAGATTGTTAAAATAGTCCATGTGACATCTGTGGTTCAACCTTAATTTTATGAAGCTACGAGAATATTTTGTGCGCAAAAAAAAAAAAAAAAAAGACTTTATTCAACAATTCGTCTCCTCCGTAGGGCTGGGCGATATATAAAAACAAATTATCTCTTGATATTGTCAATTTTTACGATATTCAATATATATCTCGATACGTTTGCATTTGCTTTTAAATAATAAAAAAAACATGAATTTCTTTTGCCCCCATTAAAAAAACAACAAAAACAATTCAGATAGAACAGCTATTGTTACAAAGTAAATTCAAAATGTTTAGTGCAAATTTAAGCAGTTGAAAAAAAATCTAGACCAAGTGATCACTTACTTTTTATTAAATTAACATGTATATTCATCACGCTACAATCCATCACGCTCCCTAAGGTCGCAAAACTCTGGACTTTTGGTAGTACCTAGGATAGCAAAGTCCACTAAAGAGGTAGAGCTTTTTCCCGGATTTGGCTCCCAAACTCTGGAATAGCCTTCCTGATAAGGTTTGGGGTTCAGACACGCTCTCTCCGTTGAAATCTAGATTAAAGACACATCTATTTGGCCAAGCATTCAAATAATGCATCTCAATCTTGTACTGCAGTTATATCTGATCAAATGCACATTATTATTCTTTAGTTTGGATTAAACAAATCAATTTTGCTTGGTTGGAAAAGCAGCTACGCTGATTATGTCTCCATTTGTTTCTCTGTTTGATATCCCGTGGTAACTAGGATTTACACAAGCTTCAGTCTGGATCCAGAACACCTGAGAAGAGATGATGCAACCCCTCAGAGGACCTCAGATGATGCCAACCCTGGAACAACTTACAGAACTACCACATTTTGCTATAAGTTTGATTGCATCATAATAATTACTGTTAATAGTGTTCATCGTCTGTTTGATTACGTCTTTAATTGATTTTTTCGTACATTTCTGCCATATGTACATTACCTGACAGTCACCACTGATAAGCTACCACTAAATATTGTAGAAACTTAAAGGGTCATATGATGCTTTTTTAAAGATCATTATTTTGTGTATTTGGTGTATCAGAATATGTTGACATGCTTTAATGTTCAAAAAACACATTATTTTTCAAATACTGTACATTATTGTAGGTCCTATATGCCCCGCCTCTCTCAAACGCTTATTTTTCTACAAAGTCCCTCCTTCCGACAAGCTCAGTCTGCTCTGATTGGTCAGCTGACCCAGTGCACTGTGATTGGCCGAACACCACAAGCACGCGTCGGAAATGTAACGCCCTTACCATAATCGCGAGCTTCATCTTTCAAAACAAATGTAAAGACAGAGCCCGAAAGGGGAACAGAGTCGCGTGACAAACACAGTGATGAAGCTAGTATGTGTTTGCATTACACAATCCACGGTTAAGACGGTTGTGACCCTGTCTCTCTCTCTCTCACCCACACACACACACACACACACCCACGAGCGCAAACCTCCGCATTTGAACAGTCAATAACAAATACTTAAACTAATAACAAAACAAAACAGTAGCTGATTCAGAAGCAAAGTCAGAATTACCTCCTCTCCTAGGTTCACGAACGGTCATCCATAAAATGCATTGCTGTTCTGTAAGTCATCTTAAAGATTCCTAAATGAATCTACTTCTTGAAGGCCAAATAAAGTGCTTTTGCTTCCGCACTGAAACACACAGCGTCTCCCTGACATGGCTACTTAAACACTAACTGCTGTTCCTGAAACCACGCCTTATTTCTTTGCATGCACATTTGGGCCGCATTATGCAAATATTTCCACATAGTGAGGTAGATATGTTGGGGCGTGTTAGAACGAGCCGTTTTAGGGGGGTTTGGCAGAGTCTTAACTTTGATAAAGTTGTTTTTTTGGTTTTGAGACTTTAGTCTTTGCTACTTCATGGATCTTATCTATGCACAATCAGTTTTTAACACTCCAAAGAGAAAGGAAAAACTTAAATCGCATCATATGACCCTTTTAATTTGCCGTAAAGTGCCTTTGCACGATTTGTATGGAAAGTGCTATATAAATAAACTTGAATTGAATATGCAACTGAAGTAGCGCAAAACAAGTACAGAAAGTGCATTCTGTCAACTTTTTTGGTGCATGCAATTCACAACTTACACTGTGCAACTGGGGGAAATAATTAAAATGGGATAAGTATTTTTTTTTACAAGTTTTTAGCTAAGAACACAAGTCTGTCAACTGTCTCTGGTTTAAGAGAAGCTCTGTGGCATGAAACTATGTTCCCACTGGCACTAAAAACCCTCTCAGATGGTAAGCTAGTTGCTGGAACACATAGGTATCTCTTATATTATATATCAGAATCAGAATGAGCTTTATTGCAGGTATGTTTACACATACGAGGAATTTGTTTTCATGACAGAAGCTTCTGCAGTGCAACAATGACAGCAACAGAACAAAAACACGGATAATAAAATAAAAATAAAAAAATAGAACAAGTAAATAAGGAATAACAATATATAAATTGACAATTGTATGTGCAGGTATATTACAATAGACAGTTTTGTATGTACAGGTATATTATGTGCAAATTTGAGGTGTAGACTAAGTATGTGTGTTAGATAAATAAGTGTATGAGTGTATAAATAGTGTTGTGTGTTCCACAGTTATTGTCAAGTGTTTATGAGATGGATTGCCTGAGGGAAGCTGTTCTTGTGTCTGTGCGTCGACCAGATGGCAACAGTTCAAAGAGGGAGTGTGCTGGATGTGAGGAGTTCCAAATGCATTTTGCTAGCCCTTTTGCTCACTCTGGATGAGTACCGTTCTTGAAGAGAAGGGAGATATATATATAGTAATTCCAAATTGCCATAGCCTATGTTTCTCTATTCAAACAACAGCGGTTGAGTAAGTGCATTTATTCAGCGATCACAATCGAAAACAATATAGTTGAGATCTCGTGACAGAACACAGACCGGCTGAATGATGATTTTATTTAGATCGCTAAACTCCAGCTTGTGTGTTGGTGTTTTCAGATCATCGATTGGGTCAGGTGACCAGATGTCATTTTAGAGCCAGGTTCAAGTTAATGCTGGTTAGAGCAGATCTCTAACTGAAAGTAATTTTGGATGAAAAGTACCTGCTAAAAAGAAAGTAAAGGCTTGTTCACATCTAGATTGTTTAGTGCAAACATTTAGCGTGATAAACATTTAAATTTTAAGGAACAGCTGTCAATGCATCTGTTCAGACCAACACGAACATTCACATGCCATCAGAACAAGTGATTTATTTATTTTTATTCAGAAGTATTCTAATATATTCCATATTTCAATTTAATATATTCCACTGGACCTCAAGTAAAACTGGCTAACCAATAAGATTTGTGCTTTTGCCCGAAACCACTGCTGTTGTATAAAACTATAAATTAGTGGTGATACAAACAGAATTTGGCAGTGACAGTGAATAGAAGAAGAATCCAGAATCAGTCTGAATTTTCATGCCAATCATTAGTCTGTGTGAATAGGCCTTAAAGCGATAGTTCACCAAAAAATTTAAATTCTGTCATTTACTCACCCTCAAGTTGTTCTAAACATGTATGAGTTTCTTTCTTCTGCTGAACACAAAAGAACATAATATTAATAATGTAAGTAACCAAACAGTTGCTGGTAGCCGTTGCCTTCCATTGTATGAAATAAATACTATGGAAGTCAATGGCTACAGTCAACTGGTTACCAGCAATCTTCAAAATATCTTCTTTTGTATTCAACAGAAGAAATAAATTGATACAGGCTGGGTGAGTAAATCAGGGCAAGTCAATTATTTTAAAAATATTTTTATTTTTGGGTGAACTATCCCTATCCCGTTTTTGCAACAGAAAAATGCAACATTTATTTCACTGGGCCCTGAAATGGGAAAATTTATTTTATTTCTCGAAAATGAAAGAGTGCTTTAGTAAACACTAGTAGCGTAGGTTTGAGATACATACAGTATGCCATTAAGTGCTTATCAGAGTGATACTGACTTTGAGAATGCTATTAAAACAGCACTTAAGAGGCCTGATAATGAAAAAAAAAAATTTTTCATTTGGCACTCTGTGTATTTAAGCCGTTTAATAGATACACACAGCACTCAAGCACCACCTACACACTGCGTGCACACACACACACACACACACTGTAATAACAGACAGGGCTGATAACACACAACAGCAGTGGTTGCGGCGAGGATAATCTCCTCCCACACACGTGGGCTGTGCTGAACAAGCTGACAGCAGTGTCTCTCATCTTTACAGCCAGCAGGCCTCCAACGCAGGAGTGTGTTTGTCTTTGGTGCCATGTGTTTCTGAACTACCAGTAGACCATGTGTGCACGAGTGTGTGTATGGAATACTGCCATATCACTACAGGGACCCGATATCATCTAATAACCAATATGTCTCACAACAGGAGTCAAGTTGAGCACTGAGTCGCTTCGGGTCTGCTCCTCAAGTAGGTTGTTACATTAAATTAGCTGTTGGTAAATTAGATTGTGATGTATATTATGATCCTTCCTTTAGGAGTGGAAAGTATCTTTTGCTTTAGCTAAAGTGCAAAATGCACTGTCTGCTAGAAAGCTCTCTGACAGGAGATCTTCTTGGGTTTAAAGTGATAACTATTTTTTAATAAAGCCAACTGTTGAGCCTTCAAAAAACATTAGCAATAAATGTTTTCTTCCTGCCACAGATCACCCTCCACCCACGTTCAATGCGACAGGGGGGATGGGGCTATTCTGGTATTCAGTGCAAGTGCGTCTCCTCAGAGAGAGCATTCTTAACACACACGCTCACTCACATGTATGAGTTAGGCGAGGAGTGAAAGTGTGGGGGAAGGTGAAAATGAAAAGTTGGGAAAGAGTAGAGGAAGAATTTGGACAGATTATGTCAGCTCCCTCATCTCTCATCCTTTCCCACGAGGCTTTCTAAAGCCCCTTTCACACAGTGCGCTGATCACAGAAAATTGCCGGAGTGCCTTCTGTTTGAACACAAACATGTCTCGGGATTGATCCCGGGATGGGGACCTAGTAACATTGCCCCGATCAGTCCCGGAACGAGCCCTGTGTGAACAAAATGCAGGACCAATGCCGTAAAGGGTGTCGTAGTGATGACGCATGTTATCGTGCGACTCTTTTACCGGGTGTTTTGAAGGCAGATCAACATTCATGACAAAAAAATATGTGCAAACTGGAATGAAGCAGAGATCAGGGAGCTCCTCACGATCTGCGCTGAGATCATTCGCTAGCTTAGAGAAACTGTGTGTGTCACATTACATGTCACATGTCTTTACGGGATCCTTATGGGATGTGTGTGAATGCATGCACAGATTCCGGAAAATCACTGGCAGTGTGAATTAACTAAAATTAAACGATCCTGGGAGAAATCACGGGACACGTTGTCCGTGTATTTTCCGGAATCTCAGTGGAAACAGCTACATTAAGCTTCTTTCACACAATGACAATATGACTAAATTCAGAGCTGGTGGTGGAGATAACTGGACTCTCTCAATCCAATTCATTCAGCCTGTTTACAAAACAACTGATAACAAGAGATGGTTAGGATCTGAAAGGGCAGGGAAACACTGGAGGAGACAATCTGTGTGTACAGGGGAGTTTATCGAGTAAATGATAGAAAGGTAACGCTCAACAAAATGCTTTCTCCCGTTCATAGAACCCCAGTGTGCTGTTAGCGTGTGACGGAGTGAGAGAGCATGCAACAGCTGTGCACAAATAATCACACTGACATCTTGCATAGCCGAACCAATACAATCTCACCACTTCTGTGATATCACACACTAAAATAATAATAAAACCATTTGTGCATTCCTAATTTCCTACAGAGGAAAAATAAGTATGACTTACCTCTTTTTCTAGCTCTATTTTTCCTTGCAATCCACTGCCTTCAACAGTCCATAACCCAGCTATTTATACCTGAGGATGAGGCTGGTAGCTAACAGACACCCACCAAGACTAAGACTAACTGTTTCTATTCAACAAGTCCTCTAGATTCTTCGAAGCTCTATGCAGTCAAGAGTGGACCAAACTCTGGCAGCGTGCGTCCCTCCCCCGATGACGACAACAGCCAGTCACGTGAGCGCATAAAAAGCAGAAGCGAGCTAGTGTTGCCCTGGCAACAGGCAGACAGTTCTATAGTGATTTCAATAGGTCATCTGTAAGAGCTGCGCTGAAAGACCCTCACAAAACCACAGTCTAATCCGCAGTCAAAATGAGAGAGTGTTTTGAAAGAAAAGCTTCAGTGTAGACAGGAAGCTGCGTTCAACGGTGAAAAGGAAACCACATGAAGTGCGCAACAATATGAGAAATGTGAATACACAATCGTCAGATTGTTGCAGTGTAATGTGCTGCATGAAGAAGCGTGGAGGTATGAAAAGCAGTGTTGTAATAGCGTTTCTAGCAGTTTCAGACAATGCTTCCCTCAATCAAGGCAGGAACAGAGACGTTCTGGTGTCAATGGTTCCCATGAGACTTTGGACCCAGATTATAAACATTCTTTGGTACTCAGAAACACAGAGGAAGGCAGAACATAAACAGACTTCAGCTTCATGATGTCAACATTACAATCCCAATCAAATTCCCTGAGATAAATCATTTAGCTTTTGTGTGATATAATGAATTTGTATGTAGAGATGCACCGATTGACCGGTCAGTCTCACGTCTTGCCGATTCCGAGCCGATCCTTTTATTGCCAGCGGCGCCGACAATAACAATAACAAAATACGCACCACAGACGTAGTGTGTGAACCTGGGGTTACATTTGTATGCCCGCCAGGTCTGTTCTGTTCTCGTGCTCCATTTAGGCACGCTGCATTCTGATTGGATCGGCTAGCATACTGCAGGAGGTCAGGGCACGGAAATCCGTGCTATAAAGTGATTTAGAAACCGCGCATGCTAAAATCGCGATTTTATGACGATTTCGATTACTCACACTGCCCTACTGTGAAGGAATAAATGTGCGGGGGGGTCGGGGTAGAGTAACTCATGAACTCAAGTATAGATGGTGTCGCGTATTAAGTGACAACAGCGTATATATGTGCAAGCCGCGGAGTCGGGGCCGGTGAACCTGTCCTACCGCGACATGGCTAATGTGCCGCGCGCGGACAACAATGGAGTAGGACAAACTAAAAAATGGTGAACCATCAGCGGAACATGCTCAAGAAATCAACGTAGGTCTAATAAGCTTATATAATGAATTTAATGGGATTAAAAGTAAGGAGTGAGTGGATTTTTTTAAATCACTTTACAGTTCGAGGGGGTTGTGTTCCCACTGGCCACACCTTTATTTCGACAGCTTGGACTTAGCGGGGCAATGGAGAATCATCTCATCAATACGTGCCGTTAAGGTGATGGAGTATAATACAGCCATGTCCACTGGTTGAAGCTGCTTCTTAAACTATGCAAAGTGAGTATAATGTGGAAACTTAAATGCAAATTGTTTTTAATAAAAGAAATTATTAAACATTACAAATCCCCCAATCTGTACTAAGTTACAGATTTTCTCTCACTTAACGACTCTCAAAATAAAGTGCTCAGTGACTGGAAAGAGAAAGAAATAGTTAACTTAAAATGAGTTGCCGTATGTAACCAAGCAGATGTCATTTCCCACTATGTTTATAAATGGTAATTTTTCCCCCCTAACCTTATTAAATGTGTCATCTTTCACATCAAATTCTTACTTTATTTCAATTAATTCAGTTAGAATAATAAGAAACTGTAGATTTGTTACCATTCAAATGAAATTATATTACCAATCTCTCTTTGCAATGCAGAGGAAACACAGAAGCTACATCTGAAGTGTGGCATTAGATGTATTTACACAGACAGTTTGATGATGCTGAGGTGCTAAATGCATTTACACCGCAAAATTTCAAATGCATAACTAATTTTAGAAGATTAATGTTTTACATATTTTTTTAAACACAAATAAATGTTGGAAAAATGCAATGATGCTTTTAAATATGACTAAACCACCAGTAGGTGGCGGCAAATGTCTGTTTTAATGAGTGAGTCATTTATTCATTCATTCAACTGATTCATTCACACGGCTGCCTTCATTCAGAAACGAGTCAAGTGACTGTCCTTATGAATGGGCCAATCATTGACTCACTCGATTAGTTAAAAAACGTGGATTCATTCAGTAAGGAAACTCTGCTGTGTGTTGCTCGGAGAGACACAACAGTCCTGCAGTGGCTTTGATCGGAACTATTATCGTCAGCGAAGTTGAGCAAAAACCATCAATATTTTGTCTAAAATCTAAGTCACTTAATTTTAACTTCTTGTTTACTGAAATACTATTGTATAAAATCAGTGTCACATTGCAATCGTGTTGATATTGATATTCGGGGAAACATCATGGCCGTATAATGTTGCTTACCTAAATCATATTTTGTAAATATCTTTTTTTTTCTACCGCCGTATTAGGACTAGTCGATACTGGACAAAAAACAACACATGGGCTTTTTGGCTGATTTAAACACGAAAGTGCACTTTTAAATCACAAGCCATAATAGATGGCACTCGTGGTGTATTACACAAAGTTATATTTATTGAGTTTTACTGGAATTGTTCTAAGATTGTCTACTGATCTTGTGTAAAAAAGAATCACGTTTGGATTTGAAATCAAAATAATGGATAAATGTTGTGTTTGTGGTAAACAGGCGCACCGAATCAGGAGCGTGGAAACCTGCAAACACGTCCTGTGCGAAGCAAATGAGTCTGTGCTGCTCTGCACTGCATACACATCCTTATCCACCGCGACGGAGTACGTGTTAACTTCAAACAAATCTAGATTCAACATCTAGCCCCGCCACAAGAGCTCTATGACCAATGTCATGGCAAAAAAATCCCTGACTGGATTTTTTTCTCCTGCCATATGTCTCTTCTAGAGACATTTTGTTACACCTTTACTCAGTGATTATTTTGCCTTATGTTTGTTCTAGACATGTTACAGCTTATTGATAAAGCTCTAATTGGTTTTCTTTTGGAAATGTTTCAAATTCACACTGAATGCATTTATGACTAAAGCATGTCTGTGTGTGTCATAATCGTGATTAAATCGAAATCGCAAAATTGATCAAGAAATCGCGATAGGTTTTTTTTTGGTCCATATCGCACAGCCCTACTTCACAAACACAAAACAGTGTGTTTCTGCTTCCATTCAAAATAGGCATTTTCAAAATGATATAATAAATTAACTGTGGGGTATTTTGAGCTGAAACTTCACAGACACATTTTGGGGACACTAGAGACACATTAAATCCTGTAAAAAGGGGCATAAAAGGTGACCTTTAAATCCTAATGCTAGCAGAATGAAATAGATGGAAAATTACATAGATGTTTAAGTGCTTTCTTTTAACAAGTAACCGCATTTCTTTGCAGAGTTTCTATGTAGGTTTTAATATTATGACATAAGCTAATTTGAAAGATCTTGCCAAGGGCACAAAAAACCCATGGGCCACCCTGTCTGGGTGTGTAATTTCTTTGTTCGTGGCACCAAACTAAATTGCACAAAATAACGACCAATTTTAAATAGGTTTTTTCACTCATCTTCCATTGCATGGACAATCAGATGAGTTTGGATGCTGCTCCAAATTCATGCCATTGACCCTTGAATATCACTTACCTTAACAATGTGCAATGCTGAGAGACAGTTTTTAAATCAACCTACGTTTTTTTACGTAAAATTCTTTCTGCACATTAAAAAGGGATAGGAGATAGTATTTAACATTGTTAAAGTGTGCTGGAGCTATCAAGTTCTCTCAAACCTGATTTAGGGGAAGATTTAAAGCATTTAAAAACAGAAATATTGCTTTTTAGATGTGAACATTGTAAAAAATAATGTGCTCTTGTCATAAAAATCCAACACTTTTTTCAACGTAATCATCACTCAGGGATGAAAACCCAATTAAACACTAACATTAGGTTGTCAGCAGCTGGTTAAACCTTTTCAACATAACTTCTTACAACATAACTAAACAAGCAGCACATTTGATTTGTCTTCCAGAGAAACACAATTTTCATTGGGCTGCACTGGCCCAGCAGGCCATAGAGTGAGTCCTGGTCTCTGGATTCCTTTACAATCTCTCTATGTCTCTATTTGTTTTATCACGTGATAGAAAGTTTAAGGGCTTCTTAAGCCGTACGGCTGACTTATCTAATCTGCGGCCTATTATGCATCAAACTAAGATTGTTGAGACACAGAGTAATGCCATCAAGTTAGCATTTTTTAAACATTCGCTCACTAAAAAATAAATCATTTATAATCAATGACTTAATAACCACAAACAACCTGGATTTTATATTTCTAAATGAAACATGGCTAGAAGACAGCTGCAGTGCAACGGTCCTCAATGAAACAGCCCCTCCTAACTTCACTTTCATGAGTGTTTGCAGGACTGTTAGGAGAGGTGGAGGTGTAGCTGCTCTATTTAAAGATGTCTATCAATGCAAACAAGTGTCATTTGGTCAGTACTTTTCTTTTGAATATCTAGGGATTGTGTTGAAAAGTGCTCCACGCATTCTGTTTATCATTATTCACAGGCCTCCAAAATACTCTCCAGCCATTGTTGAAGAGTTCACAGAAATTCTATCAATGATTTCCTCAGAGTTTGACTTTTGCTATTGCAGGGGATTTTAATATTCACATAGATGATGCAGAAAACAAAACTACAAAAGAAACTATAACTGTTTTAAATACTTTTGACCTGATCCAGCATGTGCATGAACCCACACACAAACGTGAACATAATATAAATTTAATCATCAGTAGAGGTCTAAACATTTAATCCATTGTTATTAAGGACGTAGCACTATCTGATCACTTCTGTATTTTCTTGATATATTGATCTCTGTTACCACTAAATCTACTGTAGATCTGTCTGTCAGAAAGAGATGCATTAACGAAAACACTAGTATGCTATTTATGGAGGCTATATCTTTAACACCAAGCATTTCTGCAGACTCTGATGATCTTCTCCTTGATTCCTTTAACTAAAAAGTTAAGAATGTTATTGATGACAATGCTCCTTTGAAAGTCAGCAGGAAGACTGGCAGACAGAAATCAGCGTGGAGAAAATCAACAGCAGTTCAGAGTATGAAAGGACAATGCAGAAAAGCTGAGCGGATGATGAAACTTGAAATTCACTATAGCATATACAAAGACAGCCTTCGTACTTTCAATGTATAACTAGGCAAAGCTAGACAGTCATTCTTACCAAACCTTATAAACAGTAACTTAAACAAAAACACTCGCACTCTTTTTGCTACTGTAGAGAGACTGACAAACCCCCCAAATCAAATTGCCAGTGAAATGCTCTCCGACAGAAAATGCAATGAGTCTGCTTCCTTCTTTTCTGAAAAGATCAATAATATCAGGAAGGCGATTAGCACATCCCCAAGTTAAGCAGAGGTCAGACAGATTCGACCGCAAATTTCAAAAATAAGTTACTATGTCTGCTTTTGGAGCAATTGATAGCAACATTTTGGAAGAAACAGTACAGCACCTTAAATCGTCAACATACTATCTTGACACACTTCCCACATATTTTTTCAAAAAGGGTGCTTAACTGTTTGGAAGCAGATCTCTTAGAAGTGGTGTACGCCTCACTTCTTTCTGGGACTTTTACAAACTCCCTGAAAACTGCAGTTGTTAAAACCCTTCTGAAAAAAAGCAATCTTGATAACACCATATTGAGAAACTATAGACCAATATCAAATCTTCCATTTATAGGAAAGATTATTGAAAAGGTAATCTTTAATCAGCTGAACAAATACTTAAAACTTAAATGGATACCTGGACAATTTTCAATATGGTTTCCAACCACATCACAGCACAGAGACATCGCTCATTAAGATAATAAATAATATTCGCTTAAATTCTGAATCTGGCAAAATATCAGTGCTGGTACTACTAGATATCAGTGCTGCGTTTGACACTGTCAATCATAACATACTACTAAAGAGACTGGAAAACTTGGTCGGGCTTTCAGGCATGGTAATTAAATGGTTCAGGTCAAACTTAGAAGGGAGAGGTTATTATGTGAATACAGGCGAGCATAAGTCTAAGTGGACGTCCATAACATGCAGAGTCCCACAAGGCTCAATTCTTGCACCGCTCTTGTTTAGCCTGTGTATGCTCCCACTAAGTCAAATAATGAAAAAAGAACCAAATCGCCTATCACAGCTAAGCAGATGATACCCAGATTTACCTAGCATTATCACCAAATGACTACAGACCCATTGACTCCCTCTCCCAATGCATTGATAAAATTAACAGTTGGATGTGCCAGAACATTCTTCATTTAATCAAGGAGAAAGTCATTGCATTTGGAAACAAAGATAAAGTTCTCAAGGTGAAAGCATACCTTGACTCTAGGGGTCTAACAATTAAAAATCAAGTCAGGAATCTTGGTGATATTCTGGAGAAAGACCTTAGTTTCAGTAGCCATGTCAAAGCAGTAACTAAATCAGCAAACTATCATCTAAAAAACATTGCAAGAATTAGATGTTTTGTTTCCAGTCAAGACTTGGAGAAACTTGTTCATGCCTTTATCACCCGCAGGGTGGACTATTGTAATGGTCTCCTCACCGGCCGTCCCAAGAAGACCATTAGACAGCTGCAGCTCATCCAGAACGCTGCTGCCAGAATTCTGAACCAGAAAATCTGAGCATATTACACCAGTCCTCAGGTCCTTACACTGGCTTCCAGTTATATTTAGGATTGATTTTAAAGTACTTTTACTCGTTTATAAATCACTCAATGGCCTAGGACCTAAATATATAGCAGATATGCTCACTGAATATAAAACCTAACAGACCACTCAGATCATTAATATTGAGTCAGTTAGAAATACCACGGGTTCACACAAAACAAGCGGAATCCGCTTTTAGCTATAATGCCGCCCGCAGCTGGAATCAGCTTCCAGAAGAAGTCAGATGTGCTAAAATATTAGTCACATTTAAATCTAGACTCAAAAATCATCTGTTTAGCTGTGAATTTACTGAATGAGCACTGTGCAATGTCCGAACTGATTGCACTATATTATATGTATAATCGTTTTCTTAAATTCATTTTAAATCTCTTAAATCATTTTTTTTTAAATAATTTTCAAAGTTTTTAAATTCCTTGTTTTATTGTTGTGATAATTTTTTTATTATTATTTTATGTAAAGCCACTTTGGATTACCATTGTGTATGAAATGTGCTATGTAAATAAACTTGCCTTGCCTTGCCTTACAGACACTGGAAAGAGAAGCACAGGGGCTTCTGTGTCACTCTTTCAGGGTGAACCAGCCCACTCTCCAGCCCAAGAGCGTGGAAAAACTCTGCTTTAATGCAAGGGGTCTAATTTGAATACCATCTGGTGGCTAGTTGAATAGAGGTAACCAAGCCTCTAAAATGAGGCAAGAAAGAAAGACAACAGAAAAAGGGCAAGGTCAGGAAATAAGAGCATCACGGGGGGAGAGCTTTGGCACAGACAGAGAGAGAGAGGGGGAGCATCCCCCAAAGAGTTGATGGGTAGAGAAGGGGGAGAGGATGCTTGTGAGAAACATGTTTGTTCAAGACCATACAAGGAAAAAAACAGCTTGATCGCATTGTTTGTATGTAGGTATTTGTACGTAACGTTTACAAGCACAAAATATACATTTTTGTATGTTTTGATTGATGCTGAAACGTACAATTTGGACATATTACAATGTTTAAACTGTAAAATTGATGCGTATTTACTGCAAACATTTTTTTAATCATTTCATCAATAAGAGATTTAGATTTTTAGACCCCTTAACCTACCCCCAAACCTAAACCAACCCATTTTTTAGCAATTAAAAAGATAAACCGTAATTGACTGAAATACACTCCTAAACTCAACAATCCTGCCACATTCAAAGACAGAAAGCCTTTTTTGCCTTGGCCATCAGGGGATCAGACACATGACAGTGTGACTGCCTAAAGGACAATGACATGAAAGCCATGATTAACACCAAAATAACAGTGTAAATAAAAAGATAATTGAGACCCTTTTTTCTGGTCCACTTCAAAGCGATCTACTGGCTGATGGGTTCATTTTTTCCTCTGTAGATGTCTCTTGCCTCAATGTATGCCAGTGTAGTCCTACCCAACTAATATAGTAAACCAGTGTTTCTCAACTGGTGGGTCGTGACCCAAAAGTGGGTCGCAAGACCATTCTGGGTGGGTCGCGGAGTGAACAGTAAAAGAAAAAAACATCAACAACAAAAAACGTAATTCTAAATGTTTTTCTGATGCGAGACTTTTATTAAAGCTGCTGACACTTCTGTCAGACACATTTTAAGTGCTGTCCCGATTCAATATCTGCGGTCAGACGAGATTTTGTCCGGCTCAGTGTAATTATTCTATCATTATTTTCATAACTTGTTTAGAAATAAAAAGTCTCTCACCTCAGAAAAACAAACTATCATGTCCTGTCAGACCTTATATGGTGCTCATAGTGCACACTCTTCAATATCATGCGTGAACGCGGCGCCACGCTGTTTATCACTTCATTAAAGCGAAAAAAAAACTACGAGTATGCAACGTGTTAAATAAATGTAAAGTACCAATAAATCACATAACTGGTACTTCGTGTGCTAGCTGAGAAGGATTTGCATGAAGGTATGATATTCATTCTATTCAGGAACAGTTTCATTAACAGTTAATATTAGTATCATGTATTCAGCATGGTAACTATTCATTCATCAGTATTATTATACAATTTATGCGTATATTAAGTAAAGGGGGATGTACCTAAGGGTGTCAACAATTTTTGTGAAATAAATTTGCTTTGTTTACATATATATCCTAAAAAAAGTGGGTCGCAGCTTGATGACCATAGGAACATGTGGGTCCAAACCATAACTATAATATGATATAAATGATTTCAGTCTGAAGGACAGAATTGACAAACAATTTCCCAAAGAACTAGGTTTTGGAAACCAACATAGAAAACAAATATACTTGGATACCAAACATATTTCTTGGTCTAATCCTCTGGAGTCACACTAAAAGTCAAAATTAAGGATTGGGGATCACATATATTTAATGTCATATATCTGACAACATCACAGACAATTAAAAGGCCAAGTAAATTGATCTATACTGTAACATGATTAAAAGATGAATATCTAATGGTCTAACAGTTTTTAACAAAACAACAAAAAATTTTTTTAAACTGAATTGAATTTTAATTCATACCATATAGCATCTTATTCTTTTAACTTTTTTTTACCGTCTTACTCTTCTTGCTTTGCATAAACCATGAATTAATTTTAGTGTGGCAGAACACAGGTTTTCTTACATTTACCTGTCAAGATAACCCAAGAAAGTGTGCCTAAAGTGTCATGGCAGAGCATTAGATAAAGCAACCACAAATAGACAGTAGCACTTACTGAATCAAACAGCAGAACTGGTGCATATCACACTTTTTGGACTACGAAAGACACCCAGTGAGAGTTAAGATTAATGGGATATGGAGAAACTTATAGCCAGAAAGGAACAATTGACTTAAGAATAAAAAGAACTGGCATTTCAAGTCTTATTCAGATGATTTAGCTTCATGCTGAATTAATTTAACCTTTTTCAAATGTAACTAAGAGTTTGGGAAGCAACGCAAGAGCATGAAAACAACATCACATGTAAACATCTATTTCCTTTACTATTTCCTATGCACAAGCACATTAAGGCGGGGGGAAAATATATAAAACACAGAGATGAGCTTATTGGTCAGGGTTACTGTGCGTTCACACCGCCGCCGTCGAGAGCGTCAAAAATCGCTCTGGCCGACATGCCAACAATGCTGTAGAAAGATTCGTGGATGCGCTGACGTAGCTCGAATGCTTATCTTATATTTAAAGGGGTCTCAAAGCAAACACGCTTGTTGATCTTGTGCAGACTGACCACAAAGGAGGGTAACGTAAAGTTAACCTCATTAAATATTTTTGTGGACGAAGTATTAAGATCCTTTAACTCAGTGTATAAAGCACTAATACCACACTGTAAAAAAACTCTGATACAAGTAAAAGTCCTGCACTGAAAATGTTACTTAAGTATAATCAGTTAACCATTCTTAATGTAATTAATCAGGAAAATGATTAAAGGTTAAAGGGAATGGGAGCTATTATACTATTATTATTATATCATTAGCATTATTCCTTTATATGAATGTTAATGCGACTACCTATCAGCAACTCAAACAGAACTACCAACAACTCAGAACACCTGGTCCACAAATACTTTTTTTGTATGTCCTGTAACGCAAAAAACAGGGACACGTGGCAGATTATTGGTAAACCCGCCACAGCAATAATCAACCTCTCTTCCATTTTGCTTGGGAACTAATGTGGTTGGAACCAAAGTTTACAGGACTGCGTTGTCTGGGACCCTCTCAAGCGGAGGAATTCTTCATTCCGATTGGTTGCCGCCCAACAGTGTCATAGTTCATTACCATAAAGTTGACCTGATTTCAACTCTCCTCGACGCGCCGCGCCGCTGCTCGCTCACATTGAAAATTAATGACTTCCAGCCACTTTGACGCTCTCGACGTTGCCGGTGTGAATGCACGGTTAGAGTATCTCAGAGCATGGGAACATCTCCCCTCACCCCCTCTTGGTGTGGCCCAGTGAACTCTGGGAAAGAGATGGGGCACAGGAACTAGCATTCAGCTTTTGCACAGTGCAAATGAGCTAGATACAGTGAATGTTTGAAATCCTGAATGAACTTTACCTCCTCTGATAACAGACTTATCAGTAAACATGACTGAACTTAAAAAAAAAAAAATCTTCCAGCCCTAAAAAGTTGCTTTTCATACACTGGCAATGTTACTGCAACAGACACAGAGGGTGTGATGACACCTTGAGAAGCCACTTACTGTATATAATAATTTTCATATACAAATAAATGGTGAAAAGGATATAAGCATCCAGGAAGTTAAACATGA
This sequence comes from Sinocyclocheilus anophthalmus, assembly GCA_018155175.1. NCBI lineage: Eukaryota > Metazoa > Chordata > Actinopteri > Cypriniformes > Cyprinidae > Sinocyclocheilus > Sinocyclocheilus anophthalmus. The sequence goes on from JADLZN010008932.1 coordinate 46,650, forward strand.
AGGTACAAATAGGTGCAAACAAAGTAGTGCTTGGCCACCATAAAGCTTGATTATAGTGAAAATCCCACAAACAAAAATGTGTTTTGTTTTGACTGGTTCACCGAATGTGCCTTCACAATCTAGGAGTAAGCAAACAGACAATGGATCTTTTAAAAACAAAATTGGGTCTTTTGACTGAAAGAGGGGACTTACACTCTCTCTCACTCTTAAGGCCTTTCCACTTCCACACTGAGCACGATGCGAAAAAGCGAGGCGAATTGCAGACGAACGGTGCTTTCACACCGAACGCGAAACGATTGATCGCCTTCTGCTAATTCACACCTGCACGCTAGGTGGCGCCGACCAACAATGCATTTTTCTTCAGATATGTATCTCGTAAATGGATTTACCATCATCTGCTACTCAATATACAGCATTAAATTAAGATAAACAAGGTTCTACACCAGAAACAAACTATCTATAATGCTTACAAGAATAGGCTACATCCTAAAATATAATTAGAAGTACAATTAGCATCAAGCTACACTTGAAAATGTAATTATTAATGTATTTGCTTACCCATTTTAAACCATCATCAAGTGCTTGTAATAACTTCCAGTTGTGATCTATAGTTGATTTTGATTAATAAGCAGACACATGCACTCTTTGTATGTTTAATAACGCTACACTGCTAATATTTGTCATAAACATCCTTTATTGCGATAAAAATACCATGAGCTGCATACAAAACGCATACAGAAAATATAATAGTCATAATCAGGTCTATTTGTTTTTATATTTCATGTGTAGAAAATGAGTGAAAGCGCTCTGACTCGAGCACGTGGAAGAAAACATACTCGGTTTCTCTCTCCGAGGCTTGCTGAGAGAGGAGAAACAGGAGAGCGGGGCTGCCTTCAGTGAAAGGCGGTCCGCGAGTGGAGAAAAGCGAGACTCATGCTCAAGTGAGCATTCTGTCTCAGTAAGCACGCAGCTCACTGCCCTTCTGCGGCGGATACGAGTGCAACGGGGAGAGAGAGCATGCGGGCACAGTGCCGGCATGGGATCAGTCAACCCGGTTGCTTATTCCCTGACTCCACTGTTTCCCTCTCCGAGGCTCACTGAGAGAGGAAAAACGGGCGAGCGGGGCTGCCTTCAGTGAAGGCAGTCCGCGATGAGAGGGCGGATCATGCTTTCAACGGAGCATTCGTTTCAGTGGCGAGACAGTCTCTGCGTGGGGGTATGCCAGAAAGTGACGGCAAGCACTGACCTCGCATCGTGTGTTAAGATTCCCTGACGAGCCACACTTTGCAGAGAGACATGGCACACAAAACGTTTCGCCTAGAATTTGATCTTTTAGGCTTACTGTAAGTGAGAGAAAAGTGTTTATTACGTTTAAAATATGGATATTTTTCTTACAAAAATTCATGGATTCTCTACAAGGGGCCTATATTCATCCCCCGGAGCCGTCTGCGGCACGGTTTATTATGAATGCGCGAGTTTATTTTGACGACTGGGACTGATGCACTGCAACACCTGCTGAGTGCCATTAAACAGCTTGAAAGATCAAAGACAATTTTTAATATAACTCTGACTGGATTCGTCTGAAAGAAGAAAGTCATATACACCTAGGATGGCTTGAGGGCAAGTAAAACACAAGCTAATTTTCATTTTTGGTATCGGCAGATCACGCTAACAAAAAATCAGAAATCAGAATTGGGCAAGAAAATTGCAATCTGTGCATCTCTACTTCACACCACACCATTCTCATTCAGTCATAGCTTTACCACACATAATTTAGTTTTCCACTAGAGCAGTTTCCTTTTATTCGATGCACTGAACGAAATTTCCACACAAATGCTCTTTTCAGTAGCTGACCTAACCTTGAAAACCAAATAGTAAGGCTACGTGCAAACCGTTATTGAATTCCTGTTTCTTACACTCTTCTTTGACTGAGACGGTGCCGCTGCATGTCGTGCCAAACCTCTCACAGCAGCGTCATCAGCTTGAGACTCGGCATTTAAGAGACGATGATTGATCATCCCAAGGATTACGGCCGATAGTTATCGGTAGCCGATCAATCGGAGCACCCCTAGTTATCTCTATGTCGGAGACACGCTAGCTTTCCCAAGGCAGACGAACTTAGAGTGGTTACAATCATCCGGGTTTAAATCGCGCTCAAATTGATTTGATCTTGACGCAATATTTACACTGAAGCTATGGTAAGGGGCATGACATTTCCCGACCAGGCACAGAGTGGTGACAATCACAGCACACACTGGCAATCTAACCAATCACAGCACATTTCGTATGTCAGAAGGCGGGCCTTCATTTGATACAGGAACTATTCGAGGCGTTTGTGCCAGACTGGGGAGAGAGGTTTGTAATAATGTAAATTATGTGAAAAAATAATGAGTTTTTCGAACAACCTAGTATGAGAACCTGTTCTAGTACACCACTAAAACAAAATCAAGACTTTGTAAAAGAGCATAATAGGACCCCTTTAATGCTCTGCCATGACACTTTAAGCTTGACGTTGGCTAGTCGCGGGTCCTTTAGAGGACAACCATGGATGCTCGAAATTGAATGGGAGAATGTACGTTTTAAACAGCTTATTGTACAGGTAAGTTAAACTCCGTTCTAATCTAATGTGTGCTGTATTGTAAAGCACACACAACACAGGTACAGCACAGTAACTCGTACATCACATGCGATCGTGTGAACACATCATTCAGGAGCACAGGAAATGTATGGTTCACCAATGTTCGGGATTTCTCAATAAAATCGCTTTAGAAACTGAAAAATTTCTATTGCAATATTCTTCGTACTAAACCCCCAGCTTCACTATTAGAAGAGAGAGCTGCTGCCAGGGTAAAATTAATTAACACACTCAAGCGTTATCGCATTTCAGATAAATGTAATCTTTCCTGTGCTACTTTTCCATATATAATCGTGAGAAAATATAACAACCCAAGAATTAAAAATGAGCTGTTATAGGAGCAATAGCCATGTGGGCAGCGCTGTGTCATATGTTATAGCTGTGCACAAGGTGTTCGAGTCTCAGCTCAATGTTCAGGCTTATTTTTTCATTAATGATGTCATAAGCGATTAGTCGATGTCGACTCGACTTTCATTACATAAATGTCGACTTTATAAAGTTGTTCAACCCCTAATTTGCATATAGTTAAACTTGAACTTTCTCAAGTCTCTGACGCTGGCATTGCCAGAAGAAATAAGCTCTCACTGAAAATTATTTTTTAAGATCGCTTTGTCGCTCAGTCACTGCATGTGTGGATGTACACAAATACACAAAAACAGACACTATAGAAAAAAAATAGCTTGAGCCACAGCTTTATATATGGGGGGGAAAAAAACATAAATGTGACACTAATTTATGAGCTGCAACATGAAGACTTCAGCAACTGCAACTTAAAATATGCTGCCAACCTCCACTTGATCTGCTGAGACCATCACAGCATTCAAGAAATGGATGAAGACATTCCTCCTCCGCAACCACTTAAATTATAACTCAAATTTATCTATAAAAAAGTTCTCCTTTCTCTTCTGCATTTCTCCTCTGCTTGGGTACTAACCTGGCTTATACTTAAAACTCAGCATTGTGTACTATGACTATTGTTGGCCCTTCTGACAAATAGCTTGAAACTTTTCCAATCTGTAAGTCCCTCTGTATAAAGGTGTCTGCTAAATGTAGCAAAGTAAATGTTCAGGAAGCAATGGCATCATTGTATGTGACCCTGTCCTAAAACCACAAGAATCAGACAACATACAGTGGGGAAAAAAAAAAAAGTATTTAGTCAGCCACCAATTGTGCAAGTTCTCCAACTTAAAAAGATGAAAGAGGCCTGTAATTTTCAACATAGGTATACCTCAAATATGAGAGACAAAATGAGGGAAAAAAAAATCCAGAAAATCACATTATAGGATTTTTAAAGAATTAATTGGTAAATTATGGTGGAAAATAAGTATTTGGTCAATACAAAATTTCATCTCAATACTTTGTTATACCCTTTGTTGGCAATGACAGAGGGCAAATGTTTTCTGTAAGTCTTCACAAGGTTTTAACACACCGTTGCTGGTATTTTGGCCCATTCCTCAAAGCAGATCTCCTCTAGAGCAGTAATGTATTGGGGCTGTCGCTGGGCAACACGGATTTTCAACTCCCTCAAAAGATTTTCTATGGGGTTGAGATCTAGAGACTGTCTAGGCCACTCCAGGACCTTGAAATCCTTCTTACGAAGCCACTCCTTCGTTGACCTGGCGGTGTGTTTGGGATCATTGTCATGATGAAAGACCCAGCCACGTTTCATCTTCAATCCCCTTGCTGATGGAAGGAGGTTTTCAATCAAAATCTCACGATACATGACCCCATTCATTCTCTCGTTTACACGGATCAGTCGTCCTGGTCCCCTTTGCAGAAAAACAGCCCCAAAGCGTGATGTTTCCACCCCCATGCTTTACAGTAGGTATGGTGTTATTTGGATGCATTCTTTCTCCTCCAAACACGACAGTTGAGTTTTTACCAAAAAGTTCTATTTTGGTTTCATCTGACCATATGACATTCTCCCAATCCTCTTCTGGATCATCCAAATGCTCTCTAGCAAACTTCAGACGGGCCTGGACATGTACTGGCTTAAGCAAAGGGGACACGTCTGGCACTGCAGGATTAGAGTCCCTGGCGGCGCAGTGTGTTACAGAAGGTAGCCTTTGTTACTTTGGTCCCAGATCTCTGCAGGTCATTCACTAGGTCCCAACGTGTGGTTCTGGGATTTTTGCTCACAGTTCTTGTGATCTTTTTGACCCCACGGGGTGAGATCTTGAGTAGAGCCCCAGATCGAGGGAGATTATCAATAGTCTTGTATGTCTTCCATTTTCTAATAATTGCTCCCACAGTTGATTTCTTCACACCAAGCTGCTTACCTATTGCAGATTCAGTCTTCCCAGCCTGGTGCAGGTCTACAATTTTGTTTCTGGTGTCCTCTGACAGCTCTTTGGTCTTGGCCATGGTGGAGTGTGGAGTTTGGAGTGTGACTGTTTGATGTTGTGGACAGGTGTCTTTTATACTGTTAACGAGTTCAAACAGATGCCATTAATCCAGGTAACGAGTGGAGGACAGAGGAGCCTCTTAAATAAGTTTGTTACAGGTCTGTGAGAGCCAGAAATTTTGCTTGTTTGTAGGTGACCAAATACTAATTTTACCGGGGAATTTACCAATGAATTCTTTAAAAAATCTACAATGTGATTTTCTGGATTTTTTTTTCAAATTTTGTCTCTCATAGTTGAGGTATAAATATGATGAAAATTACAGGCCTCTCTCAACTTTTTAAGTGGGAGAACTTGCACAATGGTGGCTGACTCTAAATATTTTGTGCCCCATGTATCTGAATCTTCAGTTATAAAAAAACTAGTGTATTACAGCAGGCAAACACGGAAAAACCTTAGTTTATTTCCATAGCCAAGTTTAGACATGGCCTAACATCGGTACGTGACGAGAGGGGCGGGGCCGAGAGCGTGGGAACGAAGCGAGGCCGGTGGAGTAAATGCTAATACGCGACACCTGCGCCACTCACCGGTCGCGAGTCCCACGGAGGAGCTCCGGAAGGATTTTATAAAGGAGGAGGCGTATGACAAGGTGGACGAGAGAGGACCAGGCCTGGATTTTATTTTGTTTTGTGTGCGGCAGTCGTCCGCGAGCGGCTGCCGCTTTACTTTCATTTTGTGTTTGTTTATTTTATTAAAGTCTTTAAATGTTCGCCGGTTCCCGCCTCCTTCCCGAACTACAAACTGTGTTACAATGTCCCAAATATATAAATCACGTAAGGCGTCTGTCTGCTATCAAAGCATGGTGCTACTAAGAGTTCATGCTTATTTGGAGACAGCAATTATTTTACATTCAGATGGTTAAATCAGATTTCGCAAAAATCCTTTTAGCAAGATATAGAACCAAACATGCACAGGACAATTTAATTCATTGTCTAAAATTAGTAATTTTGATAGCATGATAGTTGAGTTTTAGTGAGAGGTATTAGACTTAACAGACTAATATATGTCTTTTACGAAGAATAAGAAAAAGGTGGGCACTGTAGGTGAGACAGAAAGTGCACGAGACCATCATAAATACAAAGAATATTCATGAAAACGCAGAACAGTGTGTGACCTGCCTACACTTCTGATAGTTATGCCACAGATCCATATTCAAACAAGTGAAACTGAAGGTGCAGGACCAACCAAGATGCCACACTGTTACATAAAGTCTAAATGGTAGAAATGAATAATATGAAACATTTGTGCTGGATCTATTTCCATTACTATAAAGAACAAATTACATAATTTTTGCACTGACATTTGGCCTACAAGCAAGCATACCCACAACAGACACGTATTCAGTGTTACAGAATAAACCATTGCATGCCCATCTCCTTGGACATCTGCTATGGAGATGTGGGTGACTGTTGAGGTATGCAGGTTGTACAGTTGTGGACGCATGCAGGTTTATATGAATGTGTGTGGGCAGCTGCACTCCTACGAGTGTTGCAGTTCTCTTCCTCACGGCAGAGACGACTGTCACGACTTTGCCCACTCAAACAGCAAAACCTACCATTTCATATAGACAGGCAGGGAAGCAGAGATGCACTAGATGTATTTGTTACAGTGTTGCATTTCACTATGCGGAGTCTAACCAACCCCCCTCCACCACTGTACCTTACCCAGAGTGCAGCTGGTCACAAAACAATGAAAGAATGAATGATTCATCCCTCTGCAGCGGTTCTGTTCTGTCAACAGAGCCGCGTGGGTGATGCCTCTTATGATTCAATTTAGATGAATGCACACAGGCAGGCCTTAAAAACTACCAATGACTTCTGGATTTGAACATCTTGGGTGCTTGTCAATCCACCTTAAACTGTGCCCACATGTGGCAAATCATTTTGAAAGAATTTTTTTCAATGTCATTTGCCTCTGTAAGTGCAATTCTGGAGTTATGCCTGGTTTACACTCACTTTGATTGCAGTACATATACAGTGCAGAAGTGCAGTGCACTTTCACATAAGATGCATTTGCAGAGCGCTACTGATCCTTCGGTCACCGTGCCATAAATTCAACAACTGGTAAACATGATACTTGTCAGATTTTAAGCATTAGTGTGATATAGCCTGTAAAACAGCAAAACGTGTTTATGGAGAAGGCCTTGGCAATAAAACAGTATCGATATTTATCAACGGTACACCATCTTCAATAACGATATAAAAATGTTCAATATAGCGCACGATATAGGCACATGCAATGAGTGACGCAGACAACACACACAAACACTAACACATGCTGAAATGAGTGCTGTGCATGCCTGTGATGAGGAGATTGTGGGTAAAGAATGAATATTAGTCGAATTTAAAAAAAACATTTGCATTTGAATGCAAAAATAATACAATTTCCACAAAAAAGTGGAGCACGAGATGCATGATGATGTAAGTACGTTGTAGTTTAATGTTTTGTTTATCCTATGCCCCACGAGACATGCAGTTTTGCTGCTTTATTCATTCAAAATATTAGAAATATTGAAGCTCAATGCGGAGAAGATATTGGTTAGTTTAAAACCGAAACCAAGCCATTCACAGGGAATGCATATTCAGCTCATTTTTTAGACGGACAAATATAACTGATGCATTCACGTCTCACACAAGAGATGTTTAGAAAGCCATGCAAAATTAGAAACTGTTTAAACTTTTAGAAAACACGTCGCACATTTTTGTGGTTTTTTCCTTTTCACTGCATCTCATGTTTTTAAAGGCAATCTGTGTGATGGGCGATTCGACTCTTTATATTAAGCAACGCATAAATACATGATGCTGTTTTTTTCATAATTGTTTATGCAATTTACGAAATTATATTTGGTTTATATGAGTTCTCTTTTTTTTCTTTTTTTTAGGACGTAATGCACTTTTTTTTGTATAGACAGTTACTTTCCTTAGAAACAAGGGATAGTTCACCCAAAAATGAAAATTTGATGTTTATCTGCTTACCCCCAGGGCATCCAAGATGTAGGTTTGTTAACTTTGTTTCTTCAGTAGAACACATATGAATGATTTTTAAAAAAAAAAACATGGTAACCGGTGCAGTCTATCAGTCGTATAATGCATGGCAATGGTACCAAAATCTATGAGAGTAAAAAAACCATGCACAGACAAATCCAAATTAAACACTGCGACTCGTGACGACACACGCTGTCCTAAGAACAACGAAACCGATACTGTTAAATCGAACATTATTTAACATATTTGACCCTCTATACACTACTATGTCAACTGCTGTCTTTGGCGCAGCCCCGAGGTGCACACGTAATCCCATGGCGTGAGGGTGTGTACTCGCGCTTCTGGCGTAGTTTTAACTCAAGCGCCGTCAGGACTCTCGCCGCGTACACGTCACTCATTGTTTACACAGTGCACAAACATTGTAGGTACGACGGCTAATCAAAATGGTACTTACTTGCGCTTACTTAATGGTACTTTCAAACTGACTTAAAACTAAAAGATTATGTTCTCTCTCGTGAACTCATTCGGGAGTGGTGACTTTCTATGTATTCCCAACTTCTGAGCCTGCTTGGCTGAAGTTATGGTTGATTGCTCTTCGCCTGGATATCAACACACCCATTAACGTAAACTACGCAAGAGCGCGTACACACACCTCACGCACCGGAAGCCGTGCGCGGACACAAAGCAGTTGGACCATAGTGGTGTATTCGAGGTAAAAAATTATATAAATACTGTTCGGTTTCTGGCACAAACCGATCGTTTCGTGTCTTAGGACATCAACGAGTCGTCACGAGCCACAGGGTTTAATTCGGATTTGTCTGTGAATGTTTTTTTTTACTCTCATAGATTTTGTTACCATTGCCATGCATTATAAGACTGATAGACTGCAACGGTTGGAGTTAAAAATCATCAAATGTGTTCTATTGAAGAAACAAAGTCCCCTACATCTTAGATGCCCCGGGGGTAAGCAGATAAACATCAAATTTTCATTTTTGGGTGACCTATCCCTTTAAGTTGGCAATTTAATGTGCTGCATTATTTTGCTCATTGAGCCCTCCTGTGGCCTCGAGAGACAAGCCAAAAGTTTAACCTATTTAATCTGCATATAAAACATTAGAAATTAGATATTTGTTTAATTTTAATTTTGTTTTTGACTGTTAAAACAAAAAAATATTTGTTGTTTGTCTCAATAAATGTAGTTAATTTAAAAATACAGTGGTTAAATTTAAAAAAAAAATTCTATTGCTCTTTTTTTTTAAAAAGGTTATAAAAAATTTAAATAATTATTGATACCGAACGATATGAAACATTGTATCGTTGATACATTTTTTTAGCTATAATGCCCAGCCCTATTATGGAGGTTTGATATTTGAGAGAGATTTCTTAACAGAGGAGAATGTGATTTTTAACATATAATTTAGGCCTCTCCTGCCAATTGCTTGTTTCTAAAAAGTAATTTCTCTCTATAGGAAAAAAAACAACTGAATTGAAGACATTCATAATGAATTTATTATGAAAGAATGAAGTATGAGTGTAAAAGGGGGTGTGAATATGTGATCCAATGTATTTGGCATTAATGGAGGAAAAGCATCAAGTACTTTTAAAATGTGGGAGTAAAGTAAAAGCTGTGGTTTTATCATAATGGACAAAGTTGGCGTTTTTACATCGCTGGCCTGTGTTGCAGGGCAGGGTTTCTTTGTCAGGTCTTACATAACAGTTCTGCAGATTTAAATGGTACTTCCTATAAACAATTCTTAAAACAAGACCTATTTTCTAGATATTTGATAGTATCCAAAACTGGTTTAACAGGTTGATGTCACACAACAAGATTATATTTTGTTTTATTCAGGAAACATTTTAGAAATAAGCCTATGGTTTGCTGCCACCCACTACAACAATCCAAAACTTACTCCTGAATTTTAGAGTAAAATCAGTGTAGCTAATATGGGTTTGGCAAGCATTTAAAAACAAAACAAAACTACTTTTAGTAGCACACTCTGACTTTCAGTGTTATCTGAGTGCAATGACCTTTGCCAAAAACATGCTTCTGCTATGCCCCAGGACTCTTTCGCCAGCTCAGGAGGGTAAAGCTAGAACCTGTCATATGTGAAATGTGAAGCTAGGGATGTCAGCACCACTTCAGGTTTACCCCTCTCAAAAAAAAAACCCCATTGTCACGCTAGCCGTCAACCACACTTCGGTTTCAGCCTTCTAGAGTACAGTGAAAAGGCCAACAGTAATCAACTCCGTCTGAATATCGATCTGAATGGCTACCACTCAATCAATTCAATCAAAACATTCTTTAAACAAAACAAAAAAAAACATTTAACACCTTTTAAAAAAGGGAGAAAGGGAGAGTTGCCAAACCTATTAACATTTCATACCACAGACTGATTTAAATCAGCTCAGTTTCACAAAACACCACACATCACTGAATGAATTCTGAAGCATGAATTCTGCATCAGGAATGAGCAAAATAATGAAACGGGACCCATCCTAACTCTTATTTGTCCTGGAGACAGGGTTTGAAATGAACTTTTTTCCCACTGTCACCCATCCAATTTTGCTATACATTTTGTTTTTTTTTTGTTTTTTTTTAAAAAAGTCCGGCCATTTCGGATTTTCTACTAGCCAAAAAAATGACCACAAATAGGTATGAAAAAAAGGCCCAGATTAATCCAACCAGATTGAGGCTGTCAACCCTGGATGCGACAAAAGTGACCCTTGCAAATCATTTGTACTTTGTCCAAACATATTCCTATGTCTAAACACAAAAAATCGAACGAGCACTCGTTTAACTGTCGGGGATTTGTCGTGCTGTGCTGCGCTACATCCAGTGTAGGCCGCATCACTGATTGTAATGGGTTCTATAGTATTTTGTCGCATCTTGTGTAGACACGGTGCGAGTCTTCAGGCATTTTTTTTACTTTTCGTTACTGCTTCAATGCAAAGTAAACCAGTGCGCCCACCACGCCATTATTTTTTTTGCGTAGTGACGGGTACAGGGCTGGAATGGGGTTAAAATTCATCCCTGGACAAACCCAGCCTACCCGGCCCTCAAGGTCCCCTGAGAATGTTTCGCTGTGTTATAGGGCCTTCAACTGGAGTAAGTAAATAAATAAATAAATAAAAAACAATATGATATATTCTGAAATTTCACATCAATTGCAACAACTATATGCCTACTGCATTTTTGTCACACTAGAAATGCACTTGACAGTAATACGAGCATTGAGTTTGTGCTAGAACTAGAAATGTACTGCTAATAAATTCTGTCATTCTTTACTCACCCTCATGTCGTTTCGAACTTGTATGACTTACTTTCTTCTGTAAAACACAAAAGAAAATATTTTGTATAATGTTAACCAACATGTGAGTACTCTTGAATTTCTACGGCATGGACATCGTTCTTGAATTTCTTAAATATCTTCTTTTATATTCCCAGAAAAGCAATGTCATAAGTTTTGGTATGACATGATGCCTGAAGTAGCCCTAAATATACATTTTTAATTTTGGGGTGAAACATCCCCTTTAAGACTTTATATATTAGTAATGGAAAAAACCAAACACCTAGTTTATAAGTGTCTCTAAATTACAGAGACATTGATTTTTATCTTTAATCAGGCTCTTACTGGATTAACATTTTACTTCAATTAAAATTAATTAGAATTAACTAATAAGCTATTAAAGTTTGTTTACATGCATTTGACCTTGTCGTGGCTGTTTTCAGACAGAACCTTTAATGTTGTCATATCACACAACCGTATAACACAATTCTGTGTCATTTCTGAATGAATCGAGCGATTTGTGCTGTTTATCTCTTATAAATCATGGCGGAAGCGTAAGGAAACAGTTTAACAAATCAGATAGATCTCCGATCGCGAAACCGCAGTCCAATATTTCTAACTGCGTTTGTCATTGTTAATCAAAGAACAAAAGAAAAGAAAACCACTTTCTGCTCTTGACTGAATACTTTTTATAACTTTAATGGTAAGCATTAATCTGTATTTAATTTTTACAATGAACACTACAGATATTAAAGTAATCAAATGTAAAATAACACTGGATGTGTTATTTTACATTTGATTACTTTAATTTCTGTAGTATTTCTTACCTGAATAAAAACTTACTTAACCTGAAAAACGTAGTTTCATAGCTCTCTTTATTCTATTGCATTTATTTGTGCTGTTGTTTGCAATTTTTTTTGTGTTCTTATTTTATTACTGACTTAAGTATTACTGACTTATTTATGAAAATAAAACTTTGCGTTGAAAAAGTAGGTTTTTGTTTGTATATGCTGTCAATTACAGTTCTTAGAAAGAAAATCGGAATCGGCAAAAAATCGGTATCGGCAGATCACACTAACGAGAAATCGGAATCAACCAGAAATTGCAATCGGTGCATCTCTAAAAAAATTATGCCAATTTAAAACGTATAAATATTACGGTCTTAATTGTTTAGATTTTTAGAAGGCACATTAACTTCTTTCTCATTTACAACTCTATGTGTTTGCTGCGTAAAAACATGAGTTGATATTTGCATTGATATGACCATAATCGCAAAGAAAGGCTTATTGGAAATGCAAATTCATTCTCTGCCACAAGGTGGCGCTTTAAGGGCGCTGAAATATTGCGGTTTCCCCGGTAATGGCTGTACACAAAGCAGCTCTGTGCTCATAAATGCTGCTTTATCAGGAACAAAAATGCCAACGACAGTTTCGCTCCGTCTGATGACATTTCCGTGCCTCAGAGATACATTCAAAAATAAAAAACATTATAAAGACATCCGCGCCGCGTTTTGACTTGAAACGTGCAGCGATTATATTTATTCAATGACCTCATTGCCTTTTGAAGTTTAATCCAGACGTATCGCGACTCTTGTCTTTCTGTCCTCAACTGTAAGACCTCTTGAAATTATAATCAAGACATTCCTTATACCATTTAACGTATTTAAAACATTTTATGGCCTTAAGTTTTATACACGCACCTTCAGAGTTTTTTAAGGACCCTGGAAATTTAAGGACCCGTGGGGATGCTTTTGGTAGCGGCACCTGAAAACACAATATCCCCCGGACATCGTCCCATCCGGCATGGCCATCATGTATTGTTTAAAGGGATAGTTCACCCAAAATCAAAATTCTGTCATCATTTATTCATAATAATGTTGTTCAATGAACGGGCAACAATTATGAAAGAATATTAAAAAGATCTTAATTTATATTAATTTACACAAGTCGTATGGATTTGCAAGCACAGGGTGAGCAATTAAATTATAAAATTTTACAGCATTTTTGGGTGAACAAACTTTTTAATGACTCCATAGGTCAATTAGTAACATCCAATACTAATAAGAGAAATTTAAACTGTTTCACCAATGCACGTTTTAGGTTTTACTTCCATTCGTTGTGCAAGAAACAATCACCTGACACTCACAAAAAAGCATTATCTTATGTGTCCACGGGTAAGGAAAAAAAAAAAAAACAGTACTGTGGTACAATTACCTCTTTCCTCAAAAGATCAAAGAAAATAATATAATGATCATATTATAACCATCATAATATAATAATCATAATTTATCCCATTTATTTAACAGATATATCTACCCACGGCATTTCCATACATTCACACAGTCATTAAACCTTTGTTGACACTAAATACTAGGGCTGGCCCTCATATACCCCTTTTTTACCAAGGCAGTTTGAGTGCTGGTTTGGAGCAAGAGCCTAGTTTTAAATAGTTTCTTTGTCTTTCGACAACCAAAGCACCAGCTCTGAACCAGGAAACGTGGTTTTTCTCTTTTTTTTTATTGTATGTAGCACCAAAAACATTTTTTGCTGACCGCATGCGTCCGGGGATGGGGGCGGGGTTACCGTGACTGACCAACAAGATTAACAGAAACTTTTGACCGCCATTTTTGAAATTGCAGCTAAACACAAACACGTTGAATTTGCCGTGTTTGGATGCCGATGTAGATTCGCAAAGCCATGAACATCAATAGCAATGCAACGTCCACCACTGTTGATTGTGTGTTTAGGCTTGTTCGGGCTGCATCGGTGCTGCACGGACCGGTCGTTGTGCCGCGGGAGTGACTGGAAAACAGACGACTCTCTTTATGCTTTTGCGGTGCTTTGGTGTCGTGCTGCCACGCTACTGCTAGTGTTACAGGTAAAGATGAGACATATTCATTGATGTAAGACCTGGCTCTGTGGTGGCTCTCTAGCCCGTGGAAAGGCAAACCGGTTCTTAGAAGGCTCACCAGTTGAACCAACTCCGAACTGGCAATAACGCTTGCTCTGAACTAGCATCCGGTTCATTCTGGTGGAAAAGGGGTAATAATAGTTCACTGACAAGACTTGTACTGTAAATATGCTCAACAATATTTTTTTTCTTAATGAAAGAGTGAATTTCCTATCTGTGATTTTAAGGAAACAAACTCTTTATGATTATTTACTGAATATTTCAAACAACTGAAATCAAAGCAAACATTGCTTGAAATGAAAATGTCTAATGAAAAAAAATATATTTACATCATTTCATATACAAACCCAATTCCAAAAAAGTTGGGACACTGTACAAATTGTGAGTAAAAAAGGAATGGAATAATTTACAAATCTCATAAACTTATATTTTATTCACAATAGAATATATATATGCCAAATATTGGCTCATTTTGGATTTCATGAGAGCTACACATTCCAAAAAAGTTGGGACAGGTAGCAATAAGAGGCCAGAAAATTTAAATGTACATATAAGGGACAGCTGGAGGACCAATTGGCAACTTATTAGGTCAACTGGCAACACGATTGGGTATAAAAAGAACCTCTCAGAGTGGCAGTGTCTCTCAGAAGTCAAGATGGCCAGAGGATCACCAATTCCCCCAATGCTGCGGCGAAAAATAGTGGAGCAATATCAGAAAGGAGTTTCTCAGAGAAAAATTGCAAAGAGTTTGAAGTTATCATCATCTACAGTGCATAATATCATCCAAAGATTCAGAGAATCTGGAACAATCTCTGTGCGTAAGGGTCAAGGCCGGAAAACCATACTGGATGCCCGTGATCATCGGGCCCTTAGACGGCACTGCATCACATACAGGAATGCTACTGTAATGTAAATCACAACATGGGCTCAGGAATACTTCCAGAAAACATTGTCGGTGAACACATTCCACCGTGCCATTCGCCGTTGCTGGTTAAAACTCTATAGGTCAAAAAAGAAGCCATATCTAAACATGATCCAGAAGCGCAGGCGTTTTCTCTGGGCCAAGGCTCATTTAAAATGGACTGTGGCAAAGTGGAAAACTGTTCTGTGGTCAGACTAATCAAAATTTGAAGTTCTTTTTGGAAAACTGGGACGCCATGTCATCCAGACTAAAGAGGACAAGGACAACCCAAGTTGTTATCAGTGCTCAGTTTAGAAGCCTGCATCTCTGATGGTATGGTGTTGCGTGTGGCATGGGCAGCTTACACTTCTGGAAAGGCACCATCAATGCTGAACGGTATATCCAAGTTCTAGAACAACATCTGCTCCCATCCAGACGTCGTCTCTTTCAGGAAGACCTTGCTTTTTCCAACATGACAATGCCAGACCACATACTGCATCAATTACATCATGGCTGCGTAGAAGGATCCGTGTACTGAAATGGCCAGCCTGCAGTCCTGATCTTTCACCCATAGAAAACATTTGCGCATCATAAAGAGGAAGATGCGACCAAGAAGACCTAAGACAGTTGAGCAACAAGAAGCCTGTATTAGACAAGAATGGGACAATATTCCTATTCCTAAACTTGAGCAACTGTCTCCTCAGTCCCCAGACGTTTGCAGACTGTTATAAAAAGAAGAGGGTATGCCACACAGTGGTAAACATGGCCTTGTCCCAACTTTTTTTTTTAGATGTGTTGATGCCATGAAATTTAAAATCAACTTATTTTTCTCTTAAAATGATACATTTCTCAGTTTAAACATTTGATATGTTATCTATGTTGTATTCTGAATAAAATATTGAAATTTGAAACTTCTACATCATTGCATTCTGTTTTTATTCATAATTTTTACAGTGTCCCAACTTTTTTTGGAATCAGGTTTGCATAAAGCATGTTTCCTACAGTAGAAATGATCGCTACAATAAACTTGCACCTCCTGTACACCAATATTTTAAAATAATGCCATTTGCAAAATGTAATGGAACACAAAGACATTAGGAGTAGAGCCCGACCGATATGTTTTTTTTTTAGGGCCGATGCCGATATTAGGGGGTAAAAAAAGGCAGATATCGATATATTGACCGATATTCTTTGTGTATCTTATAGTACAGTACCAGTCAAAAGTTTGGAAACTTTCCCATTCGAGGGTCCAAACATTTGACTAGTACTATATATATAGAATACAGTATATACATAAAAACACATTTTTTGCAATGATCACTCAAATGTGGTGATCAAACATTTATAATGATGTGACAAAGATATGTAATTGAGGCAGGGCATTTAACAATAAACTTTATTCAAAATCAGTCTGACATCAGTGCACTTAACAGTAAAAAGTTGAATTTTATTCACCTTTTATAGAATTCAATTCAATTCATGCCAGCTTTATTCCGTTGAAGTTTATTTCACTTTGGAAGATTCGTTCACGGATTTGCGCTACTGTCTTCACTCACAGACGAAACTTACTAGAGAAGTGTTGAAGTGTGACATAATATACCTCTGTTAATAAATACAATTTAAATTCACGTCTGGCGCACTTTAATGCCCTTTGAATGCAACGTGTACGTTCCCTTAGAACTGGAATCATGGCGGAATATCATGTGAAGTCCACTTCGCGGGGCACTTACGGTCGAATAAGACGACGCTTGAATGCTGTTGCCTGAACAAGAGACCTCCTTACTGAAATGAAGAAAAGTAAGAAAAAAAAAAGTGTTGGCGGGTGTCACTATCCCCCCCCTCGCTAAACGCGGCGCGGCGGATCTCCACCAAATTCGGGGGATCCTTTCAGCTTGAGGAGCCCTCTCGAATGCCACCCTCTGCGTGTTCGCACATCGGAATGGAAAAACATGCTGTGTGAACATCCCCAATGGTGGTATTGGTTGCTGAAACTGTTTTTCTGCAGTGTTTACATTTGACATCATATTGTTCAGTGTCTTCTTTACTGAATCCAAAATGTATCCAAACGACGAACACTGTGTTTTTCTTTGGTACAGGCTACCCCTGTTGCTCAGTTGACTCAGTGTTCGAGTTCTCCATGTTGCGTCCATGCCACTGACTGGATGTAGCGGAGTCACGTGACTACAGATGCGGTATTATGCTTTTAAGTGGAAAGTATTAACAGGATTAAAAAAAACGAAATAACCGACATGGGAAAATTATGTTGATTAGAGGTTCAAATTACTTTTCAATTAGTCCTCCAGCCCTAATAAATACCATCATTAATTGTTCTATATCAATTATTTAATCACGCAGTTCAAACATTCTTGATGCAGTACGAAAAAGTGTCAGTGCAAAAAATGTTCCACCACACATTCCATCCACAGACATCAAGCCCAGGTTCTGCCAATAGTCAACACCATGCGCTGCAGTGATTGATTGGTTTCAGTGTGTAGGCAGAGCTCTGGTGGCATGTGTCTGCTCACAGAGTTTGTGCTTAGGCTGAGTGATCCGTTATTGACTTCATTTCAGCAGACCACCTGGAGAATAATGACATTTACAGACATCATTATTCATGCAATGACGGCATCAGCTCAGGCTTTGATAAAACATTATCAACGGATGGCTGTCTGTATGCC